>OU343217.1:138388217-138490159 GCA_910596185.1 Chrysanthemum makinoi
TCCACTCAGATTATCCGAACATGCAAAGATAAAGAATCTAAGACTACGAGCTACAGAGCAAAGAACATGAACAAGAATTCAAGAACAATCTCAATGTAATATCTGTTTGTTTTCTATGTAATGTATTGTGTGTTTGAGGTGACCTCCCTTAGGGGGAGATTGTTAGGATTTGGAAAATCCAGTAGTTAAAGTGTCGGTCACCTCAAGTATATGTAATTGTTAGAAAGCTCGTAGTCGTAGTTATTTAATATTAAGTAGTATTTAGTTTTGTAACACCGTGGAGGACGGACGGGTCTTTACCCATCAGATGCACGATCCACGCCCTTGTGGCTTTTATGTAAGACTATAAATACTCTCTACCCTCCGAGGTAGAGAGTTGGAGCTCATAATAAGATTTTTCTTTCTCTCACTAAAGTTCCCAAACCTCTAACTTTCTCTCTAAAACTCATTGTGTACGCCTACTTTGCTTATGATTTGATGTGTATGTGAAATCCAATATGTTACATGTTTCTTCCTTTGTAAAGTTGTTGTGATATGTATCGGTTACTTGTTCTAATGTATATAGATTTGCCGGTTGTTAATTCATTTTAGTTTATATGGTTGAAACGGTTAACCCGTATCATTATGGTGAAAAATAATTTTTATTTCAATTTTCTTATTTCAAAAATCCTCATTCAAATTATAAGTCTATTTCATTTCTCGCTTAACATTAGCATTATATGTCGTGTGGAAGTTGTGTTTGATTCATGACATGTTGCAAATGGAATATATATTGGGATGAGATGAGAGAAAATTTGAAAGAGGCGGTATTTGAGACTCGAGGTTACATGGACACTAGTGCCCGAGTTGCTGTAAACCAACGGATTTCAAAAGATTGGGCTTCGGCCCTACAGCACATACTCAAGCTGGATTGGGCTTAAAATTTTACCAAAGCATTAGACTCTTGAAACTAAATGGGCCTCACAGCCCATTATTCGACCACACCTCTAAGGCTTTAACACAAAAGTTTTGTTGGACACAGTTTCTGCCGCGAGAAAATTCAACTCAAAACGTAACATACGAGAATTAAACACCGTCTTTTTGAGATTCCTACGAGCCCCTCATTATAACTAAGCCGTGACCTTGGGTTAGTCGCGACTAACGAGCACCCCTCGTGGTGGTTTTTCTCGTGTCTTGCAGCAAGCAATTCACTACAACCCTTGGTGACTCGAAATTATTGTAGTAGACACTAGGACTTTTGCCTTGTCGTTAGTACCGTCGGGTGCTACCCAACATGAGCTTGTGACACTACAACCTTACGGGCTAAACGATCATCCAGGACGTCATTCCTTATTTAGTCGAGACTAGTACAAGGATGAGCAACGAGGACGAGTAACTGTACAAACCAAGTGAGCTAGAAGGTAACCCGAAAGTACAATAAGTTTAAATATAAGTCGAAAACTACTCACAAGCCAATAACCCAAAACACACTTGTAAGCAGGTTCCCGATAATGCTGGTTATAAGCCAATGGCTACTTCCTAACCGAGTACCACAATGAGTTGGACCGAACATGACCAAATAAGTCAACAAGCCGATTATGCCAATTGGTAAATTTACTGATGGTAAAAATATGGGTATTAGTACTAGTGTCAAAGGGACGTAAAGGTTTAAACCAGCCTTGTCTTGTGTCGATCGGGTACAACCCAACTCGAGTACATGACTCGAGACCCTTTACGAGTGTAACTGTAGGAAGTAACACGACTAGGAAAAAGGTCAAACACCCTTTGAGAGGGTTTCATCTTAGTCGATGAGATCATAAATAAGTAAGGGAATAAGCCGAAAACATAACAAGTCAGTATTCAGATCAAGCCAATATTTTATTGTGAAAGTTTTTCTTAGTGATACCACACTTAGCAACAACAAGAATTAAGCCAATTTAAGATTGATCGATCATTAAAAAAAATCGACACTACTTGAGGAAATTGATCAAATTGTAAACTCAATATTAATAATCATAATAAAATTTTATAGGATGGCAAAGAGATTAAAACCCTTACAATATACGGATTTTATTAACACAAGATGAAATCCAAACGACTTCGAATCCGATGCTCCCAATCCGAATCCAAGCAAGCAACTACTACAAGTTAACTCTTTAATTCTTAGTATGATTTTCTTATTGAGTTTGTAGGTTCTTGTGGATTGGTGGGTGATTAAAAGGAACGAAAAAAAAAAGAAAAGCTGCTCCATCTTTCTTGGCATCAGTCTTGTGGAGGGATAGATTTGGCTAAAATCCCTATCAATCTTTTCTTCCAATGCTCCCTTGTGATGTTGTCTTTGGAAATATGTGAGAAAAGACAGCGACGGGTCAAGAGCTTGCCATTAAAGGTGAGGTATTGAGGAGGCGTGGGTGAAAGTATGAGAGAAGGATGCCACATCCATCTTCATCACTTCTAGGATTTAACTAAAAAAAATGGATCTTTGTTGTTTAGTAGCGTGTGAAACGCAGAAGAGAGGAAACAGACATATGTACAGAGGATAGGATAGTGGGGTGGGCGGCTAAAGGTGTAGGATAGGTCTAAATTATGTTTGGTTCATTTGTTTTATTGTTATCACACAGAATAACTGTATTCTGTTTTGTCAATCCTCGAAGAACGTCTTCGCACCGAAAAATATAGAAATTATATTTTTGGAAACGATTTTATAAACGTAATAATATGACATTCTTATTACGTTGCAATTTGCTTATAATTTCTTGCCGTTATTTAATTGGTCTCATAATGCGTGCGGTGCCGTGACTTTCTGAATTAACAAGATAACTTCTCGTTTTCTTTTGTAAATTATCATTGAATGATAAAATGTATATATTTCGCTTATCTCGTTATTTATTTTTAGTTTTGTATGCTACTGCGCTGCAGTATGCGGAACAACTATTAGATTAAGTTTATGTATGCTTAAATTTTAACTGGGACAATAATAAATTTCACATAGATACTCAGGTTAAGTATCGCGGTGTGCGTGTCGTATTTAAGGAACGAATGACTTCTCGTTTTTAGATTTGAATATCGATAATTGTCAGAAAATAATTGATTTAAATTTTCTGACGTCTTGAGTATTATTATAATAATCCGAAATTTTACGGGTTGTTATACTATTGCTACAACTCTTAACCGTCCCATTGTATGCATATCCAATTCACAATCTGTTACGTTTCTTCCGCTGAGAGATGGTCCAGATACAGCACAACTATTGTCCCCCGTTGTGATTCTTCGTGTGGGGGAAGACCAAGTCGCCACTACGCTCACGCGGTTACGGATGAAAACTCACCACTCCCGCCACTCACCCCAATGGAGATGGTTCAAATGACTTGGCCGCGGGATGGGCACATATTTTTACCGAACGACGGACATTGTTTAAGGACGTAGAAAACGACATCGATTTATATTATAAATGACAAAACATGTATAAACGACATCGATTTATATTGTAAATGACAAAACATGTATAGACGATTACGGATTACTGATTTATAGTAAACGACATCGATTTATAGTAAGCGACTCGTCATCTTTTGTTACAGATTTCGCTCCTGCTCCGGTTCTTCCTCATCTTTGTTACAGAATCGGATGACATTCAATGGAGGGACATTCATTGTGTCAACAACACACCCGCTCGGGTTGAGAGTCCAGATTATGTGCCTTCTTCTCCATCTTATGTGCCTCCCTCCCAGCCTATATCTCCAATTGCATATGAGGAGAATTTTATACACCGCCCTCCTGCTCTTCCTCATCTTTTGTTACCGCCTCGGCTGACGAGTACAAGCGAGAGATTGCCGGATCGAGGAGACGATTTCGAGTTAGAGTTTCGTGGGACGGATGGCAAGATCATTGATACGACGGGCGTGATTGATCTTAGTTTCTAGTTATATTGTGATTTTGTGAACCATGTATCAAATATTAATCTATAACAAGATTGGTTATTTATGCATTCGAAGCTTCTAATTTTGTGAACTATGATATTACTGATTTATGTTGTGAATAATTATACAAATTCTTTTGGCCAGATGCAGCAAGAAAATCCTTTCTTGTGTCGTTGTCGACGCGATTTATAATTGAAAGAATATCCCAAAAGCCCAAAACTTGTGGCAAGTATTATGCATGTCATTTGTCAAAGGTAAATAATTAAACGTTTGCTTATTTACGTAAATATATCAATAACTTGTTTGTTAAGAATACATTTCTTATAATTGTTTCATCATGTAACAGCCAGGGATTGAAGACTATGGGTGTCGATACTTTATGTGGAAGGATGTATTTCAACAAAAGTACTTTGGTCAAGCCTCTTCTTCAACGCAATGCTCAAACTGCGAAACTAAAGATAACACGATCAACATGCTATTGGCTCAAAACAATTTGTTGAAGGCAAGAATAAAGACGTTGGAGGCATCACTGGAATTGGCAAGAAATCCAGTTTATCACGCATGTCAGTCGAGTGGAATAGTCTATGAGCTTATAGATGACATTAATAATCTTCATGTGGAGTAGATTTCGTTGTAATAGTAGTAGTATTTGTTGTTGTATTTGTTTAATGTTTTAATGTTTTAACGTAAAAACACTACACAAATAAAGACACTTTACATATAAAAACACTACACAAATAAATACACTCTACATATTAAAACACTATACAAATAAATACACTGTACATATGAATACACTACACATATGAATACACTACATAAATAAATACACTATACATATTAAAACACTACACAAATAAATACACTATACATATTAAAAACTACACAAATAAATACACACTATATATATTAAAACACTACACAAAACAAAACCAAAAAAAAAAGGAAGCAAATGATTGGGCGTGGGCCCCACCCTATGGGGTGCATGAGAAGTATAATATGGGGTGCTTGTGTAGATTGTCCCTTACATATAAGTGCGTCCCATTTAGCAATTCAAAAAGTTCAAAATACCCTCAAATCCACATATGAACTTGTATCTATTGTAAGTTTGTAACTATTAGATAAAAAATTGGTGTAGGAATTGAAAATTTGCACCATCTGACTAACTTCTCTCCAACCTCTCTCTAAAAATAAACCCAATCCACCCTAACCTTTACCAAACAAATCTCATCTTTCTCCGGGCTTGGTTTTGGCCTACTGCCGACCTCCTTCTCCCATATTTTCTTGTACTTTTTCCTTTCTCACAATAAAGCCCTTTCTCACAGATCTGTCATCTCCCATCTTCGCCGCCGCCGCCACGCCGTCTTCGCCGCATCCGCTTACCATCCGGTCTCTTCGCCAAATCTGTTGTGGTCCGTCATCGATGGCTTGTCACGCCTTGGGTTTTGACTTTAGAACTGCTTTGGTTTAGGTCCGGCTCCTTTAAGGATGCTGGTTTATCTTCGTGTATGTTTTATGTACTTTATGTACTTTGTCAAGCTACATCTTCATATGGTTGTGTCTACCAAAGGCTTACCTTGGTGATTCCCCCACCCTTGTATGGTGTTGTTGTAGTCTGTCACAACTATTATGGTGTATGTCTTGTTTTGGTTTAACTTGTTACATTGTGTATTTTGTTTGGCAATTCGGTTTCGATTTTGCCCTTTATGTTCGATGTAACTTGTTATGTTCAAATTACCTCCATTTTGTGAGGAGTGAAATGTTATCTCTGTTAAAAAAAAAAACTATTAGATAATAAAGGCCTTATTGGGCTGACCTGTTGGTTTTGGCCCGTTTAATATTTACGTTAGGTTAGTCCATTTCTATTTAAGTATACGTTTGGTAGAGAGAAATTAAGAGAATGGAAATTGAGTAGAGATTAAAATTCAGAGAATAGAAATCAGTAGAGAATTTTGATGGATTACATGCTTTGATAACAAAAGAGACTTAACCCGATAAATAAGCAATAAATTTTTTTTCAAACTAAAGTACACTTTTGGTCCCTATTCTTGTCCAGAAACATCACGTTGAACAAAAACTTGGCATTTTCATCGCCGAGGTCTTTTTTCAAGTTTTATAGGCTAAACCGTCCTTTGACCACTTTTTCGTTAGTCAACCACGTTAGTCGGCGTTTGCTTTGTCTTTAGTCCAAGGGCACAAATGTCATTTCCTTATTTTGATATTTTAATAAAACCGTGTGTGGTTTACTCTTTTTCTGTGGGTGCTACAATGATTAGTGGATAATAAAAGCAAGTCTTATTCACCACTCATCCCTAAACTCTCCTCTCTAAAAAAATCTTATCCTTAATAATTCCGTTCAAATTGTAATAATGGTGCATTGTGGTTGTGGTAGGCGGGCGATGGTAAAGACATGCTGGAACAATGTAAACGCTAGCAGGCGTTACTTTGCTTGTCCAGTCTTTATATAATAATGCTTGTGTTTTTTTTAATTTAACACGTTATGTTTATAGTTTAATCGTGTTTTACGCTTTTAAGTGTTTTCAAACGTTTGATTTCTGCTTTTTTAGGGATCTAGATGTCCGATCAATGGGTGGTTGGATCCACCATTGACAACGAGAGCAAGGGAGGTGATCCTCTACTTGCAGAGGCACATTCACCGCAATGAGGCGACATTACAAGAATGCTAGCAACCCTCATCGGTGAGACTATGGAGGCTGTCAACGCAGTCGCCAGGGCCAACAAGCTAGAGGCTGGTCAACAAGAAACCCTAGCTGAACTCCTTCTTGAGAAGGAGAAAATATGCCGTTTGAGGAATTTCTGTGTTTTTCTCGTGGATACTGATCATTTTCGTTTGTCTATGGTTTATTTAGTGGGTTTACAATGTCAATGGTTTTTTGCGTTTTGAATCGGTGGTAGGGTGTCTGTAATTAGTCTTGTGGTGTTGGTTGACTTCTAAAAAGTCATGGGTTGATGTACTTTGGTCCTTGTACAGTACTAATAGTATTACTTTTATGGTTTAGTCCTTCTAATGTTATGCCTTTAATACTTTATCCTTGGCCCAATAAATTATAAAACTCACATCAGTTGCCACACAAATATTATCCAATTCAAACCACACCATATTAAAATGATCAAACTCATAACACATATACAAGTATCAAAGATGGATGAATGATCAGAGATGGATGAACAAACACCACCTTTGAGTATCAACATACACTTGATGGTGTTGTTCATCTATAACAACCCGTAAATTTTCGGATTATTATAATAATATTTGTCACGTCAGAAAATTCAAATCGGTTATTTTCTGACAGTTATCAATATTTAAATTTAAAAACCGAGAGGTCATCTCGTTTCCTTAGAAATAAGACACCGCTTGTCCACTAATTATCTGTATAAT
Source organism: Chrysanthemum makinoi (assembly GCA_910596185.1). Classification (NCBI taxonomy): domain Eukaryota; kingdom Viridiplantae; phylum Streptophyta; class Magnoliopsida; order Asterales; family Asteraceae; genus Chrysanthemum; species Chrysanthemum makinoi. The sequence continues at coordinate 138,395,520 of OU343217.1, forward strand.
AAATGTGAAATTTATTATCACAGTTAAAATTTAAGCATACATAAGCTTAATCTAATAGTTATTCCGCATACTGCAGTGCAGTAGCATACAAGACTAAAAATAAATACTGAGATAAGAGAAAAATACACTTTTTATCAATCACTAATAATTTACTGAAGAAAACGAGAAGTTATCTCGAATTCAGAGTCACGGCACCGCACGCGTACCGACACCAAATTAATAACGGCAAACATTTATAATCAAATTTCTACGTAATAATAATAATATATTATTACACTTACAAAAAATTTTCTAAAAGTATAATTTTTATATTTTTCGGTACCGGAAGGCGCTTTACTCAAGAATTCGACAAAACACGAGTACAAATCATACAGTACAATGCACTAAAAACAAAAAGAAAAGGGTAAATTTTCCCACTCATACATCTACTTCCTACCCTACTGCCTTCTTTTTATTCTTCAGATTCTCCCTCCCACGCTTGTAGTCATAATCACAGACAAAAGAAATATTTCAATCTTTTTGGTATAACACAGGAGCCACCCTAATGTCCTCTCCATATAGATACCTATCCACCTAGCACATCTCTATCTTATGTTGAATAGGCAAGAGGGACAAGACACGAGCCTAGAGTGGTGAATCAACACAACCAAGAAGAGAAAGAGAGTTCAAGACTTTCCTTATTCTTCCTCCATTTATGCAAGGGCCAATATTTCACTGAGAGGCTCATTCATTTTCAACCCCATCCAAAAATTAGGGTTCTAAAAGTTTAGGTTCTTTCAATTCAAAGGGGTTTTCGAAATTGATAAGGGGGTTTTGTTACTTGGGATATGAAGAGTCTAAATCAAGCTTCAATTCGTTCAAGTCCAACTATTTCGTGCTCAACTGGAGTCTTCATGTGTTCGGCTATCCCTCGACTCCATTATCTTCCTTGTAAGAATAAAAATCTGTCATAAATATTCAGTTGTTAATTTTATTAATGTTTCGAATATATTATTATTATTATTATTTTTTGTAAACAAGTACTGAATTTGAATAATACAAAATTTGGACTTATAGAAGTTGTTAAATTGTTGTTGTTATTGTTGCGTTTAACTATGGTGAAAGAAAACGAAAGAAACTTAAAAACATGAGTGAAAGTAGTATTGGCTTGTTAAAATTTGATTTGTTCGGATTTTTTCGCTTTATTCGTCTGCGTAATAGTAGACATATTCGGCTTACTTATCGTGGCTTAATTCCTTGCTAAATGATGACCACTCAGCTTACTTTTTGCTAATTTCTTTGGAATTCTATCTCCCGTATTTGTGGCATAATCGCCTTATGTTTTTGCTCATTTCGGTAGTTACATGTTGGTTGTCCCGACTGAAATTAAAGCCTCACCCTAGGTGTTTGTTTTGATTATTTGGTTGCCTCGATTATGATGGAAATCTCACTCGTAGAGTGTTTGCTTCCTTGCCTTTGTCCAATCCAAAACAACCCCATAACCACGAGTATGTTACGTTGTCATGTGCTCATGTCGGGTAGTACCCGACTTCACTGGTCATCAGTCGAGTAAGAATCCTAGTGTTTTTGTTGCCTTGGTTCGATGTGCGTATAGGCTCACAAGAGTCTTGTGTTTGTAGCTGTATCAAGCCCCTAAATGGTGCGTCTGGACTTGCTCGATACAGCCCTTGTAGGCTTTGTATTCAGCCCCTAAATGGTGCATCTGCACCTGCTCATTTCAGCCCCTTGAGGCTGCGTTTCTAGCTCCAAAGGGGTGCGTTGGTCCTGCTGATTTTCAGCTCCAAAAAGGTGTGTTTGTCCTGCTGATTTTCAGCTCCAAAAAGGTGTGTTTGTCCTGCTGATTTCCAGCTCCAAAAGGGTGCGTTTGCCCGCTGATTTTCAGCTCTAAATGGTGTGTTTGGTTTGCTTTTGTTTTGCTGATAAGCGCCCCGCCGCTGGTGTTTGTTTTGTCGTTTAACGGCCAACAAGTGGAAGCTCGGTTCATTTAGTAACGTCTCGAGTTATTCCACAAATTCATTCCCGTCTCGCCTCATTTCACTCGACCACAAGCTCTCAATATAAATCACCATGAGTTATGCTAACGTATGATGTAAACGAGATATATATACTTAACAACTAGACTTTTTATACAATTACAACCTTTAAAAATCAAATCAATACGAGACTTGTAAATCTTAAACATGCTTATTTAATTTAAACTTATACGAGACATGTAAATCTTAAACATGCTTATTTGATTTAAACTTATATACTCTCAAGTTGGTGATGTAAAAACATACGTAAGTTTTATAAATTTATAAAGCGCCTTTTTCTTAAACATATATTTTATATAACTATTAGTTACCACGAGGAACCAACGTGTATACAAGAGTCATGCCCGATTTTCGTCAATATACATATTTAACTTATTATATTTAATAATAGCTAACAATAAGGAGTTTTTATACATCACCTACATCTCTCATACAATAGCATTAAATAAAGCTATTATTTAAACTTTTGAATACGTTCATATAAAGATATATACACATATGTACAATTAGTCAAATACATTACATCTCCGTTAACGTCTAACATATATATATATACACATATATATATATATATATATATATATATATATACTTCCTTCATTCATGATGTCACCTTCAATCCGATAATGTCCTAATGAATGTACATACCTTTCATACATCCTCATTCGGTTATCATCAAACCGAAGCCTTGTTCTTCCTTGATATACTTCTGCGTATACCCTTCCAAGAGCCAATACTACAAACATTTAGAAAAATGTTCTAAACTTAACCAATGCCACACAAGCAGCAACAACAACAACAACAACAACAACAAAAACATTTAAAACTTAGAAAGTTGGTTAAACTTTATCGAGTCTTAAACATAAAGACTAAATTGCCGTATTAATTAGGTTGCTTGTCGGAGCCGTGCACTATCACTCCTTGATTTAATTCTCTTTAGACTTCATATTGCACATTGCCAAGGTGAGTTTCATAGCCCCTACTTTTAATTGCTTTATACTTGTTTTGGGGGAAGATACATGCTCATTTTACTTAAATCATTTTACTTGTGCATTCCATGCATACTATGCTTTTACATGTTTAAAGTTTTCATCATACATAGATGTTTTATAGAGCATACCAAAATGTTTGATCTAGAATATTACGCAGCTTAGCCTAAGTCCTTAGATCCCAAATTGCCCTCTTCAAGAACCGTTAATTCTCTGGGAAGCGAATGTTATAAATAGATCTATTGAGGGTGACTCCTCTGTTCGGTTGACCCCGCTTGGGTTAAGGCGAAACATATAACATGTCGGGACCGAGTGTATTGGGATAAACACTCGCCATAGGCTCACTAATTGTATGACTTCCTTGTGCATACAGAAACTGTCGTAGCTTCGGTTGCATGAACTTAGTGCTAGCGTAATAGATTCAATATATGGCATTATATTCATTATAGTGTACATATACCCTTTTCATGGTCCACTAATGAAATTCTTTTATCAAATAGATTCAATATATATGACATTATATTCGTTGTAATGTACATATACCCTACTTATGGTCCACTAATGAAATCTCTTTTATGAATTGAAATCATAAACTTTATGACATTATGCAAGACGTAATGATCATCAACAACCAAATTTGACATAGTGTACTGAAATCCCTTTTTAAATAAATCTATGAACTCACCAGCGTAAGCTGACCCCTTTTAGCATGTATCTTCAGGTTTTGAGGTGATAGCTTATCTTTGGAGGCGCAAGGCAAAGGCATGGCATGGTCATAGAAGACTCTGATTTATGTATTGGGACCACCTTTTTATAATGGGCCATTTTCCGCACTAATCAATAATGTAAACATTGTTTTTAAGAATGAATAAAAGTTTATTTATGAAAAACCAATTGTCCTATGCTTATGTTGTGATACCAATTTAGTAGCACCCCAATACTTGTATGCTTCCGCTGAGTCATTTTTGGGGGTGTTACAGATTGGCATCAGAGCCTAGGTTATAGAGAACTGGGTATATTTTTAAAACCTAGACTATAACCACTTTTACAAAAACTAAACCCTATGACCGACACGCACCGTCCGAGCTGATGCCTCACTTATGATCCTGTTGAAATCATACTTGATAAGATACAAGTTTTATCACTGCTCACCTAATTTCGCTATAGGTTATAATCTTCTTCCCTATACGTATACTTACGTATCACATCACTGCACCTTTTCCGTTACATAAAGAGAATAATTGTTCTAATCCTTCAAGACAACCTTTAAAAGTATTGTGACATATTACTAGCGTAACTAAGCTAAGTATTTCAAAATTCATTGAACCTCGGGTGAATATAGACTGATCACCTATATTCAACCAGGGACAGTGGGACATAGCCTGATCACCTATGTCCGACTCAGAGGTGAATTTTGCAGTACTTAGGATAGTTATAATAGCCTTATGTCAAGTGAGAAAATGATAATATTTTGATAAACATGTAACATTTCAATAAACCACACATTGACGGTTACACTAAAGCTACACATTGGCGTCACACTATCCCTTAATCACAAGCCACTCACCGGCATCCCTTAATCACAAGCCACTCACAGGCATTCCCTACCACAAGTCACTCTCATGACATTCTTTAATTACAAGTCACTCACTGACATTCCTTAATCACAAGCCACTCACCGGCATTCCCTGACCACAAGTCACTCACTGACATTCTTTAATTACAAGTCACTCACTGACATTCCTTAATCACAAGTCACTCCCTGGCATTTCTTAGTCATAAAACACTCACTGGCATCACCCTATCATAAGCCACTCACTGGCATCACAATATTTCTTAATCATAAGCCACCCACTGGCGTCATACTACTTCTTAATCATAAACTTTATAATTCCATATCACAATTGGGTTATGTTATAGTCACTCCTACCCCACACCTTACACTCCATGGATAAATCAAACCATTCTAGGAGCAACCTTTCAATAGCACCTATGAGAAAATACAATAAACCTCTAGCAAAATCTAGAAAGACTCGACAAATGACCCATAATCCCACAAAACTTGAAAATTTTACCATTGAAATTTTGATACCTAAAAACTCCACTCACCTTTTAAGAATAACCGTGCCTACCTTATTACTCTTCTACAAACAAAAAAGTTGCCATACAAACTATTTTCGATTATCCCTCAAACCATTATAATCAAAATACTTCATGAACCACTCCATGAATTATTCTACAAACCAAATTACCACCTTACCATTTCACCATAAAATAAACTACAATTCTACCCATACCTTACCAAAATAAAGTGTTCCTTAATACTTTGAAAGGTATTCTAGAACCACTCTATTAGTTACTTACTTCCTCGAAAAGTGTTTAAGTTAATACCTCATAAACAGAAAGGACCAATGTTCTTCTTGGTAACTAAGCCTAACCTAGGGATGTACCCCACATCTCTGCCTAAACTCATAGGAAACAATGAGGTTCAACAACCATTAAACCTCTAACCCTACCCAACTTAGACAACTAAACTTTACTCGTAGCTATGGGTAAATGTTATATCCTGCCACACATCCTTGCTACAATATAGTTTCCAAATTGAATGATTCCTCTTTAAAATCCAACAATAATACTTTCCAAATCCCTCATTAAAACGAGACAAAATGCTGAAACACTAAAAGTTTCGCAAGACCTTCTTATACCCCCCATAATTAAGGACCGGTTTACAATCTTTTAAAATGTGTCATTTTTCCACATTATCGATTTTGAAATCTAGTCTTAGTCAAACTTGTATAAACATTTAGTCGAAAGAGAAAACTCAAAACAAATGTTTCTTCACCCTTTAAAGAAGAAAACACACAAACCCATAACGAACCTTAAGAATCAACCTATATACTTTAGAACCATTAAACACCGAGAAATGGGTGCGTTTTGATAAAACAATGAGAAATTAGAGGTGCCCACACTAGCAAAATAATGAAACCTTATAACATCTAGAATTAGAACTTCCACTCAATGAACCTACCCCAGAAAATCATGGCTCCTCAGATAGAGGACGTGCTGCTGACATAACACCTAAGGGGACGTTTGGTACGACTGAATCACAAAGAATGGAAATGCATTGGAGAATGGAATGGCATAGAAAGAGAATGAGTCTGATATAAGAGAATGGATTCTAGTGTTTGGCAAAAATAAAGAATAGAGTGTCAGAATCGATTAAAGAATCAATTCCTTTGTTTGGTACATAAAAGAATGAATATATATATTTTCAGGTTTTTTTGTTACGTTGATTATTTGACGCTATCAGGTCACATAATTAAAATTATGCAAACATAATTCAAGTTTTTTTGTCATATAAAAATATATTATATCATCTCGACGATGAAACAAAAATGACAACAAAAGAAAAACATATTTCTACAACTTACACATTGCACTAAACACAACTAATAAAAAAGATGGATACTGTATAATATTCATGATCGAACTAGTATATACACGTAGAGGATAAGCAATTAAAACTTGATTTACAAACACTAGTATATACACATCAATATTTGTATAATTTTCTGCTATTGGGTTTTTTACATGTTACCAAGTAGAGAAAAAATTAAATGCTTACTCTTATTTTGATGCTTACCAAGGGACAAATCCTCACCATCCATCTAGTTTTATCTAATGGCGGGGATTAATCTAAAATTTAATAGATAAACCTAAGTCCATGTTTTTTTTCTTGTCTTTTTGCCTTTCTTTTTTATTCACATTTTTTTTATGAAAGCGTAAAAACACGCGTCGAAACGGACGAAAACGTATGAAAATGGACGGAAATGAAAGAAACGATGAAAACGGACGAAAACATATGAAAACAAATGAAAACGGACGAAAACGTATGAAAACAGACGAGAACGTATGAAAACGGGTGAAGACGTATGAAAACGAACGAAGACAGATGAAAACGTATAAAAACAGAAGAAAACGAATGAAGCGAGAAAAAACGCGAATTAAAAAAACCGTGAATTATAAAAGCGAATTAAAAATTAAGTGAATAAAATAAAAAACGTGAATTTGTGTCCGTAATTTTTTCATTCACTAGAGAATGGATAGAGAGAAAGAGCCCTTCTAAAATTCTCATTCTCCACCTTTCTCCTCTTTTTTTAAAGAAACAAAATGGGGGAATGAGAATGGTAATTTAATTCCCTGTTTCCATTCTTATGTCAAACAAACATGAGAATCAACCTCTTTTCCCTTTCTCAACTTTCCATTCATGCATACCAAACATCCCCTAAGTACCATACCCAAAGGGAAACCCTAGAACAACCTAGGGAAACTCAAAACTTGTTCTAAATACCATCACCTCGTTCCGACACCCTATCGGTAACGTAAACTGAGATCCGGGATGGATCTCACAATAGGTGGGTAGACTATAACAACCCGTAAATTTTCGGATTATTATAATAATATTTGTCACGTCAGAAAATTCAAATCGGTTATTTTCTGACAGTTATCAATATTTAAATTTAAAAACCGAGAGGTCATTTCGTTTCCTTAGAAATAAGACAAGCGCTTGTCCACTAATTATCTGTATAATAAATGTGAAATTTATTATCCCAGTTAAAATTTAAGCATACATAAGCTTAATCTAATAGTTATTCCGATAATGCAGTCAGTTAGCATACAAGACTAAAAAGTAAATACTGAGATAAGAGAAAAATACACTTTTTATCAATCACTAATAATTTACGGAAGAAAACGAGAAGTTATCTCGTGAATTTAGAAAGTCACGGCACTGCACGCATACCGACACCAAATTAATAACGGCAAACATTTATAATCAAATTTCTACGTAATAATAATAATATATTATTACACTTACAAAAACGTTTCTAAAAGTATAATTTTTACATCTTTCGGGTACCGGAAAGGTACGTTTACTCGAGAATTCGACAAAACACGGAGTACAAATCATACAGTACAATGCACTAAAAACAAAAAGAAAAGGGTAAATTTTCCCACTCATACATCTACTTCCTACCCTACTGCCTTCTTTTTATTCTTCGTATCTCTCCCTCCCACGCTTGTAGTCATAATCACAGGCAAAAGAAAGATTTCAATCTTTTTGGTATAACACAGGAGCCACCCTAATGTCCTCTCCATATAGATACCTATCCACCTAGCACATCTCTATCTTATGTTGAATAGGCGGCAGTAGGACAAGACACGAGCCAAGAGTGGTGAATCAACACAACCAAGAAGAGAAAGAGAGTTCAAGACTTTCCTTATTCTTCCTCCATTTATGCAAGGGCCAAGATTTCACAGAAGGCTCATTCATTTTCAACCCCATCCAAAAATTAGGGTTCTAAAAGTTTAGGTTCTTTCAATTCAAAGGGGTTTTCGAAATTGATAAGGGGGTTTTGTTACTTGGGATATGGAGAGTCTAAATCAAGCTTCAATTCGTTCAAGTCCAACTATTTCGTGCTCAACTGGAGTCTTCATGTGTTCGGCTATCCCTCGACTCCATTATCTTCCTTGTAAGAATAAAAATCTGTCATAAATTTCCAGTTTAATTTTCTTAATGTTTGAATATATATATATATATATATATATATATATATATATATATATATATATATATATATATATATATATATATATATATATATATATTTTGTAAACAATTACTGAATTTGAATAATACAAAATTTGGACTTATAGAAGTTGTTAAATTGTTGTTGTTATTGTTGCGTTTAACTATGGTGAAAGAAAAACAGAAAGAAACTTAAAAACATGAGTGAAAGTAGTATTGGCTTGTTAAAATTTGATTTGTTCGGGATTTTTTCAGGTTTATTCGGTGGTAATAGTAGACATATTGACTTACTTATCGTGGCTTAATTCCTTGCTAAATGATGACCACTCGCTTACTTTACGCTAATTTCTTTGGAATTCTATCTCCCGTATTTGTGGCATAATCGCCTTATGTTTTTGCTCATTTCGGTAGTTACATGTTGGTTGTCCCGACTGAAATTAAAGCCTCACCCTAGGTGTTTGTTTTGATTATTTGGTTGCCTCGATTACGATGGAAATCTCACTCGTAGAGTGTTTGCTTCCTTGCCTTTGTCCAATCCAAAACAACCCCATAACCACGAGTATGTTACGTTGTCATGTGCTCATGTCGGGTAGTACCCGACTTCACTGGTCATCAGTCGAGTAAGAATCCTAGTGTTTTTGTTGCCTTGGTTCGATGTGCGTATAGGCTCACAAGAGTCTTGTGTTTGTAGCTGTATCAAGCCCCTAAAGGGTGCGTTTGGACTTGCTCGATACAGCCCTTGTAGGCTTTGTATTCAGCCCCTAAATGGTGCATCTGCACCTGCTCATTTCAGCCCCTTGAGGCTGCGTTTGTAGCTCCAAAGGGGTGCGTTGGTCCTGCTGATTTTCAGCTCCAAAAAGGTGTGTTTGTCCTGCTGATTTTCAGCTCCAAAAAGGTGTGTTTGTCCTGCTGATTTCGGCTCCAAAAGTGCGTTTGCCGTGATTTTCAGCTCTAAATGGTGTGTTTGGTTTGCTTTTGTTTTCTTTCGATAAGCCCCCGTCGGCGGTGTTTTTTTTGTCGTTTAACGGCCCACAAGTGGACACTCGGTTCATTTAGTAACGTCTCGAGTTATTCCACGGATTCATTCCCGTCTCGCCTCATTTCATTCGACCACAAGCTCTCAATATAAATCACCATGAGTTATGCTAACGTATGATGTAAACGAGATCTATATACTTAACAACTAGAATTTTTATACAATTACAACCTTTAAAAATCAAATCAATACGAGACTTGTAAATCTTAAACATGCTTATTTAATTTAAACTTATACGAGACTTGTAAATCGTAGACATGCTTATTTGATTTAAACTTATATACTCTCAAGTTGGTGATGTAAAACATCGTAAGTTTTATAAAATTATAAAGCGCCTTTTTCTTAAACATATATTTTATATAGCTATTAGTTACCACGAGGAACCAACGTGTATACAAGAGTCATGCCCGATTTTCGTCAATATACATATTTAACTTATTATATTTAATAATAACTAACAATAAGGAGTTTTTATACATCACCTACATCTCTCATACAATAGCATTAAATAAAGCTATTATTTAAACTTTTGAATACGTTCATATAAAGATATATACACATATGTACAATTAGTCAAATACATTACATCTCCCGTTAACGTCTAACATTATATATATATATATAAATATATATATATATATATATATATATATATACTTCCTTCATTCATGATGTCACCTTCAATCCGATAATGTCCTAATGAATGTACATACCTTTCATACATCCTCATTCGGTTATCATCAAACCGAAGCCTTGTTCTTCCTTGATATACTTCTGCGTATACCCTTCCAAGAGCCAATACTACAAACATTTAGAAAAATGTTCTAAACTTAACCAATGCCACACAAGCAGCAGCAGCAACAACAACAACAACAACAAAAACATTTAAAACTTATAAAGTTGGTTAAACTTTATCGAGTCTTAAACATAAAGACTAAATTGCCGTATTAATTAGGTTGCTTGTCGGAGCCGTGCACTATCACTCCTTGATTTAATTCTCTTTAGACTTCATATTGCACATTGCCAAGGTGAGTTTCATAGCCCCTACTTTTAGCTGCTTTATACTTGTTTGGGGGAAGATACATGCTCATTTTACTTAAATCATTTTACTTGTGCATTCCATGCATACTATGCTTTTACATGTTTAAAGTTTTCATCATACATAGATGTTTTATAGAGCATACCAAAATGTTTGATCTAGAATATTACGCAGCTTAGCCTAAGTCCTTAGATCCCAAATTGCCCTCTTCATGAACCGTCAATTCCTGCTGGGAAGCGCGAATGTTATAAATAGATCTATTGAGGGTGACTCCTCTGTTCGGTTGAACCCGCTTGGGTTAAGGCGAAACATATAACATGTCGGGACCGAGTGTATTGGGATAAACACTCGCCATGGGCTCACTAATTGTATGACTTCCTTGTGCATACAGAAACCGTGCGTAGCCGGTTGCATGAACTTAGTGCTAGCGTAATAGATTCCATATATGGCATTATATTCATTATAGTGTACATATACCCTTTTCATGGTCCACTAATGAAATTCTTTTATCAAATAGATTCAATATATATGACATTATATTCGTTGTAATGTACATATACCCTACTTATGGTCCACTAATGAAATCTCTTTTATGAAATTCTTTTATGAATTGAAATCATAAACTTTATGACATTATGCAAGACGTAATGATCATCAACAACCAAATTTGACATAGTGTACTGAAATCCCTTTTTAAATAAATCTATGAACTCACCCAGGTAAAGTGACCTTTTAGCATGTATCTTCGGGTTTTGAGGTGATAGCTTATCTTTGGAGGGCAAAAGGCATGGCATGGTCATAGAAGACTCTGATTTATGTATTGGGACCACCTTTTTATAATGGGCCATTTTCCGCACTAATCAATAATGTAAACATTGTTTTTAAGAATGAATAAAAGTTTATTTATGAAAAACCAATTGTCCTATGCTTATGTTGTGATACCAATTTAGTAGCACCCCAATACTTGTAGGCTTCCGCTGAGTCATTTTTGGGGGTGTTACATCATCCATTTTTGATTCTTCATTGCTGTTTGTGATAATAGAATAAGAGTATCCAACTCAAAACACAGCTCCAAGAAACACAGTCCAAGTATCAAAGACGTATGAAGTATCAAAGATGGGTGAGCGATAATTGACTTTGTAAAAGTCAACAGTTAATATGCGTATGAACCTGTAACAATATGTAGAAATGGGTAAAGTTGCAAATCAATACATTTAAAACATAATTTTTCCCATAGACTAACATGACATGATTTTATACATAATGCAAATGGATATATTTTCAAATGCATAAAATTTTGTAGTCTACATAGTTCAGAAACATACATTATTTAAAGACAACAAATAATGTTTAGGGGAATATATATTCGATGGAAAACATTGGCTTTGAAATGCTTAACCAACATTTTTTTGTGGTGAAGACAGCTTTTGTAACACCCCCAAAAATCGGGTTTTAGCGAAAGCATACAAGTCTTGGGTGCTACTAATTAGTATCACAACACAAGGATAGAACAACGGGTTTATATTAAGAAAACTCATTTATTCAGTATAAACAAAGTTTACAATAAAATTTGATGCTTGAAAAAAACAGGCCCATAATAAATAAGCGGTCCCCAAATAACTATATCAGAGTCGTCTATGACCATGCCATGCCATTGCCCAAGCGTCTCCAAAATTAAACAATCGCCTCAATACCTGAGAATACATGCTAAAAGTGTCAACACGAGGTTGGTGAGTTCATAGGTTTTCATAAAAGTATTGCGAGTTCAAAAGATCCTTTCGATCATTGTGATGCCCACAATGTCGCGAAAACAAGGTTTACCTTTAGGCAAAAGAATAGAAAGGTGGACCACAAGTTTTTCAAGTGCAAATCAATTCTCATAATCAAAATCAAATTTAACCGAGGCATACCCTGCCTAATTCGCAGTATCAAAATATTTATTCGCAAAAATAATTCAAGAACAGTTACTTGGACCATAACAAAATCAAACACTACAACGAATATAGTATCACGCAAGCTTAACTATTACGCAGGCTAAGTTATAAACATTTAAGCAACCATCACACCCTAATCACATTTATAAACCGACATGTTATACGTCATGGCAAGTTGGTGCATCCACAAATCCGGGTGAAATCCCTGGCAAGTTGGGCAACCAAAGTCCAGACGGGGTGGTCAACCACGATAGATCTATCCATAACATGTGCACCATCCTGAGCCAGGATGTAACAATTCATAACAACGCTTGGGTTTCTAACCTTAACCTAGCACGTAATAGCTCACAAAACATTTTCGGTCCAATCCAAAAGCAGTTCAAGCACTTGTGTCCACATAAAAATATATTTAAACCAAATCCGCATTTCATCAAAATCGAGTTATTAATAGCGTATTCAAATCAATCAATCATTTGCATTTAGTAAAAATGAGCATGTATTCTCCCCCAAAACAGTTTAAAAGTAAGTAAAAGTAGGGGCCATGAACTCACCTTGATACGAAGCAACGCAAGAATCACAACTAACAAGACTGGCATCAAAGGGCAAGCACAAACAAATCATGAAGGAAGGCACGTCGATATCCAAAGAGTATAAGTACAAAGGTACTATATCGTCACGACCTAATAGTATACGTATTATCTCAAAATACGTCTCAAAAAGTAAAATAATATAATATCCGAAAGACCGCGTGACTTAGTTTTCGTGGAATACTCGTATCAAATGTTTCCAAAAATCCATTATCAATATCTCAAAAGTTTAGTTTTAACGTTTCGTGTGGTGGTAAGAAATCAAGAATCGACATACAACTCACGCCAAAAATAACTCACACCAAAGCATAATATATATCCCAATATATTGCTAATAATAGTCAATAAGAATTGACCAAGACTCAACTCGAATAGACAACGACCAGGAAGAAGTCGGGGAACTAAAGACATAATTATGCTAAGAAAGTAAGTTAATTGGTAAGTTTCGGTGTTTACCCATAATCCCCAATTAGCTTGCATAAAACAACTATGTTTTATAATCAATGATTTAAAAGAACGCTTGTTTAGATTCTCGGGTTGATAATGATAAAAGAGATTTTTGAAATTTAAAAATATGAGTTAGAATGTTTTTATAAATTTTGGCATGACACATCCATTTATAAAACATTTCCAATTCATCGTGACTTTAAATAAACCAAACATTGAAATTACAACATTTATAAATTTTGTTTCGTTATCATTCACGTAATTATTAGCTTTGAGTTTATTGAATAGTTTGTGAGTGCTCCGCGTCTAATATATTAAATTCTATTAGAGTCTAATATATTATACCGTTAAGTCACAAAGTGTTCAATAAGTCCAATGTCCAATATCGCAAATCCAATAACGATACAAATGTCAATTCACAATCCGAGTATTTAAGTCCAATATCAATCATATCTCAACCCAACGTTGCAATCCCAATATACAATTTCCAAATCGTCAATATAAGTCGAATACTTGTCCAAGTATTTCAAGTCTCGATTGAAAATTTATAATCCATTAAGTATTATTGTAACCCAATTCAAAGCATTAAGTCCAAAACTATATCGAAACTCACCAACGATCACGAGTGCCAAAAAAAATATATCACGTTCATTAAATGTTTAATAATCGCAAGTATCGTTACGAGTTAAATAGGCCTAGCATAATAAAACTCTTTTATTGAACTTAGTGGGTTTAACCCGCTATTAACCCAAACATACCCATGATTCCCAAGTCAACCGAATAAAACAAATTATCCTAATAACCAAAAGAATTCTAGTACGTGTTAAATATTGCATTTTAACCAAATTTCTAAACACCAATTTAAAAAGAGTATAAATCTGTAATACCAAATACTTGAAATCAAAATCTAATATATCGAATCCACGCTTAATTGATTTTAACTGAAAATAACACAAGTTCAACCCGGGACCAATTCAAACAAATAAGTAAATCCATTTTCAAACTTGACAACATAACTAGACAAACAAGCACTCTAGTCGGTTACCAATCCGACTCAACATGAACACTCGATTCAACACTAACCGGATCAACTCAAATACAAAATCATCATAACTTCACTTTCAGTCACAAGTTACCACACGAGACGACAATACAATTAATCCTAAACACTGATTTTACCCATTATACATCTGTAAACTAGCCCAAGATCATAATGATACAACTGAAAATAAAAGCAATTCAAGTAGTAACCCGTGTACACCACAAGCATAACCAACAAGTAGTAGATCAAACTAACAAATACAGGACCACAACAATGACGATAACAGGATCACATCTGATTTCAAAGTGGGTCAGAACTGACCCGACTCGCAACCACAACAAAGGACCGACCAACAACAAAGCGACTTGGTACCACCGGCGAAAACGACATCCAGACCCGTTTACCACGTGAATTCATTGTTAAACATGTTTTTAAAACTGATTTTCACCAAACGAAACTTAATCAACACATTTTATTATCCACGGAACTCACCAATACGATTCATAAACATCATTACCACACGATAACATTATCAAACGCGTTTTTAATCCGTTTTTACAACACGGGAATTTTATCAAAGAAAATGTTTTAACCAGTTTCATTCCACGAAAACGATAATATCACCACTTACAATCGGATTTTAAATTAAAAAGTGGAAACACGAGTTAACCTTTTGACTTACCAAAATAACAAGAGGAAAGAATGAAGAGATGAGAAGAAGAGATGAGGAGGATGAATCGGACCCATGTTCATACACACGAACACGAACCCAAACGAGACCTTAAACAAACCCTTGCTCCAAAACTAAGCAAACAAGCACCCTTGTCTTCTTCTTTGAACGACGACGTGGAGTGGTAGCAGTGGTGGTGGGGTACGGCTGAGCAGCAGTGGCCGGAGGTGGCTGGGATAGAGCGGCGGCTGCAGGTTGAGAGAGGCAAGGGTGGCGGCTGGAAGCAGTAGGAAGGTGAGAGGAGAGGGTTAGGGTTTGCATCCAAAAGTGGACTCACCTAAATGAGAGTTTTAACTCTTTTATAATTTATATTGTCATAAGGACGAATTTTGTAAAGCCTCATGTCCCCTCAGGGACTAAACGTGACATTTTCAATAATATTTTATAGATATTAGGTTGAGACATATTTGAGCGAGTAAGCGCGATAAAAATTAAGAAAGTCACGCCATCACATTCGGAATAATTTTTCAAATAATAATGAGTATTTACATGACTATTTTCTCACATACAGCAATCAAAATTAAATTAAAGCGTCGGTGTGTGGAGTGCAGCGTTGATTGCAAATTTCACGTTTCACGAGACAACTTTCGTTTTCACGTCAAATGAGCTCGAGGAAGCTCGTAAATGAGAAGCAGACGAATTTTCTCAGCGAATATCCGAAAAGTGCGAGTTGTTACATACTTCCATCCTTATCGGAATCGCGTCCTCGCGATTCAATTCGAGTTATCCGTTAGATTTGAAAAGAGATATAGATACTTTCTCAAGATTCCATTTTCACGTTCTCCGCGAATTGAGATGTTTCTTAGAGTTTTCACCAATCAGTAAAAATTGGAAAACGACTTTGCTCAAGTCATTTGACCTCAAGGTTCACGATTTTGATAAGTTCGTCAACACAACTTAGGTGTTCGTCGATATGAATATCTTCCAGCAAGGACAACAGTTTCCTTCAACAGCGAGGCATTACCTAGAATTACGCACATGTAAACGTCATGAATAGCTAAGTTCTGGCGGTAGCTCAAGTCTCTAATTCAATAGTCCAACTCTAGTAAGAGTCTTAAAAAGGATCAACACAACGAAGATTAAACTTTCCACGTTTACTAAATGTATCACACAATTCCATGGTCAGACTTTTAAGCGTAGCTTTGTCTCCAATCATGGAATCTCCAAGATTTCCATCATTTTCAATCATCGTCCTTCTGACGACCGTAAACAATTTACATTGTGCTTTTGATCTGAACAAATTCAGGATAGAAAGTTGGGTATCCCCCACTTTGATTCGACAAATTATCGAGCGACATTTTCAACCATAAAGTGCCTCGTACAACGTGGCTATAGTTATAAAAGATTCCAACCAATGGGAGGTGTCTACCCCAACCATTGCCGAAATCGATCACGCGGACACGCAACATGTCCTTAAACGTTTGGATGGTCCTTTCACTCCAGCCAACAGTCTGTGGATGATACCCAGTACTCATGCCAAGACTTGTTCCTATGGCTATTGGGGTGATGACCAGAAACTTGATGTGAAACGACCTTCACAATCAGAATTGATAGAAATCGGCATTCCATAATGTACAAAAGTCTCCTACACGTGTAAGTGAGCAAAGTTGTCCATGGTGTTCGTATCTTTGATTAGTAGGAACTGAGTAGGTTTGGTGACACGACCAACAATTACCCAGATGGAATTGTACAAGTCTTAAGGTTTCTGTTGGGCCAACAGAATCTCCGTTGAAAAGAGAGTTAAGCAGATTCAGAGTACAACTCTGAAGGAGAGCATTAATTACAACTAGCAATCAATAGATTGATTACGTAGTTCACTTAATACTTAACGCAGAAAAATACAACATTCAAATCCAACGTCATAATTTCCAAAAGAAATTCGACTACCAGTCGATATCAAATCAATTTCCAAATACGAGTGAACGTCTACGGTCCCAAGCGGTTACGCTAAAAGCATACATGTCGATAGAGCGCAAGGAACAACATCAAAAGAACAGCATCGATGGAACATCATCGATCGAAGATAAGGCTCGAAGTAGAGGCGTTTACAGCAAGACCCAAAACAAACCACGGGAATAAGCGAATCCATTTTCACCATAGGAACCAAAATCGACGAATCTAACAATCCAAATTCAACGTAGCCAAGATCGATTCCAAATATTCCAAGAAGCCCGATGAGCTTATTACAACTTCACGCAACCCAAATGCAAACTTGTGACCAATCGGATCTAACCTGACCCGATGCGAAACAAGTTCTTTCAGTTCCGACTATTCGGAAAATAATCCGAAGTCAAATAATGATTAGACGGCGACGAAAAAGAGATTCATAACAAAGGAAGGATATCGCGATGAACAAGAATTTGTGATGCCAGTGTGTTGTGTGTGAAAGAAAGCTTTTATAAAATTTCATGCTCGTATACACACACCAAAACTTTTCTATTTCCCGAAATCAAACCAAAAACCAATCGGACATAATTCTATTATAACTACTCCAAGTATCGCAAAATTCACCTCTGAGTCGGACATAGGTGATCAGGCTATGTCCCACTGTCCCTGGTTGAATATAGGTGATCAGTCTATATTCACCCGAGGTTCAATGAATTTTGATATACTTGACTTAGTTACTCTAGCCTCATGTCTTTCACTTTCCAAAATCCATTTTCAAAAGATTAAAACAAGTGTCCACACGCGAGGACGAGTGATGAGATTGCGTAGAGAAAGAGGCGCAATGCTACAACAAGTACGGTGCGTAAGCATAAGTATGTCGAAGATACTTATAGCATAAAGCGAAAATAAATGGATATACTCATCCAATAGGAAGGGCACACATCTCATCAAATATATTAGCAATCAAAGTCACAAGTGGAGCATCAGCTTGGCAGGCAGGCACATGTCGGTCATAGGGTTAAATTTTCATAAAAGTGGTTATAGTCTAGGTTTTGAAAATTTACCCAGTTCCCTATAACCTAGGCTCTGATACCAATCTGTAACACCCCCAAAAATCGGGTTTTAGCGAAAGCATACAAGTCTTGGGTGCTACTAATTGGTATCACAACACAAGGATAGAACAACGGGTTTATATTAAGAAAACTCATTTATTCAGTATAAACAAAGTTTACAATAAAATTTGATGCGAAAAAAAAACAGGCCCATAATAAATAAGTGGTCCCCAAATAACTATATCAGAGTCGTCTATGACCATGCCATGCCATTGCCTGCGTCTCCAAAATTAAACAATCGCCTCAATACCTGAGAATACATGCTAAAAGTGTCAACACGAGGTTGGTGAGTTCATAGGTTTTTATAAAAGTATTGCGAGTTCAAAAGATCCTTTCGATCATTGTGGCGCCCACAATGTCGCGAAAACAAGGTTTACCTTTAGGTAAAAGAATAGAAAGGTGGACCACAAGTTTTTCAAGTGCAAATCAATTCTCATAATCAAAATCAAATTTAACCGAGGCATACCCTGCCTAATTCGCAGTATCAAAATATTTATTCGCAAAAAATAATTCAAGAACGATTACTTGGACCATAACAAAATCAAACACTACAACGAATATAGTATCACGCAAGCTTAACTATTACGCAGGCTAAGTTATAAACATTTAAGCAACCATCACACCCTAATCACATTTATAAACCGACATGTTATACGTCATGGCAAGTTGGTGCATCCACAAATCCGGGTGAAATCCACGGCAAGTTGGGCAACCAAAGTCTAGACGGGGTGGTCAACCACGATAGATCTATCCATAACATGTGCACCATCACGAGCCAGGATGTAACAACTCATAACAACGCTTGGGTTTCTAACCTTAACCTAGCACGTAATAGCTCACAAAACATTTTCAGGTCCAATCCAAAACAGTTCAAGCACTTGTGTCCACATAAAAATATATTTAAACCAAATCACGCATTTCATCAAAATCAGTTATCAATAGCGTATTCAAATCAATCAATCATTTGTATTTAGTAAAAACGAGCATGTATTCTCCCCCAAAACAGTTTAAAAGTAAGTAAAAGTAGGGGCCATGAACTCACCTTGATACGAAGCAACGCAAGAATCACAACTAACAAGACTGGCATCAAAGGGCAAGCACAAACAAATCATGAAGGAAGGCACGTCGATATCCAAAGAGTATAAGTACAAAGGTACTATATCGTCACGACCTAATAGTATACGTATTATCTCAAAATACGTCTCAAAAAGTAAAATAATATAATATCCGAAAGACCGCGTGACTTAGTTTTCGTGGAATACTCGTATCAAATGTTTCCAAAAATTCATTATCAATATCTCAAAAGTTTAGTTTTAACGTTTCGTGTGGTGGTAAGAAATCAAGAATCGACATACAACTCACGCCAAAAATAACTCACACCAAAGCATAATATATATCCCAATATATTGCTAATAATAGTCAATAAGAATTGACCAAGACTCAACTCGAATAGACAACGACCGGGGAAGAAGTCGGGGAACTAAAGACATAATTATGCTAAGAAAGTAAGTTAATTGGTAAGTTTCGGTGTTTACCCATAATCCCCAATTAGCTTGCATAAAACAACTATGTTTTATAATCAATGATTTAAAAGAACGCTTGTTTAGATTCTCGGGTTGATAATGATAAAAGAGATTTTTGAAATTTAAAAATATGAGTTAGAATGTTTTTATAAATTTTGGCATGACACATCCATTTATAAAACATTTCCAATTCATCGTGACTTTAAATAAACCAAACATTGAAATTACAACATTTATAAATTTTGTTTCGTTATCATTCACGTAATTATTAGCTTTGAGTTTATTGAATAGTTTGTGAGTGCTCCGCGTCTAATATATTAAATTCTATTAGAGTCTAATATATTATACCGTTAAGTCACAAAGTGTTCAATAAGTCCAATGTCCAATATCGCAAATCCAATAACGATACAAATGTCAATTCACAATCCGAGTATTTAAGTCCAATATCAATCATATCTCAACCCAACGTTGCAATCCCAATATACAATTTCCAAATCGTCAATATAAGTCGAATACTTGTCCAAGTATTTCAAGTCTCGATTGAAAATTTATAATCCATTAAGTATTATTGTAACCCAATTCAAAGCATTAAGTCCAAAACTATATCGAAACTCACCAACGATCACGAGTGCCAAAAAAAATATATCACGTTCATTAAATGTTTAATAATCGCAAGTATCGATTCTGAGTTAAATAGGCCTAGCATAATAAAACTCTTTTATTGAACTTAGTGGGTTTAACCCGCTATTAACCCAAACGTACCCATGATTCCCAAGTCAACCGAATAAAACAAATTATCCTAATAACCAAAAGAATTCTAGTACGTGTTAAATATTGCATTTTAACCAAATTTCTAAACACCAATTTAAAAAGAGTATAAATCTGTAATACCAAATACTTGAAATCAAAATCTAATATATCGAATCCACGCTTAATTGATTTTAGCGAAAATAACACAAGTTCAACCCGGGACCAATTCAAACAAATAAGTAAATCCATTTTCAAACTTGACAACATAACTAGACAAACAAGCACTCTAGTCGGTTACCAATCCGACTCAACATGAACACTCGATTCAACACTAACCGGATCAACTCAAATACAAAATCATCATAACTTCACTTTCAGTCACAAGTTACCACACGAGACGACAATACAATTAATCCTAAACACTGATTTTACCCATTATACATCTGTAAACTAGCCCAAGATCATAATGATACAACTGAAAATAAAAGCAATTCAAGTAGTAACCCGTGTACACCACAAGCATAACCAACAAGTAGTAGATCAAAGTAACAAATACAGGGACCACAACAATGGCGATAACAGGGATCACATCGATTTCAAAGTGGGTCGAGCTGACCCGACTTCGCAACCACAACAAAGGACCTGACCAACAACAAAGCGACTTGGTACCACCTGGCGACATCCGGACCCGTTTACCCGTGAATTCATTGTTAAACATGTTTTTAAAACTGATTTTCACCAAACGAAACTTAATCAACACATTTTATTATCCACGGAACTCACCAATACGATTCATAAACATCATTACCACACGATAACATTATCAAACGCGTTTTTAATCCGTTTTTACAACACGGGAATTTTATCAAAGAAAATGTTTTAACGGTTTCATTCCACGAAAACGATAATATCACCACTTACAATCGGATTTTAAATTAAAAAGTGGAAACACGAGTTAACCTTTTGACTTACCAAAATAACAAGAGGAAAGAATGAAGAGATGAGAAGAAGAGATGAGGAGGATGAATCGGACCCATGTTCATACACACGAACACGAACCCAACCGAGACCTTAAACAATACCCTTGCTCCAAAACTAAGCAAACAAGTACCCTTGTCTTCTTCTTTGAACGCGACGGCGTGGAGTGGTAGCGATGGTGGTGGGTAATGCGGTGGCGGCGATGGCGGAGGTGGCTGGGATAGAGCGGCGGCTGCAGGTTGAGAGAGGCAAGGGTGGCGGCTGGAAGCAGTAGGAAGGTGAGAGGAGAGGGTTAGGGTTTGCATCCAAAAGTGGACTCACCTAAATGAGAGTTTTAACTCTTTTATAATTTATATTGTCATAAGGACGAATTTTGTAAAGCCTCATGTCCCCTCAGGGACTAAACGTGACATTTTCAATAATATTTTATAGATATTAGGTTCGGGACATATTTGAACGAGTAAACGCGCGATAAAAATTAAGAAAGTCACGCCATCACATTCGGAATAATTTTTCAAATAATAATGAGTATTTACATGACTATTTTCTCACATACAGCAATCAAAATTAAATTAAAACGTCGGGTGTGTCGGTACGCGTTGATTGCAAATTTCACGTTTCACGAGACAACTTTCTCGTTTTCACGTCAAATGAGCTCAGGGAAGCTCGTAAATGAGAAACAGACGAATTTTCTCGAAAACGAATATCTGAAAAAGTGCGAGTTGTTACAGCTTTGCTGCTATAATCTTGTTCCTAGTCCAAAATTATTTTGGAGACCCACCAGAAGCAGCAGCAACTTGACTTCCAGATTGAGACTGGACCACACTTGGTTGAAAATCACCTTGAGATTGAGCATCAGTTTGACACTGAGGTTTTTTATTTGCTTCAAAGTTGTGACCTGTAACCTTTCCCTTCTTCTTTGCTATAACTTTTAGCTGGGGGATGAACATGTTTTTTGAGACTGTTTTGTACTGCCTTGACTTCCTGTTACACCTCCTTGCCCAAGACATGTTTTATTGTTGTGTCCAGCATTGCCACATATACCACAAACTACACTCCTACTAGACTGTGACAAGTTACGGGTTTTGTCACTATCATCATTTTCAGTAAAAGCCTTAGTTCTTTTCTTTCATGGCCTACCTAATGGTTTATGATGTTTAGGTGGAAGAATGCTTGTAGGCGCTTGTAGGCACTTGTGACTTATTCCAATGTTGATAACCATTTATTGGCTGGATGTGGTGTTTGTAAGTTTCTTCCCATGTCTTAAGCAAGTAACATGGATGAACCCATGATTCAACAGATCCTACTTGCATTCCATTGAAGCTCATATACCGATGGGTAGCAACAACATGTTTACATGGCATACCTGTAAGTTCCTATCTTCTACATGTACAAGCCCTAGCTTCAACATTCACAAAACACTTATCTCCCTATCCACTGACCTGATACTTATCTCCTTCAACTCGTAAAACGGTGTACTTATAAGCCTCTTTCTTTATCAAGTCTAACATGAGTGTTGCCTTTGGTGTAACTAGTTTAGCAAATGTACGACACTAACAAAATGGTTACGCTACAATCGAGAATCATCAGATGGCCATCATCTAACATACCTAAAATTTCCAAGAGAATTTTCCTGGCATGTTACAGATAAATATTGCCAACGTAGGTGACAGACAAATAATGGCGCAATTGGTCGGCTTACGTACATACACCCTGCTGCAGGCGACGTGTTTTACTTACGGATGTTACTTTGTCATCAAAAAGATAGAAAATCATTCCGTCATATCCGTAAAGTTAACGACCAAGTGTACTATAACAACCCATAAATTTCCGGATTATTATAATAATATTTATTTCGTTAGAAAATTCAAATCGGTTATTTTCTGACAACTGTCGATATCAAAAATTTAAAAACGGGAGGTCATCTCGTTTCCTTGAAAATACGACACCGCACACACGGTACTTTTCCACTACGTATCTTTATAGTAAATGTAAATTTTTTTATTATCTGATTTATAATTTTAAGCGTACGTGAGCTTAACTAATTTGTTTGAGAAGCTATTGCAGGTTGCAGAACGCAGTAACATACTAAATTGCTATTTTGCCTAGAAATAAGTAAGGTTATTACTCTTTGGCACTTACTAATGAATTACGAAAGAAATTGAGAGGTTATCTCGTGAATTCAGAAAAGCACGACACCGCACGCATACCGACACCAATTAAATAACGGCAAGACTGATATTGTATAAATTCTAAACAATAACGATACCTTATTAAAACACTCTTGAAAAAGTTTCTGAAAATAAAATTGTTATATTCTTGAGGTACTGGGAAGGTACGTTTACACGGAGACTTGACAAAACACGGGGTACGACTTATACAATACTTAATAATAAAAAAAAAGGTCATTTGCATATATATCCCTCCAAAGATGCAAAATTGCATATATATCATTTGCATGCATAAAAATCATTATACTATATGCATAAAAAACTTGAAGATATATATGCAATTAAACAACGGCAAGACTGATATTGTATAAATTCTAAACAATAACGATACCTTATTAAAACACTCTTGAAAAAGTTTCTGAAAATAAAATTGTTATATTCTTGAGGTACTGGGAAGGTACGTTTACACGGAGACTCGACAAAACACGGGGTACGACTTATACAATACTTAATAATAAAAAAAAAGGTCATTTGCATATATATCCCTCCAAAAATACAAAATTACATATATATCCTTTGCATGCATAAAAATCAATCAAAAACTTGAAGATATATATGCAATTCCCCCGCCCCTGAATCCCCCACCCACCCTCCTAACTTTAGTCCCAAAATAGGTTCTGCCTTTTCTCTTTCCCTTCTCCTGGTTTTCATCTTCCAACCCAAGAATAAGATGGAATCTATCATGTTCCAAAAAGATGAAAACACAGCCATGGTCATGTCACATCCAGCAATTTCTTTTCTCCTCGAGACGCATCACATAGGGCGCAACAAATGATGGAGACCGAAGCTAGACTTGGCTCATGAAGTCGAGATCAAGAAAGAAGTGGTTAAAAATTCCTTCTTCTCCCTCCATTTATACCACCGATTCACAAGGTACTCCACACACTCACCTCAGATGCAAAAGTTGTGGGAAACGGTGCACACTTTTATTAATAACGAAATCAGATTATGGTTAATAATAACAGAAAATAAAATACAGACAGAAAGGGGTAGAAGCAGAAGACAGACTCTAAATTGATAAATAAATAAAAGCAGATAAAAGTCGTGGAGCGAGGCTCGTGTAACACACGATTCCCTTAAAACAGTTCGCGTCTTTTTCCCGAGGTACAACGTCCAAAGCTGTTGTACAACCGGACTAAACTTACTTGCACGAAAGATCACCAAGCCTGCGAGTTTACGTCGAAGGTTCTTTGGAATCGTCTGCGGTGGAGCTGTGTTTTCTGTCTGTGAAAACCGAATGAGACATGGGTTCTATTTATACCGAAAACCTATCTTGTTCACCAAGACAAGATATTATGTTCAATATAAACAGATATGATATATTCCATTTATTCAAATTGATTTAAGTAAAACTTATTACGTAAGTTTAAATCAATTCTATAATTAAATGGACAAAAATCTGGAAGCTGTTAATAAGGAAGCGAAATCTGCGGCAAAAAGATACGCACGCGAGGCTTGAGGCTGCATTCGTGTCCGCAGTGTCGCGCGACGCATGAGTTCGAAGCTTCGAACTCATTTTGGCCTGAAATCACGAATCGCACCCCCTGCTGCGCGTAGGTGTTGGAGTAAAACCAACAAATCATTTTGAAGGTTCATATCAAGATTTCTATATAAACACACTCCCACTTCCTTTTCTAGGCGATGTGGGATGTGTTAATTTTCCCAAATTTTGTGTTTCACGTGTCCCACTTTGAGACACGATATGTCATTAATATTAACTCCATTTTGGACATACTTTAGCTCGTTCTTGAAGCTCTCGTCGAGAGAAACGCATAAAGCTACCAAGAAATATAAATATATATAGCATATACATATATTAAATAGTGTCCAAAATTTGCAAAAACTCATTTTGAAAAATATTTTTCCAACAATCCCCCACATGAATGGAAATCGGTCGAAAACACACGAAAGTTTGGGTGAAATTTCTGCGGTTAAGTCTTGTATAGGATAGGTAGGTGTAACCCTTTGAACCTTCCCTTGTGAGATGCACTTAGTCTCCTAGATCCGAGTAGACGCGATGTCCTTGAACTCATCATCCATTTACGTAGACGACATTACACTTCACACAAGACTCTCCCTGACAATGTCAAGTCCTCATAGTCGTGTCCGTTATGGTCATGAACACTAGCCTGGTTCTGCAAGAGCTCTTAGGAATTAAGCCCCACATTTCCATTCGAAGCGACCCCACTTCTCTCTCACATAGGTGATTTCATCTTGAATCATTAAAACATATGTTTTGTGATTTCATCTTGAATCATTATGCTTTATGATTTCATCTTGAATCATTAAAGCCATATGTTTAACCTCTCAACAAGTCACATTTGTTATAGGAATGGACTAGGAAAGTTACAATATATAGTAACTCCCCCACATTGATGTGACTTCCCCCACATTTCTATGATTAGGTTGTCCTATTGAACCCAGATCTTACGATCTCCAGTCAACTGGGTTAGGTTTTCCTTCATAGAAACTCATTCCTTCAAGGGCTTTAGTCCCATTCCTCTAGACGACTTACTTACTAACTCTCTGCTTAAGCCTTTCGTAAGCGGATCCGCGATGTTATCCTTTGACTTCACATAGTCAATTGAGATAACGCCTGTTGAGAGTAGTTGTCGTATCGAATTATGTCGACGACGGATATGTCGGACTTTCCATTATACATTATGCTATGAGCTCTGCAAATTGCCGATTGACTATCACAATGTATACTAATGGCGTTACGGTTTAGGCCACCTTGGTATGTCCTCTGAATTGGCGTAGCCATTCCGCCTCTTGTCCGCATTTATCTAACGCGATAAATTCAATTCCATCGTGGACTTAGCTATAACAGTTTGCTTGGAAGACTTCCAAGATATAGCCGCTCCTCCTAGTGTAAACACATATCCACTAGTCGATCTAGAATCCTTTATGTCGGATATCCAATTTGCATCACTGTATCCTTCGATGCAAATTTGGATATCGATCATAATGATCCATAAAGCGGTGTATCTCAAATAGTGAAGTACCCTAATCATAGCTGCCCAATGTGCATAGCTTGGGTTACTAGTATACCTACTTAGCCTCTAACGCATATGCTAAGTCGGTCGGTACCGGTCATTAAGTACATTAACATGCCAATAATTCTTGAATACTCTAATTGGGCAACACCTAAGCCTCTATTTTTAGATAGATGCTTCTGGTGTCAATTGGAGTTCTAGCTAGGCGGAATCCCCGCATTATGAGTATTAAGAATTTTGTCCACATAATGTGCTTGACTTAACACAAGTCCATTAGAGTTAGTATGATCTTTATTCCAAGGATCACATCAGCCAAACCCATATCCTTCATGTCAAACTTTGATTTCAACATGTCTTTAGTAGATTTGATCATCTTGTCGTTACTGCCAACGATAAGCATATCATCAACATATAAACACAAGATTACATATCCACTATTTGTGTCTTTGACATAAACACATTTGTCGCATTCATTAATTTTGAATCCACTCTCTAGCATGGCGTGGTCAAATTTTTGATGCCATTGTTTGGGAGCTTGCTTTAAGCCATATAATGAGTTAACAAGCCTACAAACTTTGTTCTCTTGTCCAAGAGCCATGAAACCCTCAGGTTGGTTCATGTAGATTTCTTCTTCTAAATCTCCGTTTAGAAATGCCGTTTTCACATCCATTTGGTGAACTTCCAAATTTCTTAAAGCGGCAATAGCAAGTATCATCCTAATCGAGGTTATTCGCGTAACCGGCGAATATGTATCAAAGTAATCAAGACCTTCACGTTGTCTAAATCCTTTGATTACTAATCTTGCTTTATATTTGTCAATGGTGCCATCAGCTTTCATCTTCTTCTTGAAGATCCATTTATAGCCTAGTGGTTTACAACCAGGAGGTAAATCCACGAGCTCCCAAGTATGATTTTGTAAAATAGAATCTATTTCACTTTTAATGGCTTCTTTCCATTGAGGCCCTTCTGAGGAAGTAACCGCTTCTCGGTATGAAGTAGGTTCGTTTTCAACCATAAAAGAAACAAAATCGGGTCCAAACGATTTCTCGGTTCTTGCCCTTTTGCTTCTTCTAGGTTCAACCTCTTCTTCCTCGGTTTGATCTTGTCTCTCATCTTGAAGATCATTATCATCTCGTTGTCTCTTATCTTGGACAACATCTTCATCTATTCTAGATGAACTTCCAGTTTCCTTCGTTAAACAAGGAAATATAGTTTCAAAGAATGAAGCATTCCTTGATTCCATTAAAGTACCCTTTTGTATATCCGGATTTTTCGAATCATGTACAATGAAGCGATAAGCACTGCTATTCTTAGCATATCCGATGAATATACAATCCACAGATTTAGGTCCAATCTTTTGGGCCTTGGGAGTCGGTATAGCTACCTTTGCTAGACACCCCCACACTCGTAAGTACTGATATGATGGCTTTCTTCCCATCCATAATTCATAAGGGGTCTATTTCTTTTCCTTACGAGGTATCTTATTTAAAAGATAAGTAGCCGTTAAAATGGCTTCCCCCCACTTGTCCTGGCTTAGACCATAACTTATAAACATGGCATTAACCATTTCTTTCAAGGTACGGTTCTTCCTTTCGGCAATACCGTTCTGCTGAGGTGAATAAGGAGCAGTGAACTCGTGTCTAATTCCATGTTTTGCACATAGGTCAGTGAATGGAGACACATATTCACCTCCTCTATCACTTCGGACCACCTTGATTTTCTTACTAAGTTGATTCTCAACTTCGTTTTTATATAGAACAAACTTGTCTATAGCTTCATCTTTACTTTTCAGTAAGTAAACATAGCAATACTTTGTACAATCATCAATAAACGTGATAAAGTACTTATTGCCACCTTTTGTGGGTAGTGATTTCAAATCACATATGTCGGTATATGTATCATATCAAGTGGTTCGGTTTTTCGTTCAACCGATTTGAAAGATGCTCTTGTAAATTTGGCTTCAACACAAGTTTCACATTTATATTTTGAGTCAATATGGAAATTAGGTATGCAATTAAATTTAATCAAGCGACGCATTGAATTAAAATTTACATGTCCAAGACGGCCATGCCACATATTAGAAGACTCAATTAAGTAAGCAGAAGAATTCATATTATTGATATCTTTCTTAACAACCATTACATTGAGTTTAAACATACCATTCAGGGCATATCCCTTACCAACATACACTTGATTCTTAGAAAGAACAAACTTATCAGGATTAAAAACAAGGCGAAAACCAAACTTGTTCAACGACCAACCGGACACAAGATTCTTGCGAATCTCTGGAACATACAAGACATTAGTCAACTTGAGCTCTTTCTAGGATGTCATCTTCAAGATTACATCTCCTTCGCCCTGATTTCAGGCGATTCGCGGGGTTGCCCATGTACAACTTCTCTCCACTATCAACCGCTCTGAAGAGTGAAACATACTCTTATCGACACACATGACGGGTAGCCCGGTATCCACCCACCATTCCCGTTGTTGGAACCTACCGGTTAACCGGAGATCATGGCAATGCCATCAGACACCATAGCAATCATGTCCACATCTTCATTCACCATATTAGCTTGGCGTGGAGTCACCCGCTTCGGCATCTTACAATTAGCGACACGGTGACTGGCTGGTCACAATTAAAACACACCCCTTGGAACTTCTGTTTCACAATTGCAGCTTTAGGAGCAAGGTAATCAGACTTCCCTTTGCCCTTCTTGTCATTCTTTCCTTTTCCTTTGCCTTTAGCTTTGACATTAGACTTTGAAGATGACGAAACATGCTCAACCATATTTGCCTTTTGAGAATCAGGCGTATCGTGTTTTGAGCCGCTTGTTGTCTGTTCAATCGAAGACGAACAACCAAGTCTTCAACACTCATCTCCTTTAAACTTATGCTTCGGTAGTTCTTGAATTCTACCCGGCTTGGAGGTAACTTTTCAATAATAGCAGCAACTTGAAAAGTTTCACTCAAAGTCATTCCCTCAGCATGAATGTCGTGTAGTAAAACCTGCAGATCTTGAACCTGACTCATCACATTCTTTGAATCATCCATCTTGTAATCCAAAAAGCGAGCTACCACGAACTTCTTTGTACCGGCATCCTCGGTTTTGTACTTGCATTCCAAGGACT
This sequence comes from Chrysanthemum makinoi, assembly GCA_910596185.1. Lineage (NCBI taxonomy): Eukaryota > Viridiplantae > Streptophyta > Magnoliopsida > Asterales > Asteraceae > Chrysanthemum > Chrysanthemum makinoi. Next base: position 138,425,549 of record OU343217.1, read on the forward strand.
CCCATAATTCTTTGGCGATCTTGGTCTTGCGATACACGTTGTACAAAGAATCAACCAAACCATTGAACATAATTGTGACACAAAAAATCGAATGTTTCCATGCTTCAAAGGCTTGAACGGCCTATTGATTAGAGGATTGACCTTCTTCAGGAGGTTCCACGTTAGGTGGGTTCTCTTTTAAGAACCGCGCAAGGTTCAAAGTAGTGAGATAGAAAAACATCTTCTATTGCCATCTCTTGAAATTACGTCCATTGAATTTCTCTGGTTTCTCGGCATGATTAGCAACCGTGTTGGTGGCTGGCGCACCGATTACGTTCACGGAGTAGTCACGGAGGGGTAGTGGTGTTTGTCATCTGAAAGATCAAACACAAGCAGTTAAGCCAACTGTTATAAAATCGGTATCTAAGAAATTCAATGCGTGATTTACGTTGCTTACGAATCTGCTTCAAAGAAACTCAATCTTGGTTTCAATGAATCTAGATTTAAATAAATGACCAAAGTAAATAGATCGATTATAATAGAAACTCAATCTTGGTTTCAATATAGCGGATAAGAATAAAGCTGTTTTAAAAATCGTTTTAGATCGTACACCAAATCGTAAATTAAAATCCTGTTTATAAAGCGGTTTTCCAAAGAAACTCTATCATGGTTTGACGAGAAAACGGTTTGTAAATAAAATCTGTAATAATAGTTAATCCGATTTAATAAAAGCGTTTTAATTACATTAAGCGAATCTGTTTTAAGACTGTGGGAAACGGTGCACACTTTTATTAATAACGAAATCAGATTACAGTTAATAATAACATAAAATAAAATCTGAGACAAAAAGGGGTAGAAGCGAAGACGACTCTAAATTGATAAATAAATAAAGCAGTAAAGTCGTGGAGCGAGGCTCGTGTAACACACGATTCCCTTAAAGCAGATTCGCCGTCTGTTTCCCGAGGTACAACGTCGAGCTGTTACAGCCGGACTAAACTTACTTGCACGAAAGATCACGAAGCTGCGAAGGTTGCGGAATCGTCTGCGGATGGAGCTGCGTTTCTGTCTGTGAAAACCGAATGAGACATGGGTTCTATTTATACTGAAAACCTATCTTGTTCACCAAGACAAGATATTATGTTCAATATAAACAGATATGATATATTCCATTTATTTAAATTGATTTAAGTAAAGTTTAAATCAATTCTATAATTAAATGGACAAAAATCTGGAAGCTGTTAATAAGGAAGCGAAATCTGCGGCAAAAGATACGCGTATCGCGAGGCTTGAGCATTAGGTGTCAGGTCGCTTGAGGGCTCGCATGAGTTGAAGCTTGAACTCATTTTGGCCGAAATCACGAAATCTGCACCCCCTCTGCGCGCGTAGGTGTTGGAGTAAAACCAACAAATCATTTTGAAGGTTCATATCAAGATTTCTATATAAACACACTCCCACTTCCTTTTCTAGGCGATGTGGGATGTGTTAATTTTCCCAAATTTTGTGTTTCACGTGTCCCACTTTGAGACACGATATCTCATTCATATTAACTCCATTTTGGACATACTTTAGCTCGTTGCGAAGCTCTCGTCGAGGAGAACGCAAAGCTACCAAGAAATATAAATATATATAGCATATACATATATTAAATAGTGTCCAAATTTTGCAAAAACTCATTTTGCAAAAACTCATTTTGCAAAATATTTTTCCAACAAAAGTTAGGGTTGCTCGAGGCTTGGTTGTGGATTCTTCTTGCTAGGAATCAGATTGGGCGTATTCATTGTCAGATTTCTTTTGATTTTCTTCCTGATCGGGTGGCAGCAAGGACTTGTTAGGGTCTTCCTTAATCTTTTTTTTACCTTTGTATAATTTCTATGACTGAGTAACAGATTCGTGAAAGGGCTTACAAATTTATCTTTTTATCATTGTCAAATGTCAATCATTGTATATGAATCTGATAACTGAAATCTTGTGATGTTATTATCAATCTTGTGTGGCAACAAAGATTTTAAACCTGTTAAAGAACACAAAACAACAGATCTAAGTATTGGCTCGATTTGATTTTGATTTGCGTATTTGAGATCGTTTATTTTGATTAGCAATAAGCTCGGTTAGCTTAGTTTGGTTGTGTTTGGTCTTGGCAACAAACGGGGCAGCAGAGGTTCGTTGGGTCGAGCAAGGGTGTGTTGCGTTGTTGCCATCGAATCAACGAGACACGCCCGACTATGGTGCGTTTTGTTTGTGATTCACTTGACACGACCCAAATAAGGGTGTGGCGGCTTCATTTCTGGTTCGACCACAACACCCACAAAGGGTGTGTCGGCTTCATTTTTGGTTCGAACACAACACCCACGAGGGGTGTGTACCCGGTTGTCTAACTTGGCTTAACATCACCCGCGAAGGGTGCATGCTATCTGTCGTTGACACAAGACCACAAGGGGTGGTCGTGTGAGTGGAATGTATGTAGGTCTTGCTTGGTCTAAAAGTCTGAAACTCATGCTTGAAAGTACTTTTGATTTCGAGTCTTGGCGTCAAAGTAAATTCATGAAACTGAAAAGCGCATTATATCTCAAATAAGAAATTGAGGGTCCAAGTAAATTCATGAAACTAAAAAGCGCATTATATCTCAAATAAGAAATTGAGGGTCCGTTTGGTTTAGAGATGGGTTTATGATTCGGATTTGGATTTGGATTTAAATTTGGTTTAGGATTTAGATTTGGATTTAATGTATGAGAGAGAAAATAATATTTAAAAATATATAGTATATATTAAAAACTATTTTTATTAATAATAAAAGGAGAAAAATAAAATCTTTTGTTTTATAATATAAATAAAAAGGAAAAGACAAGAAAAGATGTGAAGAAAAAAATACATGGTCTCACAATTGTCATAAACCCACTAAACCACCCATCTTTTTTACATCCCTAAATATTTAGTATACAAGTCCAAACCTAAATCTCTTAAACACAACCAAACACGTGATTTGCATTAATTAAATCCTAAACCTAAATAAAACCTTCATACCAAACGGGCCCTGAGTTGTTTTTTTTACACAATTTGTATCTTCTGGGCTAAGCCACTTAAGTAAAGGGGTAATTGTTAGTTAAAACTACCCTGGGCCACAGCCCATCCCATATTAATTAGGAGCGTGGGTTGTTTCTGAGTAAATCGAGGTAGGAGCATAAATGTTTGAAAGTAATCAAACTATTAGTGAACCTTCGTATATCGTACCTCGTGCTCGACATAACTCAGGACGCGACGTCAAATTGTCCAATTATGTTCGCGACACCTTTTCTTTTGTGATCCATTCTAATCGACACAACTCGTGCCATGCATACTTATATAACCACATAACGCGACACCTCGAAAACTTATGCTTATTCTAAAGTCTCAAACAAGTAGACCTAAACATTTATTAAAACTACGAAGGTATAATTTCCTAAATGACTTCCCATATCAAACATAAACGGATATATGTCTTTTTTTTTTTACTTATGGCAAAAACAGATGAAACATTTTTCAAAACTAAGTTGTTAATTTTAGACGCCTAAATGAAATTCTAATTCGGATAAACAAATAAAATCAAACCTTTGATACATAGAAATATACACTCGAGTCACGCCCGGTTTTTGACAAAAGTAGATATTAACTTAATATATTCTTGTAATAATTAACAATTCTACGTCTTTCACACAATGAAGTTTTTCTTAAACACAAGCATACTAGATTAAATTAACGTTTACCTTTGAGTGTCTCCACTTTTTGAATGGTAATATAAATATATATTTATACATATAGGTATAACTAAGTAAATATATGTTGGGATTTAGAAAATTCGGTAGTTAAAGACTCGGTCATCTCAAGTATATGTATTCGTTAGAAAGCTCGTAGTCGTAGTCATTTAGTAATAGTTAGTAGTTAGTTAAGTAACACCGTGGAGGATGGACGGGTCTTTACCCACTATATGTCTGATCCACAGCCTGTAGGTGGCGTTTCATGTAAGTCACTATAAATACCCTTTGCCTAGCAAGGCAAAGGGTTGGAGCTTCATAATACATTTTTCTTTATCTCACTAGAAGTTCCCATTTCTCTCCACTTTCTCTCTCTAACCTAAAATCTCATTCGAACCATATGTTATGATTGTGTGTTTGTGAAAACCAATATGTTACAAATGGTATCAAGAGCCATGGTTTGATCATCTACTTTACATGTTCTTGATTTCTTCGTGGTTTTTATAAGGTTTTGGGTTTGAATGAGTTTTGAGACATTTTCATCATTTTGATCTTATTTAGTGTTTAAGTTTAGATTTTGATTGTACGTTTGTGTTTAGAATCATCATAAGTGTTTAGTTTTTTGTTTTGAAGGCTAGATTCATCGTGGTTGTGGTGTTTTTGAATTGATAAGTTTGGTTTTTGAAGTAGTTCATTGAAGCGGTTTGACTCACGGATGCATATTCTTGTATGCGGTTTGATAGTGTTTGGATGCGACTTGATGCTTCTTTTATGCGATTTGATCTGATTTTTTTATGCGACTTGACATTTAATTCCTACGGTTTGGTAGTTATTTAGTAAGCGGTTTGATCAAAGAGTGCAATTTGATACTTATTGGGCGGTTTGAGTGATAAGACAAGGAGACAAAAGTACAAGTAGTGGGAGTACTATTGTCTCCTTGAGGTTTGTCAAAATTGTGCGGTTTGTATTAAGCGGTTTGACATTTAAGCGATTTGATACTCTGCGATTTGTCTTTCTTCGGTTTGATATCTAGTGCGATTTGAGTTGAGCGGTTTGTTGGTCTGCGATTTGATTAAAGAGGTTTGTTTTTCTGCGGTTTGATTAAAGAGGTTTGTCTTTCTGCGGTTTGACTTAAGAGGGTTGTAATTCCAGCGGTTTGATTTAAGTGGTTTGTAATACAGCGATTTGATTGAAGCGGTTTGACACTTCCGCGACTTGTCTCTTGAGATTTGTCATTTCTTCGTGTTACGTTTTACGGTTTTCTCTTGATTTAGTAAAATCCCGTGAAAGAATCTATTTCCCGGTTTAATCAAAGAGTAGTAAAATATCGTGTACTTAGGAATCATGAATACTATCATCTCTTCCGTTCTTTGATGACGTTCAAGCTGCAGGGTTTGATACTCGTCCTCCCATGCTTGATAGAACCGATTATAACTCTTGGGCACAAAGAATCAGATTGTATTTCTTAGGCAAAGAGAATGGTGTTAACATCCTTAAGTCAATTGATGAAGGACCATTTCCAATTGGAAATACCAGGGATATTCTCGAAACTACAGCTGATGGAACTGTTGTGTTAGGGTTGGATAGACCAAGAATGTATGATGAGCTTGATGATAAGGAGAAGAAGAGATATGATGCTGACATTAGAGCTTCAAACATTATACTTCAAGGTTTACCAAAAGACATTTACAAGGCGATCAATCACAATCTTGAAGCCAAGGCGGTTTGGGATAATGTCAAGATGCTTCTCTCGGTTGAGTGACTAAGGAAAATAGAGTCACTGACTATATGATGACTTTGAGAACTTTAAGATGAACCGGGGAAAGTGTCCTTGAATATCATGTGAGGTTTCACAAACTTGTGAATGATATGAGGAACATCAAAATGACAATGACAAATATCCAACTCAATTCCAAGTTCGTAAACAACATGAACCCTGAATGGCACAAATTTATCACTGCTGTCAAATTGAACAAAGGATTGAGTAACACCAACTATGAACAACTGTATGCTTACTTACTCCAACATCAGAAACATGTTGCATTTGAACGTATGATCATGGAAAAGTTCAACTCTAACTCTAATGCTACTGCTGCAAGTTCTTCAAATGATTCAACTGCATTTCTCTCAGATGTGAGGATAAGTACCAAAGCATCATGTAACATATAGGATTTCACAAACACACTAAACCATAATCACTATGGGGCGTACAATAAGTTTAGAGAGAGAAAGTTCTAGAGAGAGAAATGGAAGAGAGTTGGGAACTTTGGTGAGAGAAAGAAAAATCTTATTATGAGCTCCAACTCTCTACCTTGGGAGGTAGAGAGTATTTATAATACTACAATATAGCCACACAGCGAGGTGGATCGGGCAGCGATGGGTAAAGACCCGTCCATCCTCCACGGTGTTACTAAACTAAATACTACTAAACATTAAATAACTACGACTACGAGCTTTCAAACGATTACATATACTTGAGGTGACCGACACTTTAACTACTGGATTTTCCAAATCCTAACAATCTCCCCTAAGGGAGGTCACCTCAAACATACATTAAATTTCATAGAAAACAAACAGATATTTCATTGAGATTTTTCTTGGATTCTTGTTGTATAGCTCGTAGTATTTGATTCTTCATTTTTCATGTTTTGGATAATGCGAGTGGAGGTCTTTAAGCGATCCACGTGATCTTGAGTTTTGAGCGCTTTGAGATCATCGGCAACATTAAATCTCGACTCATCCATTGTGGTGTTGGTATAGCGTAATGTTGTGATTTTGGACCGACATGCTCACATTCGGATCATGATTTCTTCTTATCGAGTAGCGGAAGCTTTCGTTGATTCATGATATTGGCGACAGCGTAGCAGAAGCATGGAGTGAAAATATAGAGTCATTGATGCACTAATCATGATTTCTTTGGAAATGAATGTGTCGTGTGAGCATGCGGCTATGGATTGACCGCTCCATTACGATCAGCTACAAGCGTCGGGTGTACACATAAAGCGATTAGCAATAAAGCGCACAAGAGTGTCTTTGATCACTTTCGATGAATTGAGGTACACGGCCCACGGTTCCCGTTGATCGATACAAATCTTACTGTGATCGGGTATAATTCGAAGAATTTCCTTGTGGGGTTTAGCGGTTGCTCTAGTTGTTCTCAAAGCCGGAGCGTCTCAAAGAAGACAACACGGGTGAGTGAACCGTGAAATGAGATTCACTGATTGAAGAAAAAAGATTTAATAAAACAATCGTGTATTGCTCAATAGAAAGTGTTTTTGCAATACAACGAAGGTTTTAATGAAAATCAATTATCAATCATAAACACCTTTTATTTTGAAAAATAGGTACACAGTCGATGTGCTAGAGAAAAGAGTTTTTAAGCACAACGACTGGTTTTTCAAAGGTATCCGTCAATCCATAACTTGAACCAGGATTGATTCAAAAATTGAATCTCTCCATTGTTTACGTCAGGTTGTCACATGGTTGGTCTATTAGATAGATCTCACATGCCACCCACCAGGAGCTTGTTTGATGTTGGCTCCAGAGGCTTTCCATCTTCATCGTGAATATGAATGCATATCACTTAGATGTTCTGGCAATACCACAAGGATAGTGTGTAGGACTCATAAGATATAATCTCTCTTTCCACATTGTGTGAAGCAGAGAGTCTTCATTGAAAGTGTCCTAAAGAGATTTATAAGATGATCTCGTGGCTCTAGACTCAATTGTGCATATTTGGTTCCTATGCAGGAGACTAGGGAGAGGGTCTCCTTCTTCAATATCAACAATCTCTAAGAGAAAGTCGATAGATTATGTCGGTTCCCGTGAGAATGAAACAAGCCCTTTTAAGAGGAACTTGAGTGGTTTGGAAAGTTGAAGTGCGGTCGTCCTTTGGGTCCATGGCGTCTTGTCTTCAATACCGATGTTACCTTGGTAACCACCAGTAGTATATGAATTGTACCGGTTTACGCCTAAAGTTGAATAAATGGAGGGCTATTTCTTTTCACCCTTTTCACATTCAATTCTTTTTCATTCTTCAACCTCTTGATGCTTCGAGACTTCATTACTAGAACCTTGTTGGGTTTACTCGATTACCGCTTCATCTCGGTCCGCACTCTTCCCATATCTCACTTTTCTCCTTTTATTTTTCATCATACCTAAGGACTTCTACACTATCTAGTGGATTGTCCACAGGTAGATCCCTCCGGATCTGGCGGATCATGGGACCTCAACCTAACCTTATCATCCTTATATCACCATACATAAAGTAAAGTTGGTCGGTCTTTTTGGTATCGTTCATCGCCATTGGAACCAATTTAAAACCATTTGAAAAATCAATCAAGATACTTGTGATATAGAATCAAAGCATTTTGTATCTTAATTGTTTTGATATTTTAGAAATGCTCCCCTCAACATATGCATAAAAATTTAGAAGTTGTTTAGCACATGGAGGCAAGAGATCTTTGAAATCGTTAGATTAAGAGTGAAAGGTCAAATCTTTTGATTAACATTTTCTAAAATCATCATCATCACTTCCCAACCAATTTGAGTAGATAAAACATTTTGAGGAAGGATGAGTTTTTCAAAAGTTTGCTCCCCCTCAATATGTGCCTCGAATTTTGAAAGAATTTTACACATATTAGAGGGAACCTACACTTAGAGACAATTCAGTCACGTTTCAATAATTTGAGGTTTAAAATAGTTGCTCCCCCTCAACATGTGCATGGAAAATTTGAAATCGTTTGTCACTTGCGGGGAGGCAAACATGCTAAACACTTATGAAACCATTTATCGAATTATCAGTTTAAATCCAATTTAAATCACAAATTCTTCCCCGATCACAATTATCAAATCATTTGAGATTTGTGATCTCTGTAGATTTAAATTAATTTTGAAGGCTTTTAAGGAGAATTGTGACTTGATTAAACATGTATAATTATCTTTTGAAAACATAATAATAATCAAGGTCTGGAACCAATTGTGTAACATTTTGTAAACCATTTAGAGTAGACCTTACTCATTTAAGTGCAAATTGTTTGAAAGGAACACTTTTTGATTTAATTGAAAAATCATTCTCCCCCTCAATCAATGACAAAAGTCGTTGATTGATGAATTGAGATTTTGACACTTGATAAGTACTTTTGATTTTCAAAAATAGAGTCCGAAGTGTTTTTCAAAACAATTGAGTTTTCAAAAGATTGCAAATATTTTTCAGAGGAATTATTAGAAGGAAAAACATTTGAAATTAAACATTTGTCTTGTTATTGACAAACGTTTGTTTTTAGAATCAGAGCATTAGGTTTGAAACATGAGATAAAGCATGGCTCTGTTCTTTCTTTGAAAAACGGGTTACTGCCTGAAATAACAATAAACCATTTTTTTCTCTTTCTCCCAAAATTATTATTATTATTTTTTTATTTTTTTTAGAACATTCGAACAACATATAAAGTCCCGTATCATTCTTTGAATGACAACATTAAGACCGTAGATATTATCGAATCGAGAAAAACATGACAAAATGACAATATTTTTGAGGATTTTTCAAATTTTTCACATTTTTATGGATTTTGAAAGTTTTATATTTTTCTATTTGATTTTTTGAAGGTTTTGAAATTTTGTATTTTACTTTTTGGATAAATATATACAAAGTATAGATGAAGGAAAGACCTTTACTCCTCGTCTTCCTTCTGAAGACGTTTGAGTGTTTCTGGTTGAAGGCTTTTCAATCCAAGTCGTGGAAGAATAAACTCAAAGCGTTCTCTTGGAAGAGCTTTGGTGAAGATGTACGCTAAGCGGTATTGACTTCACGAAAATAGAGTTCCACCACACGTTTTCCACTTGCTCCCAGATGAAATGATGTCGAATTTCGATGTGTTTTGCTCTTGAGTGTTGAGCGTTGTTGCATGAGAGAGCAATAGCACTTTTATTATCACAGTACATAGGGATTTTGTTGAATTCAAAGCCATAGTCGGATAATTGGGATCTCATCCAAAGGATTTGAGCACAACAAGATGACATGGCTATGTATTCAACCTCTGTAGAGGAAATAGAAGTACTCATTTGCTTCTTTGAAGACCAACTCACAAGCTTATCACCCAAAAGCTGAGCACCTCGATGTACTTCCGACGTGTATCTTGACATCACGCATGATCGGCATGCATAGGTACATTAGTGACATACCGGAGTCCTTCGGGTACCATAGTCCCATATTGATGGTTCCTTGGAGATACCGAAAGACCCGTTTAACGCTTCAAGGTGCTTTTTAGTAGGCTTAGCACGATATCTAGCACACATGCACACAGAACAAGATGTTTGGTCGCTAGGCGTGAGGTACATCGGGGATCCGATCATACTACGATATTTCGTTTGGTCTACCATGATCCCTGAGTGGTCCTCATCCGACTTGGTTCGTTCAATCATGGGAGTTTCAACGGTGTCACATGATACAAATCCAAATTTCTTTAAGATCTCATTTGCATATTTAGATTGATTTATGAAAATGCCTCCGGGACTTTGTAAAATTTGTAATCCCAAGAAAAATAACATTTGTCCCATCATTGACATTTGAAATTTGGAACCCATTTCATTTGAAAAATGATCACATTCATTGGGGTCAGTCGAGGCAAAGATAATATCATCAACATAAATTTGAGCGTGAATTAAATGTTTGCCTGACTTTCGGGTGAACAATGTAGGATCAAGCTGCTCCTTTCTTTGAATCCGGTGGATAGAAGAAACTTTGACAGCGTATCATACCATGCTCTAGGAGCTTGCTTTAAACCGTAAAGAGCCTTTTTCAAGCGATAGACATGAGTAGGATGCTCTGGATTCACAAAACCCTCTGGTGGCGTAAACCACCTCTTTCAAATCACCATTAAGAAAGGCGTTTTCACATCCATCGATATCTACCATGTTCTTACTAGCGCATTAGCCAAGAAGATTACGATAGCTTCGATCACGAACAGCAGGAGCAAAAGATTCTTCAAAGTCAATACCCTCCTCTTGACGGTATCCTTTGGCAACCAATCGAGCCTTGTTCTTTAGGACATCACCATGCTCATCAAGTTTCACTTTGAAAATCCATTTCAGAGCAATGATCATAGCACACTCTGGAGCAGGTACTAACTCCCATACATCAAGTCGATCAAACTCATGAATTTCTTCTTGCATGGCATTGACCAGTAGTCTTCATTCATGGCGGTCTTAATGTCTTTTGGTTCGACTTTAGAGAGTACGGAGTTGAAGAAGCACCATAAGGCATCGGTTGCAAGTTGTTTCCGTGTGGATACTGGGCGAGAGGGGTTTCCAATGATGTTGTCCAATGGGTGATCATGTGTCCATTTTCTAAGGTGTTCATGTGGTTGTTGTTGTGGAACTGAAGTAGCAGAGTCGATGTCTCTAGATGATGATTCAAGAGCAAAGATATTTTCAAATGGAGCATCTTCGGGAGTTGCAAAGGGATTAACTTCATCATTGAAGCCAGAAACACTTCCATGATGTACATTTGATGATTGATGATTTGTTGATGAGACAGTGATTAGTAGCGGCTTCTTGACTTAATGAAATTGAGACTGAAGGGTTTACTTCATTCACATGGATAGGAGCGACCTCTATTGATGGGATGACATTTCATCGACATTCGGTTCATAGTGTTCATCAAACATTAGATCAAACAATTTCTTTAAATCATCTTCGATGGAGTTACATATGGAGTTCTTTGGAGATGAGTTTAGGTACAAGAGATGAACCAATGGGACTGTTTTGAAGTCGGGTCCGAGGCTGGATTGTCCAGAGCCATTTGACGGTCACTCATCAGCGTAACATGAATTGTTTCCATGATATTTCGGGTTCTCTTATTGTAGATTCGGTAATCCTTCTTGTTTGGTGCATAACCAACAAAAACTCCAATATCTGCTTTTGCTCTTAATTTACCTAAGTCTTGACCGTCATTCGTTGGATAACACAAAGCACCAAACACACGAAGGTAGGAGAGATCAGGTTTTCGTTTATGAACAAGTTCATATGGAGTTTTTCCATGAGAGGTGTGTATAAGGGAACGATTTTGGGTGTAGCAAGTAGTGGCGATGGCTTCACTCCAGAGAAACATTGGAACCTTTGAATAAATAAGCATTGTTCTTGCGGCTTCCACAAGAGTTCGATTTCGTCTTTCAACTACACCGTTCTGTTGAGGAGTTCGTGGAACACTTCTTTGATGACTGATTCCAATACTTTCATAAAACTGAATTAAGTCTTTGTTGACAAACTCTGTCCCATTGTGCGTTCGAACAATTACGACGGTATTGTTGAGTCGAACACAAGTTGTTTGATTAGTTTGATGATGACATCCGGAGTTTCATCCTTTGTCCTCAAAAACTTTACCCAAGTAAATCGAGAGTAGTCATCAACAACTACTAGAATGTATTTCTTCCCATTTATCGTTTGCACTCTCATTGGACCGCACAGATCCATATGAAGGGTATGAAGAACTTCCATTACTGAATTTGTGGGTTTAGGTTTGTGGGCATATTTCATGCTTTTACCCAATTGGCAAGTTGAACAAAGATGATCTTTTTCATATTTTAATCTGGGTAAGCCTCTGACAAGATCCTTTCTAGAAAGGTTATTAATTGTGCCGAAGTTCAAGTGATTGAGACGCCGATGCCAAAACCATGACTTTGTTTTAGAAGCCTTTGACAGCAAGAAGATTGGAGAAGACTTCATCATGTCTTCGATAGAAATGGTGTATAGGTTAGAACCTCGAGTACCTCTTAATAATTCCACACCATCAAGTTGTCTAACGAAGCAAGTATGTTTTCTAAAGGCCACCTCTAGATCGGAATCACAGAATTGACCAACAGAGAACAAATTATGACTAAGACCTTCCACATAATATACCCTGGAGATTACACTTTTGCCAACTACATAATCACCATAACCCATAATTGCTCCAAAATGGTCGTTTCCGAATCTAACAGTCCCGACGAATTTGCTCACGAAGTTCATGAGCCACGACCGGTCTCGGTCATATGCTTGGAGCGGCACGAGTCCAAGTACCCGCGAGCGATTTGAACGATCTGCAGTTGAACCGCAGACAAGAATGGATAACTGGTAATTGGGATCCCCATGCAAGAATGGGTTCCACTTGGTTAGTAACAGTGATTGGAACACCCACATCGAAAATAGAAACATCCATATCAGAAGTAGAAGCAATGGAATCATTAGGGATAGATGCAATGATCTTTGGTGTCTATATTTGAGCTATTCAAAGTATGTTCACTTCTTAAGGGAATAGTTCTACCAGTAGGCATCCATTTTCTAGTGGGCATAGTCTTAGCGGTTTGAGGGCAAAACTGATTATTCTTATGGCCAAAAGGTATCCAATAATAACCTATCTTTATAAATGTTCTTCTGTGGGTTTCCCTTGTTTTCTAACAATCTTCCGTCTTTGCCTTTTAGCCTTCTTTGCACGATTATTAGCATTAACAATTTTAAGCTGGGCATTTGACAACATTAGACAAAGCATTCACACCATAATCATGATTAGCAACAAAATTCATACAGACATCATTACATGGTTTGCAAATAGTATCGAATTGAATTAATTACAGATGCGCCTATGGCTAATACTAGAATCAACACGATTCGTTTTATTCAACTTAAAGTTCCTAGGTTGGTCTTCTACTCTCTTCCAATGCACATTTTTAGCTTGCGAGGTCCTATCTTGCTTGGTATTGCCAGGAGGCTTTGACCCGCTTGCTTTAATGTCACTGATTACTCCTGTAGAGGGAATTATGGGAACATTAGTTGGTTGATCTACTTTTGCATTCTGAACTAGGCGTGCAAGGGTCTGTATTACTAGAAGGCACATTGAAGTTCACTTTCTTACAACTGGGCCTAGAATGGTTTGAATGCTTGACACTAGGCATAGAACAAGGCATCACAGCTTTGCCTTTTGCACCTAAGGATTTTGGACATGTTGCAATTACACATTCAAGAAGCTCTTGAGATCGTTTGGCCTGGAGGCAAGCAAACCTAATTTCTCTATCAAGAGGTTTATTAATGAAATCCTCTTCAACAATCTCACATAGACATTCTAGACTATCCTTAAGGTGAGCACAATAGTCATGAAACGCAGGTTCATTATTCCTAAGATGAGGAGGAATATATTTAACCGTCACAGTGTATTTGCAGTCTAAGGGTGACTTTGAAACAACATTCTTATTAAAAACAAGTGGCAGTTTCCCATTTTCATGACTTCTCAGATTCTCAATTTCCTTTTGTAAAGACGTTATTTTTTTGTTGTTTTGGTCACGAGTGACTTTCATTGAATCATATAACTCTTTAAAGTGTCGTTTAACTTTTTCATTTTCTTCTAGAAAACTCTCGTTTTCCTTTTGTAAGGCATTAACTAAGTTTTGAAGATGAAAAGTTTGAGAGTCCTGAGAATCTAAAGGAGGAGGCATTTGGGATCCAGTCACATTGTTCTTTTCACCCTTTAATTGAGAGATTTGGGCTTTCAACTTTTTGATCGTGTTACAATGAGCTCGAATCTGTTCATCACGTTTGCTAATTTAAAAAACTGCATCAAATTCAGGAACATCCAAGGATGTCTTGATATTTGAGGTTTTAACATTTTCTTTTAGATGTTGATATTTTAGTTGTAAATCAAAATGTTCAACTTCTAGTTTAGAAAGATGCTTTACCAAATTATCATGATCATCATGATCAATTTTCTCATTAAGTTTCGAATTAATCTTTTCAAGCTCAATGACACGATCATGGGAGACTTTCAGAGCAACAGATAATTCATGAAATTGAGAAGCATTAATGGAGCAATTCATAGCAGTGTAAAACACATCTTGAGCAATACATTCAGAAATAAGATTCTCATTCAAGGTATGCAAGTTCTTCCTCTCAATCTCATTATATTTTAATGCTCGCTCATAGTCACTAACCTCAACTATCATTGCATCAAATTCCTTTTCCATTCCTTTAATATCTTAATCTATCCCCTTTTTAAGACTCTCAAAATGATCTTTTAGTAGTTTAAAGAAAGGCATGACCTCAGTTAGATAGCATTCTTATATTTGCTCAAAACCCCTTTCCCCTTCAGTTATCCCATTGGGTGTGATCCTTTTCTTACAAGTTTTCTCAAAATCGACAAATAGTTGAAGAATAACATATTGGTGATTAAGGTCTTACTCTTAGTGGCAATAGTTCTAGGAACTAAATGCATTGGTGTATTTGGAGGATACACGGTCGCAGCATTTTCCTAAGGGGAAGGTTTGTTTCAACAAGATTTTCAGCTTTTTGCTTATCTAAGTCCTTTTTCCAAAAAACTTGTTCAGGTGTTAACAATGTTTGAGGCTTAAATTTGTTTAAGGAGATCCAGTTTTCCTTCTTGTAATCATGGGGTTTGATCGTGATGTTATTCTTTTTGCATTCGGGATCTTCTAGCTTCTTATTCATTTTCACCCTAGATGCATCATCTAATTTTCTATCTTCCTCAGTGCACTCAACGCAACTAGGTTTCTGTCTAGGTTTAAGAATCTCATTGCCATCATAAATTACATTTTGAGCCGCCTTAGCTAACTTACTGAACTCAGGGTTGGGTTTATCTATAATGGGAACACTATGCTTATCGCTTAAAACTCTATGCTTAGTGACCATGTGAGCAGTCTGAATGGTATTCCTTTGTACGTACAACTTGTTTTCAAGCTTGTTTTTCAAAGTTTTTAGATTAGAAAAATCATTCAAAAGTTTTGATTCCTTAGCATGAAATTCTTGCTTAAGCACTTTAACATTTTCTTGAAGTTCTTGTTTTTGCTTAGCGGTTTTAGAAAGCTTTTCTTGTAAGGAGTTTAACTCTTGTTTTAAAACTTCTTCTCTAAAATTACTTTTTCTAATAATTGTACGCATTTGGTTATCCAACTCCTGCTCACGGTAGTTAGCTCAAACTTAGCACGTTGTTCATAAATGGCAACTCGTTCTTTATAGGCATTAAGTTCGGAGATAACAGAATCATCAGGGGCACATGCAGTGTATTCATCAAAAACATAGTCATCGTTGATGCGAAGATGCATCACTTGGCACAACTTCACTTTCACTTTGTTTCACATATTGATCATATGGGACAACATTGATATTACCCATATCTTCAATATTTGACTCAATAGTTTCAGGTTGATTGTATTTTGTCATGCATCTTTTGCACATCAACATCATCGTATAGTTTTAGTACCTCAGAAATGATTTTGTCTTTGGATGGACCAGCTTGTGGTGATGATGGGACTTTAGGAGAGACCATTGGAGAAATGCTAGCCATGAAAATGGTTTGTGCGATGGTTCATCATCAACATCAGAGTCGTATGCATCGCAATCAGCTACTTGAAAGGCATTCTGATGATTGTGGCCTATCTCCTGAGTTGGTACGCTCATCCACATCTGCATCGTATGTCTTAGCATTCCCTTCAGCATTGCACCATTATCCTGAGCTTGAACAAGCAACATCTTCTCCCTGAAGTACTCTGCATTCTGAGGGCGTTTTGGCGATGTGCAGTTCCTTGCAATGTGTCCCTCACCTCCACAATTGTAACACTTGATCGGCTTTGATTGTCCCTGATTTCCATTCCTTCCCCTGTTCTAATTTGTCACATAGCCTCTACCAACTCCACCTCTTCCTTGTTCATACTGCCTTTCTTGAACTGGTTGTACTATAACCTTCCCATCTCGGCGGTGGCTTGATTATGTGGATTAGATGCTGTTCTGAGGTTATTGTTGGTGTGTGGGAGAGAGTTCATGTTTTGACTAATCAGGAGAGCCAGTTGATTAATGAAGTTACCCACGTGTGCATCAGCATCAACTTGTTTGAACATAGGATCAGGAATGAGTTTGTGAGTTCCATCACCCATGGGTATAACTTGTGATGCTTTAGTGGTTATCCTAATGTTTGAGTAGAAGGCAGTTGAATCATTTGATGAGCTTGTCTCTCCTGGATTTGTTTTGAATTGTTCAAGAATCCTTTTTTCAAACATAGCATGTCTTTCATTCTGGAGAAGGAAGGCATACAGTTGCTCATAGTTTGTGTTCTTCAATCCTTTAGTGAGCTTCACAGATGTGACAAACTTGTGCCATTCGGGATTCATGTTGTTTACAAATTTTGAGTTCAACTGAATGTTAGGCATGGTCATTCTGATGTTCCTCATGTCATTCACAAGCTTATGGAATATCACGTAGTACTCATAGACACTCTCATCTGGTTTCATCTTGAAATGCTCAAATTCATCATAGAGTTGGGATTCTTTGTCTTCCATAGTTAATTCAGGACCAGAAAGAAGCATCATGACATTATCCCACACTGCCTTGGCTTCAGTGTTGTGATTGATAAGCTTATAGATGTCTTTTGGAAGACCTTGCAATATGATGTTAGAAGCCCTGATATCCGCATCGAATCTCTTCTTCTCCATATCATTGAGCTCATCATACGTCTTTGGTCTGTCTATTCCATAGATCATTGTTCCATCTTCAGCTGTATCAATTATGTCTCTAGTAGTCTCAACTAGATAAGGTCCTTCATCGATTGACTTGAGAATGTTGACTCCATTTTCCTTTCCCAAACAGTACAATCGGATTCGTTGTGCCCATGAATCATAATCAGTTCATCCAAGCATAGGTGGACGAGTATCCGACCCTGGCTTGAACATCCTCAGCTTCGGAAGAAACAATAGTAGGAACGATGTTTGCCATGATTACAAGTTCTACGGGATTTTACAATTCTTTGATTAAACCGGAAAATTGATTCTTTCACGGGATTTTACTAAACCAAAAGAACAACCGTAAGAATGTATCATGAAGAAGTGACAAGTCTAAATTAGACAAGTAGCAAAACACACAACTCGCTTAGTTATCAACTCGCTAAACAACCAACTCGCTCAAGGAGACAACTCGCTTAAGGAATCAACTCGCTAAATAGCTAAGTCGCATTAGCATCAACTCGCAACACTTTCAACATGCTTAATGGAACAAGTCGCTAAATAGCCAACTCGCTTTAGTATCAAATCGCAAGACACACAACTCGCTTAATGAAACAACTCGCTTAGAACCCAAGTCGCATGAAAATCAACTCGCTAAATAGCCAAGTCGCATATACTAACTCGCATACAGGAACACAGCAACTCGCTTTGAAGAAAAACAAGTCCGAGACTCCACTCGCTTCGTCCTATGTTCACAAATAACCACTTTATCAATCAAAAACAACCAAATCACAATGAATTAAGCCTTCCAATTCAAAACATAAACACATATGATGATCCTAAACACAAAAGTACAAGAAACATTCAAACTTTAACACTAGAATTTGTCCAAATGAATCAAACTCTCCTAAACCCTTAATACCCCAAAAACCTTATGAAATCCACCAAAACAAAGAGCATGAAAGATGAGTGATCAAACCATGGCTCTTGATACCAATTGTAACATATAGGATTTCACAAACACACTAAACCATAATCACTATGGGGCGTACAATAAGTTTAGAGAGAGAAAGTTCTAGAGAGAGAAATGGAAGAGAGTTGGGAACTTTGGTGAGAGAAAGAAAAATCTTATTAAGAGCTCCAACTCTCTACCTTGGGAGGTAGAGAGTATTTATAGTACTACAATATAACGCCACACAATGGGCTGTGGATCAGGCATACAGTGGGTAAAGACCCGTCCGTCCTCCACGGTGTTACTAAACTAAATACTACTAAACATTAAATAACTACGACTACGAGCTTTCAAACGATTACATATACTTGAGGTGACTGACACTTTAACTACTGGATTTTCCAAATCCTAACACATCACAAGTCATACCTACTGAGGATCACAATCACAAACTTATTCCTGACCCAGGATATAAGCCATCTGATATGTTCATTGAAAACCTTGCTAATCAACTGGCCCTAATGGTTCAACCAAACAGACTTCATTCCTCACACCAACAACCATCTCAGAACCGCATCTAATCTACATAATCATTCTACTCTTAAAGAAGGAAGGGTTGTGGTTCAGAATGTGCAAGGCAGGGAGAATGCTTATCTACTACATAATGCACAAGGGAAGGTTGGAACTGGAACTGGTTATGTGGGTGCACATAACCGAGGAAGGAACATTGGTCAGGGTCAAGGGAAACCAGTTAAGTGCTACAACTGTGGAGGGGAAGGACACATTGCTAGGAACTGCACTCAACCAAAACATCCACAAAATGCAGAGTACTTCAGGGATAAGATGCTGCTGGTGCAAGCTCAAGATAATGGAGTTGTGTTGGATGAGGAAGAGTTGCTGTTTCTTGCTGAGGGGAATGCCAAAACATATGATGCAGATGTGGATGAACAACCAGTGCATGGTGTGGCTCAGAACAACCCCAATGTCTTTCAAGTTGCAGATTGTGATGCATTTGTGTAACATATTGGATTTCACAAACACATCAAACCATGATCAAGTTGGGCGTACACATTAAGGTTTTTAGAGAGAGAAAGTTTAGAGGTTTGGGAACTTAGTGAGAGAAAGTAAAAGTATTATTATGAGCTCCAACCCTCTACCTTGGGAGGTAGAGGGTATTTATAGTATCATACATAAACACCACCTACGGGCTGTGGATCAGGCATACAGTGGGTAAAGACCCGTCCGTCCTCCACGGTGTTACTAAAATAAATACTACCTAACATTAAATAGCTATGACTACGAGCTTTCTAATTATTACATACACTTGAGGTGACCGAAACTTTAATAACTGGATTTACTAAATCCTAACAATCTCCCCCTAAGGGAGGTCACCTCAAATTACATTGAATACAAACAGATATTACATTAAGATTGTTCTTGGATTCTTGTTAAAGTTCTTTGCTTTGTAGCCCGTAGTATTTGATTCTTCATGTTTTGCATGTTTGGTTAATCCGAGTGGAGGTCTTTAACTGATCCACGTGATAATGAGTTTTGAGCCAGCTTTGAGATCATCAGCTACCATAAATCTCTGACTCTTCCTTTATAGTGTTGACATTATGTGATGTTGTGACTTTTGGACCGACATGCTCACATTATAGATCATGATTTCTTCTCATCAGAGTAGCAGAAGCTTTAGTTGATTCATGATATTTGCGCGGCATAGCGAAGCATGGAGTGAAAAATATCAGAGTCGTTGATGCACTTATCATGATTTCTTTAGAAATGAATGTGTTGTGTGAGCATGCGGCTATGGATTGACCTCTCCATTACGATCGGTGCAAGCGTCGGTGTACCGCATACAACGTTAGCAATAAAGTGCACGAAAGTGTCTTTGATCACTTTCGTTGAATTGAGTACATGGCCCACGGTTCCCGTTGATCGGTACAAGTACTGCGTGATCGGTATAATTCGAAGAATCTCCTTGACAAGGTTTCGCAGCTGCTCTAGCCGTTCTCAAACCGGAACGTCTCAAAGAAGACAACACGGAGTGAGTGAACCAGCGAATTTGAGATTCACTGATTGATGAAAAGAGATTTGAAAAACAATTGTGTATTGCTCAATAAATTTTTGTTGCAATACAACGAAGGTTTTAAGAAAAAATAGTTATCAATCATAAACACCTTTTATTATTGAAATATTAATACACGGTCGATGTGCTAGAAAAAAAGTTTTAAGCACAACGACCGGTTTTTCAAAGGTATCCGTCAATCCATAACCTGAACCAGGATTGATTCATGGTTTTGAATCGCCCCATTGTTTCTGTTCAGTTGTCACATGGTTGATCTATTGGATAGATCTCACATGCCACCTACCAAGAGCTTGTTTGATGTTGGCTCTAGAAGGCTTTCCATCTTCATTGTGAATATGTTTGCATATCACTCAGATGTTTGGCAATACCACAAGGATAATGCGTAGGACTCTTAAAATATAGTCTCTCTTTCCACATTGTGTGAAACAAAGAGTCTTCATTGACAGTGTCCTAATGAGATTTATTAGATGATCTCGTGGCTCTAGACTCAAAAGTGCACATTTGGTTCCTATGCCGGAGACTAGGGAGAGGATCTCCTTCTTCAATATCAACCATCTCTAAGAGAAAGTCAATAGATAATGTAGGTTCCCCGTGAGAATGAAACAAGTCCTTTTAAGAGAAACTTGAGTAGCTTGGGAAGTTGTAGTGCAGTGCGTCACTGGGTCCATGACGTCTTGTCTTCAATACCAGTGTTACCTTGGTAACCACCAGTAGCATATGTATTGAACCCGGTTTCTGCCCTAAGGTTGAATTAATAGAGGGCTATCTCTTTTCACCCTTTTTCATTCAATTCTTTTTCATTCTTCAACCCCTTCCGTGCTTACCGAGACTTAATAACTAGAACCTTGTTGGGTTTATTCCAGTACTAGCTCAGCCACAGTCCGCACTCTTCCCGTTTCTCACTTTTCTCCTTTTTTTCATCATACCTAAGGACTTCTACACTATCTAGTGGATTTTCCCTGGGTAGATCCCTCCGGCTCTGGCGGGATCGTGGGAACGAATACCTAACCTAACCATCCATATATCACCATACATAAAGTAAATTTGGTTGGTCATTTTGGTATTGTTCATCTGCCATTAGAACCAATTGAAACCCATTTGAAAATCAATCCAGATACTTGTGATATTTTATCAAAGCATTTTGTACCTGAATTATTTTTGATATTTCAGAAAATGAGCTCCCCCTCAACATGTGCGTCGTATATTTGAAATCATTTTGGCACATGGAGGCAAGAGGAAGAATTTAATTCATTGATTAGCATTTTCTAAAAAATATTTACATCACCTTCCCGATCAACATTAGTATTTTTCATACTTAGTTAAAGATATTTTTGGGAAAGAATGTGGTTTTCAAAAAGTTGCTCCCCCTCAATACGTGCATCGAGATTCGAAAGTGTTTTCCACATATAAGGGAAAACCTGCACATTGAAACAAATCAATCACGTTTCAATCCTTTTTGGTTTGAAATAGATGCTCCCCCTCAACATGTGCATGGAAAACTTGAAATCGTTTGGCACATGTAGGGAGGAGAGCTTGTAAATCACTATAAAACCATTTATCGAATTATCAGTTTAAATCCAATTTAAATCACAAATTCTCCCCCGATCACAATTTTCAAATCATGATTTGTGATCTCTGTAGATTTAAATTGATTTTGAAAGCTTTTGAGGAGAATTGACTTGCTTATGAAAACATTTAACCGATAGGATCAAATCTGAGACTTTAAACTCCAAAGATTAAACATGCTTGAGTATCTTTTAAAAACATGACATAAGCCTGGGTCTGAACCAATTGTATGACAAATAACCTTTTGATTTAAATAAAATCATTCTCCCCCTCAATCAATGACATAAGTTGTTGATTGAGAGATAGAGATTTTGACAAATGTCAAGTATAGATGATTTTCAAAAATTGAGTCCGAGTTATTTTTCAAAGCTATTAGTTTTCATTAGTTAACAAATATTTTTCAGAAGAATTTATAGAAGGAAAAATATTTGTGAAGGAAACATTTGTCTTTTTAGTGACAAACATTTTATTTTAGAATTAGAGCATGAGATTTGAAAAATAAGATAAAGCATGGCACTGTTCTTTATTTAAAAACGGGTTATAGACAGAAATGACTATAAGCCTTTTGTTTTACTTTCTCTCATTTTTTTTTAAATTATGTACATTCGAACTTCATCTAAAGACCCGTGTCACTCTTTGAATGACAACACAAAGACCGTAGATGAAATCGAATAAAA
Organism: Chrysanthemum makinoi; assembly: GCA_910596185.1. Lineage (NCBI taxonomy): Eukaryota > Viridiplantae > Streptophyta > Magnoliopsida > Asterales > Asteraceae > Chrysanthemum > Chrysanthemum makinoi. Next base: position 138,448,012 of record OU343217.1, read on the forward strand.
GAAAAGATGGGAAAAATATTTTTATCTTTTTCAAGGTTTTTTTTTTTTATTTATTTATTTATTTTTTTTTTTTCGATTATATTTTTCTATTTTCTTTTGTGGGTTTTATAATTTTGTATTTTGTTTTTTTGAATAAATATTTACAAGATATGGATGAAGAAAAACGTTTACTCCTCGTCTTCCTCTTGAAGACGTTTGAGTGTTTCCGGTTGTAGACTCTTAAGACCAAGTCGTGGAAGGATAAACTCAAAACGTTCTCTAGGAAGAGCTTTGGTGAAGATGTCTGCTAACTGGTATTCAGTCCTTACAAAATAAAGTTCCACCACACCGTTCTCTACTTTCTCCCTGATGAAATGATGTCGAATGTCGATATGCTTTGCTCTTGAATGTTGAACGTTGTTGCATGAGAGAGCAATGGCACTTTTGTTATCACAATACAGAGGGATTTTGTTGAATTCAAAGCCATAGTCAGATAATTGGGATCTCATCCATAGGATTTGATCACAACAAGATGACATAGCTATGTATTCTGCCTCTGTAGAGGATATAGAAGTACTCATTTGTTTCTTTGAAGACCAGCTTACAAGCTTATCACCCAAAAACTGAGCGCCTCCTGATGTGCTTCGACGTGTATCTTGACATCCTGCATGGTCAGCATCTGCATAGGCTGTTAGAGACATACCGGTGTCCTTCAGGTACCAAAGTCCCATGTTGATGGTTCCTTGGAGATATCGAAAGACCCGCTTAACCGCTTCAAGGTGCTTTTCGGTAGGCTTAGCCTGGTATCTAGCACACATGCATACAACGAACAGAAATGTCGGTTTACCGGCAGTGAGGTACATCAGGGACCCAATCATACTACGATATTTAGTTTGGTCAACCATGATCCTTGAGTGGTCCTCATCCAGTTTAGTACGCTCCACCATGGGAGTATCAACCGGGTCACAAGAGTCAAATCCAAATTTCTTTAAAATTTCATTAGCATATTTAGATTGATTGATAAAAATGCCTCCGGGACTTTATGAAATTTGTAATCCCAAGAAAAATGACATTTTTCCCATCATTGACATTTAAAATTTGGATCCCATCTCCTTAGAAAAATGGTCACATTCATTGGGGTCAGTCGAGGAAAAAATAATATCATCAACACAGATTTGAACGTGAATTAAGTGTTTGCGACTTTCGGTGAACAATGTCGGATCAACTACTCCTTTGATGAATCCATTAGATAGAAGAAACCTTGATAGCGTATCATACCATGCCCTTGGAGCTTGCTTCAAACCGTAAAGGGCCTTCTTCAAGCGATAGACATGAGTAGGATGCTCTGGATTCACAAAACCTAGGTTGGTGATGTATCGACTTCTTTAAGATCACCGTTAAGAAAATCCGTCTTTACATCCATCTGATAGACTACCATGTTCTTACTTGCAGCGTTAGCCGGAAGATTGATTGCCTCGATACGTGAAACTGTAGCAAATGATTCTTCAAAGTCAATACCCTCCTCTTGACGGTATCCTTTTGTAACCAATCGAGCCTTGTTCTTTAGCACATCACCATGCTCATCAAGTTTTACTTTGAAAATCCACTTTAGAGCAATGATCATAGCACAGTCAGGAGCAGGTACTAATTCCCATACATCTAGTCGATCAAACTCATGAATTTCTTCTTGCATGGCATTGAACTAGCTGTCTTCATTCATGGCAGTTTTAACGTCTTTTGGTTCGACCTTGGATAATACGGAGTTGAAGAAGCACCATAAGGCATCAGCTGCAAGTTGTTTATGAGTGGATCTTGGGCGAAAGGGTTTCCAATGATATTGTCCAATGGATGGTCATGTGTCCATTTTCTAAGGTGTTCGTGTGGTTGTTGTTGAGGCCGAGGTAGCGAGTCATTTTCTCGATGAAGATGGTTCTAAAGTTGGTTCAGGAGCAAATATGTTCTCAAATGGAGCATTTTCGGGAGTAGCAAAGGGGTTATCTCCATCATAGGTGCCAGAAACAATTCCATGATGTACACTCGATGATTGAGGATTTGATGATGAGACTGAGTGATCAGAAGTAGGCGCTTGACTCAATAACATATAAACTGAAGGGTTATCTACGTTGGCAGGGATAGGAGCAGCCTCTGTTGATGGATTTGACTGATCATTAGCAATAGGCTCAAAGTGTTCATCAAACATTGGATAAAACAACTTCTTTAAGTCATCTTCTGAAGGGGGTACATATGGAGTTCTTGGTGAGGATTTTGAACAAGAGAAGAACTAATGAGACTACTTGATGAAGGTTGTGATGCGGGTCGAACTTGATTGTCCGGAGCCATTTGCCCGTACAGCTCATCGAACGTGACGTGAATAGTTTCCATGATATCTCGAGTTCTTTTGTTGTAGATTTGGTAACCCTTCTTGTTTGATGCATAACCCACAAAAACTCCAATGTCCGCCTTAGCTTTTAATTTACCTAAATCTTGACTGTCATTCGTTGGATAGCACAAAGCACCAAATACACGAAGGTAGGAGAGATCAGGTTTTCGTTTATGGACAAGTTCGTATGGAGTTTTTCCATGTGAGGTGTGTATGAGGGAACGATTTTGGGTGTAGCAAGCAATGGCAATGGCTTCAGCCCAGAGAAACATTGGAACCTTTGAGTATATTAGCATTGTTCTTGCAGCTTCAACAAGGGTCCGATTTCGTCTTTCAACTACACCGTTCTGTTGAGGCGTGCGTGGAATACTTCTTTGATGACTGATTCCAATGCTTTCATAGAATTGACTTAGGTCTTTGTTAACAAACTCAGTTCCATTGTCTGTTTGAATAATTCTAACAATCTTATTAAGTCGAACCTGAAGCTGCTTGATAAGTTTGATGATGACATATGGAGTTTCATCCTTTGTCCTCAAAAACTTAACCCATGTAAATCGAGAGTAGTCATCAACAACGACTAAAATATATTTCTTCCTATTTATCGTTTGCACTCTTACAGGTCCGCACAAATCCATATGAAGAGTATGAAGAACTTCCATAACTGAGTTTGCGGGTTTGGGTTTGTGGGCATATTTCCTGCTTTTTCCCAATTGGCATGCTGAACAAAGATGATCTTTTTCATATTTTAATATTGGTAATCCTCTTACAAGGTCCTTTCTGGAAAGACCATTAATGGTGCCGAAGTTCAAGTGATTGAGACGACGATGCCATAACCATGACTTTGTTTTCGAAGCCTTTGACAACAGGCAGATTGGAGAAGACTTCATCATGTCTTCGATAGAGATGGTGTATAGGTTTGAACCACGTGTTTGTCTTAACAGTTCCACACCATCAAGTTCTCTAACCAAACAAGTATGTTTTCTAAAAGCCACCTCTAGATCGGATTCACAGAATTGACCAACAGAAAACAAGTTATGACCAAGACCTTCAACAAAATATACCCTGGAGATTACACTGTCACCAACAACATAATCTCCATAACCCATAATTGCACCAAAATGGTCGTTCCCGAATCTAACAGTCCCGATGAATTTACTCACGAAGTTCATGAGCCGCGAGCGATCTCCAGTCATATGCTTGGAACAGCCCGAGTCCAAGTACCACAGAACATTTTGAACGACCTGCAGTTGAACACAGACAAAAATGGGATACTGGATAATTGGGATCCCCATGCAAAAATGGGTTCCATTTGGTTAGTAACAGTGATTAGAACACCCACATCAGACGCAAAATCAATGGAATCATTAGGGATAGATGCAGTACTAGTATGCGCATTAGACCTATTCAAAGTATGTTCACTTCTTAGAGGAATAGTTCTACCGGTAGGCATCCATTTCTTAATGGGCATTGACTTAGATAATTTAGGGCTCATCTCATTAAGATTAAAATTTCGGCCAGTAAGTATCCACTGATAACCTAAATTACTAAATTTTCTTCCTGTGGGTTTCCAATGTTTTCTAACCTTCTTCCGCCTTTGCTTTCTAGCCTTCTTAGCTTGATTTTTGGCATTAATAATTTTAATTGGGTATTTAACATCATTAATCAAATCATTCATACCACATACATGATTAGTAACAGAAACCAAGCAATCATCATTACATGTTTTGCCAAAAGTAGCAAAATTCACATTAATTACAACACGATTAGAGCTAACACTAGAATCAACACGATTTGTTTTATTCAACATAGTGTCATTCTTCCTAAGGTGATCTTCTACTTTCTTCCACTGAACATTCCTAGCTTGCAAGGTCCTATCATTCTTTGTGTTGCCTTCTTTGGTGTCACTTTTTGCTCCTGTAGAGGGAATGGGAACATTAGTTGGTATTGCTACTTTTTGCTTTTCAGGTTTAGAAGTGCTGGGATCTGAGCTACTTGAAGGCACATTAAAGTTCACTTTCTTAATACTGGGCATCGGATGGGTTGCATACTTAGCACTAGGCATGGAACAAGGCATCACAACTTTATCTTTCTCACATAAGGATTTAGGACATGTTGCTCTTAAACATTCTAACAGCTCCTGAGATCGTTTGGCCTGAATGCAAGAAAAGCTAATTTCACTATCAAGGGGCTTATTTATGAAATCCTCCTCCACAATCTCACTGAGACATTCTAGACTATCCTTAAGGTGAAATAAATAGTTATGAAACACAAGTTCGTTATTTCTAAGATGAAGAGGATTTATTTAACAGTCACAGAATATTTAGAGTCTGCAGATGACTTTGATGCAACATTCTCATTAAAGACAAGTGGCATTTTCCCTTTTGCCTGACTCTTTAGATTCTCAATTTCCTTTTGTAACGAAGTTATTGTTTCATTGTTTTTGTCACGAGTGACTTTCACTGAATCGTATAACTCTTTGAAGTGTCGTTTTACCTTTTCATTTTTTTCAAGAAAACTCTCATTTTCTTGTTGTAATACGTTAATGATGTTTTGAAGATGAAAGTTTTGAGAAAATTGAGAATCCAAAGGAGGAGGCATTTGGGAGCCAGTCACATTGTTCTTTTCACCCTTTAATTGTGAAATTTGGGCTTTCAACTTTCTGATCGTGTCACAGTGAGCTTGAATCTGTTTGTCACGTTTGTTTATTTCAAAAACTACATCAAACTCTGGAACATTTGAAGATGTCTTGATGTTTGAGGTTTTGACATTTTCTTTTAGATGTTGATATTTTAGTTGTAAATCAAAATATTCAACTTCTAGCTTAGAAAGATGTTTTACCAAATTATCGTGATCATCCTGGTTAATTTTCTCATTTAGTTATGAGTTTTTGTTTTCAAGCTCAATGACACGATCATGGGAAACTTTCAAAGCAACAGATAATTCATGAAATTGAGAAGTAGTAATAGAATGCTTAGTAACAGTATAAAACACATCTTGAGCCACACAACTTAATACTAAGTTCTCATTTAAGATATGCAGATTCTTCCTTTCAATTTCATTATATTTGAGTTCCCCGTTCATAATCATTGACCTCAACTATCATTGCATCAAATTCCTTTTCCATTTATTTAATGTTTGAGTCTATCCCCTTTTGAAGACTCTCAAATTGACCTTTTAATTGTTTAAAGAAAGGTATGACCTCAGTTAAATAGCATTCTTTAGTTTACTCAAAACTCCTTTCCCCTTCATTTATCCCAGTAGGTGTGATTCTCTTCTTACATGTCTTCTCAAAATCAACGAACAATTGATAAACAACATACAGGCTGATTAAGGTCTTGCTATTAGTGGAAATAGTTCTAGGAACTAAATGCATTGGTGTATTCGGAGGATACACATTAGCTGCAGGCACTTTCCTAAGGGGAGTGTTTGATTCAACAAGTACATTTGCTTTTTACTTATCCATGTCTTTCTTCCAAAAAATTTGTTCTGGGGTTAATTGAGTTTGAGGCTTAAACATGTTCAGGGAGATCCAATTTTCTTTTGTGTAATCGTGGGGTTTGATTGTGATGTTTTTCTTTTTACACTCAGGATCTTTTAGCTTCTTATCCATTTTCTCCCTAGAGGCATCTTCTAATTTTCTATCCTCTTTCATGCTTCCGATACATGATGGTGTTTGCCTAGGCTTGAGGATCTCATTACCATCATATACAATCGTATGAAAAGCTTTAGCCTTTTTACAATACTCAGGATTTGGCTCCTCTACTAGGGGAATACTATGCTTATCGCTTAAGACTCAGTGCTTAGTGATCATGTGAGCAGTCTGAATGGTATTCCCTTGTACGTACAACTTATTTTCGAGCTTGTTTTTCAAAGATTTTAGATTGGAAAAATCATTCAAAAGTTTTGATTCCTTACCATTAAATTCTTGTTTAAGCACTTTAACATTATCTTGGAGTTCTTGCTTTTGCTTAACAGTTTTAGAAAGCTTTTCTTGTAAGGAGTTTAACTCTTGTTTTAACACTTCTTCTCTAAAATTACCTTTTCTAATAATTGTACGCATTTGGTCATCCATTTCCTGCTCACGGGTAGTTAGCTCAAACTTAACACGTTGTTCATAAATAGCAACTTGTTCTTTATAGGCATTCAGTTCAGAAACTAAGGAATCATCAGGGGCACGTTTAGTGTATTCATCAAAAGCATAATCATCATTGACTGCAGAAGATACATTACTTGGTACAGTTTCACTTTCAGCTTGCTTCACATATTGATCATATGGGACAACATTGCTATTGCCCATATTTTCAATATCCGATTCAAAGATTTCAGTTTGTTGTACTTTGTATTGTATCTTTTGCACATCAATCTCATCGTATAATTTTAATACCTCAGAGATGATTGATGCCTTGGAGGAACTGGCCTGTTGTGGTGAAGTAACCTTTGGAGAGACCATTGGTGAAATGCTAGCCATGAAGATGGTTTGGGCAGTTGGTTCATCATCAACATCTGAGTCATATGCATCACAATCAGCTACTTGAAATGCATTTGGATGATTCTGTCCCATGCCCTGCACTGGCTGTTCATCCACATCAGCATCATAAGTCTTGGCATTTCCCTCAGCAAGAAATAGCAACTCCTCTTCATCCAAAGCATCTCCATTATCCTGAGCTTGTACCAGCAACATCTTTTCATTGAAATACTCTGCATTTTGAGGGCGTTTTGGAGATGTGTAGTTCCTTGCAATATGTCCTTCACCCCCACAGTTGTAGCACTTGATTGGCTTTCCTTGATTTGCATTCCTTCCACGGTTCTGATTAGTCACATACCCTCCACCTACTCCACCCTTTCCTTGTTCATACTGTCTTCCTTGCACTGGTTGCACCATGATCTTACCATCTCTGACAATAGCATGATTGTGTAGATTGGATGCAGTTCTAATATCATTGTTAGTGTGTGGAGTGAGGTTCAGATTTTGCTTAACCATACGAGCCAGTTGATTGATGAAATATTCCATGGTTGCTTCAGCATTAGGTTGCTTAAAACTTGGATCAGGAATGAGTTTGTGATTACCATTTCCAGTAGGTATGACTTGTGAAGCTTTGGTAGTAATCCCTACATTGGTGTAGAAGGCTGTTGAATCATTTGATATTCCTCATGTCATTCATAAGCTTATGGAACCTCACGTAATATTCAGTGACACTTTCCCCTAGTATCATCTTAAAGTGCTCAAAGTCATTATACAGTTGTGATTCTCTGTCTTCTTTAGTTAATTCAGAACCAGAGAGAAGCATCTTGACATTGTCCCAAACTGCCTTGGCTTTAGTGTTGTGATTGATTAACTTGTAGATGTCTTTTGGAAGACCCTGAAGTATAATGTTTGAAGCCCTGATATCAGCATCATATCTCTTTTTCTCCTTATCACTGAGCTCATCATACGTCTTTGGCCTGTCCAAACCTAAGATCACTGTTCCATCTGCAGCAGTTTCAAGTGTGTCTCTTGTAATCTCAATCTGATAAGGTCCTTCATCAACTGATTTGAGAATGTTGACCCCATTTTCCTTTCCCAAACAATACAACCTAATTCGTTGAGCCCATGAGTCATAGTCAGTTCTATCAAGCATGGGTGGATGAGTATCTGATCCAGCTGCTTGAACGTCCTCAGCTACAGAAGAAATGATTGTAGGCACGTTAGTAGACATGATTACAGATTTCACGGGATTTTATAACTCTATGATTAAACTAGGAAATAGATTCTTTTACGGGATTTTACTAAATCAAGAGAAAACCGTATCAGAAACAATAAGTAACCAAGTCGCTAAAAACCTTGAAGACAAGTCGCTAAGTATACAAGTCGCTCTAGAGGACAAGTCGCTAGGCTCACAAGTTGCTAGAGTGACAACTCGCTAGAAGCACAAGTCGCTAGTGATACAAGTCGCTAAAGTAACAACTCGCTAAGTGGGCAAGTCGCTAAAGAACAACTCGCTAGACTGAACAGTACGACCACTACTTTGTACTATATGTCGCTTTGTCTCAAAAGACAAGTCGCTAGAGCACAAGTCGCTTCCCACAACAAAGTCAAGTCGCTGAAGATCGTAAAGACAAGTCGCTAGCCGAAATGGTACAGCCACTACTTTGTACTATTTGTCGCTTTGTCTCAAAAGACAAGTCGCTAGTGCTCAAGTCGCTACCACAACACTGACAAGTCGCTGAATAATATAGATACAAGTCGCTACAAAGAACACTATTCCGAGACTCAAGTCGCTAGCTAGAAAAGTTCAAACACAACACTTTTCAATCCAAAACTAACCCAACCACAGTGATTCAAGCTTTCCAAATCAAAACCCAAGCACTTACAATGATTCTAAACACGAAAGTACAATCAAAATTCAAACTTTAACACTAGAAATGATCCAAATGATGCAAATACCACTAAACTTATTCAAACCCAAAAACCATATAAAACCACTAGAAATCCAAGAACATGTAAGAGAAATGATCAAACCATGGCTCTTGATACCATTTGTAACATATTGGATTTCACAAACATATCAAACCATGATCAAGTTGGGCGTACACATTAAGGTTTTTAGAGAGAGAAAGTTTAGAGGTTTGGGAACTTAGTGAGAGAAAGTAAAAGTATTATTATGAGCTCCAACCCTCCACCTTGGGAGGTAGAGGGTATTTATAGTATCATACATAAACGCCACATACGGGCTGTGGATCAGGCATACAGTGGGTAAAGACCCGTCCGTCCTCCACGGTGTTACTAAACTAAATACTACCTAATGTCACACCCCCAAATTACCTGTTTTGGAGCAGAATGGAATTCCTGGGGATTGACTGTCATAGCATCACAATCATAGTTATATTGAATGACCTAAAGTGCCGTTTGGAAAATACATCGCTTGATTTAATAAAAACATTCAGATTTACAAAGATAGGTCCCAAATGAAAGTTACTATGTGCGGAAATAAGTTTGATACAAGTCAAACGATGTTTTTAAAGTGTATAAATCCCATGTGAGACGCGTCGTCATCGCGACTCTATGATATGTCCACATGCATGCCATGAAGTGAAAGCCTTAGTTACCTGAAAATACATTGCTAAAAGTGTCAACACAAAGGTTGAGTGAGTTCATAGAGTTTATGTATAAGTATGATACGACTACGACAAGTATAAGTTTGTATGACAATGATGTCACAAAAATGATACAATTGCTATAAGCCCATGACACCGAAACTAGACTGATTATGATGTTCGACCCAACAGAGTGTTTGCCAAACAACTCAAATAATGATATTAAATGAAATGCATCCGTTTAACCAGTTGGAATCCACCAACCCGGATGGAGGAGTCACCCTCGATAGATCTATCCACTCACCCTCGCTTCTATGAAATTAACGGTTCATGTTATATAATGGGGACATTCAATTGGCATGAGGTAACTTAAGCAATGTAATGAATTTGAATATACTTGGGCTCACATAAAAATAATGATGTGCAATGTATTCTCCCCCGTGGATTTGAAATAAAGTAAAAACTTGAATTAATCGGGGCTATGAAAACTCACCTATTGCAATGATAATGATGATGTAATGGCAATACTAAAATGAGGCGCAACCTCTGACCATGACCTATTATGAATGATATGCTCTATGATAAGTTATGATGTAATGTCATGCATGCAAACTCATACGAAATCTATACCACTTGTAAGCTTTTGAAAATAGAATTTATCGTCGAAATATATGTTTATGACATCTCGTCATATTATAAAATACTTTACAAGTATTTACGTTGAAATGATATCTTACTATAATCATTTAATGATTTATTGTGAAATTGTAACTTTTCGTCGTAAAATAATGTCGTTGAAATTTCATGAAAGTGACTAAAATGGCCTCGAAAAGCTAGTCGTAAAATGGTGCACGTCGAGTATTAGGAAACGTACTCAATGGTTTTGGTAAGTTTGTATCATTATCTCAAAGTTTTAGTACATGAGTTTCCATCCTAGAGGTCTCGAACATAAAGAAAAATATAGGTTAAGTATGGTACTTGTGTCCCAAAATATAGTTTAAGGATGGTTTTCGGCAAAGTTTAAGTTACCGTAATTAATTCATTACAACTCCGCTAAACAAACGGTCGGACATTTTGGAAAATCTACTTGGCAAACTCACTTTTACTAGAAGACATTACTTTATAAAAAGTACAACATCAATGTTAAAAACGTCCTCCAACTTGTTCACTTATTTGCCGCAAAACTTGTCTATTAGAAATTTAATAGTTTTTCCTTATATAATAAAGTTACGACAACTTTTTGTAAACGTGTATAATTTGATCATTACAAATCCGTTTTCTACGTTTTATAGGTCCTTAGCTTTGTATCAAAGTATACTAGTATATTTTTGATAAGTCGGCATAATTTATAACGCCTAAGTTTCATTTTTGACTCGTACAAAATAAATATAACATGCTGAAATTTCCAGAAAATTAGGGTGTCATGGGTTCCTAGACATCACCAAGAGTGATTTATAACAAGGAGTAATTATAAGATGACTAATATATATATATAACTCTTAAAATCAATGTAAAAAGTGGTATAAACCTCATGAGACTTGCATGCTTTCTCAAGTAAAATGAAATGACCATAACAATGAATATGAAATAAAAACATGAATATGGATGCTTACTAGTAACTTGATGAGGTTTATGGACAATGGATTTTTCCTAATCACTCAAGGTTTGTATTACAAAACCTTAATAACAAGTGATACTAGTGTATATAAAACTTGATTAGAGAAAAATATGTGATCTCCTTCTTGGTCCCTTGGTTGGCCGGTTCTAGAGAGAAGAGAGAAAGGAAAATGGTTTTGATCTAAAACACTTTGAGAATAATTATTGTATGTGTGATATTGAGTAGTTTAAGAGTATAATACATTTAAGTGCAAGATATTTTGCAAACTTCAAATGACTCACCCCCCTTGTCGACAAGGGGGTGTTAGTCATTGTTAATATAATTTTTTTTAAATTATGTATAAGTGTAGATATATGTAAGTAACTTGAAGACTTGTGGTAAATTAAATACACATTTGAGTATTTAGGGTAGCGTTAGATAAAAATAACTTTTAACGGGTCAAGATAAAATATATTGAGGTCCTAAAAATTATAAAAATACATTTCTTGCAAAAATTGAATGAATAAATATTTATCGGGTTGAATTTACGAAAACCGTCGTAATTATATAAACATAACAATTTATATACGAAATAAATTGAAAACATCGGGTAAATTGATAATATAATTTTTATAGTCTAAAATGAGTATAAAAAATATATTAAGATTATTTTTGGAAGTGTCGAATCAATGTTTCAAAATAATGTTTACGCGATAGCGTTTATTTAATAGGAAAAATAAACGTTTAATGAATAAATGCAAAACCTTGCATGAACCGATATGAAATGATGTTATTGATGTTATGTAGACTAAATCTAGTCTATATGAAATGTCCTTGATGATATGTTCATGAATTCGCAGCTAAACCATTAAGGTTACGCGAATTTGATACTCGTAAACGTAGTTTACGATAAATGATGAAATAGTGAAACTTTTAAAGTTTGTAAAATGACCTGAATTTACGAGTTGTCACATTCGCCCAACCAAAAAGGAATTCAGTCCCTGAATTCAGTCCATGTTAGGTTCTACGATGTTATCGGTGAAAGGTGAGGATATTTGAGTCACATTGGGTCGTCCAATGTTTTTCTAAATCGTACCACGCCTTTCCAAGACGGGGCGTTAAACATATATTTGTTTCCAACTTGAAATTCTAATGGTTTGCGACTTGTGAAACATACTTCCAATATTTTGCGTCGTATAACGACGTAGCTTATCTAGCTATATGTTGTTACTTGTAACTGATTTTTGATCTGTTCGATCACTTTGTTGTTTCATGAATGACTTATGGACTAGTGAGTTAAACTTTCCTGGTTTTGACCCGTGAATAAGTGTTTGACACCTCGACCATAGAGTGCCTCAATTGGTGCAGTCAATATGTTCAGGTGCTAGCTATTGTTGTAAAGCAACTTGTTCGATTAAGAATGATTTGCCTAATCCTTTCTAGAAAATCACTCATGCCTTGAGTATATCATCTATTGTGGAAATTGTTCTCTCGCTCTAACCATTGAGCTGAGGATAATAGGTGATAATCATGTCCTAGTAGGTTCCATGGAAAGATTGATGTGGTTATCAGGAGCCTAAGGTGAATCGAATAGCTTATAATAGGTACAACTGGAATTGATACCACGTGACTCATGCCAAATTTCAAAATGTTAAGTCTGTCGAAAAGGACCTTATAGAAAGGAATAGATTATGGGTAACAATTGTGATTCCTCGTGTTTCTCGTTCTAGCGAATGTCATTACTTGAATCTTACTTGCCTAAGGTGTTTAGTCTCCATGACTAAAATGTTTATTGTTTGATTATCGAAGGGTTTCCATGCTCTATGTTGTAAAGTCACAAAACCTTAAATATTTAAGTGACGTGGTGTAGTGATTGATTTTCAAGATTTGTTCCGATATTGAGTGCTTCTAAAATATTTCGTCACTTAGATTGTTATCATGCTAGCCAGAAAGTAGATATCAGTTTATACTATACCAAGGAATGTTTGTTCTAATTTAACTTGTAGATGGAGAGTCATTTATTGTCCGATATGTACAAACATGTTGCATCTCTTAATATGAATGTGAGGTTATCTGGAATTTCTAGAGAACACAATGTCTTAGAGGAAGTTTATATCGATAACCTTGGTTTAACCAAATTTTCCTTTAAAGAAAACTCATTGAAGGGGAGTTCACATATTGTTGAAGCCATGTTTAGTGAAATGTTCTATAATCTCAGTTAGAAGACTTAGTTTATCCCTATGATGTTGCTTAGTGGGTATTCGCTTCATACTAAATCTCGTAACTCGGTCTAGCTAGTACTTTTGAAATGATATAATTTGACTTCTAATCCAAAGTAGTGTTTTGAAATGTCTCGTGATGTCTTATGATTTTTGTTGAGTTTTGAAACGTCTTACTATATACTTCTAGTCCTTGTTGGTAGTCCTAGAATGCTTTCATTGTTTTCTTGTATCGAGGAATCCTCCTCATAGATGGTATAGGAAGCCTTTCCTAAAAAAAAAGTCACTCGTCAAATTCTAACTTATCGGTTGAGTGAGGGATGAATGGCGTAGGCTTCTATAAAGTGTTAACAAAAGAAATGTTTATGAACAATTTATCTGATTACAAAGCTTTGCTTTTGAGTGAAAATTGTTTTAAGAGATTTGAAATGATGCTTGTTACTTTCATAACATAATTCTTCCTGAATTATACATAGGTGATCAAGCCATGTATAATCGAGGACAAATGATGTGATGCTTGGTTTTGTTGAAATGATATTATGTTCCTCCAAGTTTGAAATGGTATTCAACGTTTTGTTTTTGTAAGATAATGGCTCAATAATTTTTCAGAGTACATGAAAATCGTTTCGTATAATGATAGTATTAAATAATTGATGAATAACTGAAAGCCAATTGATAGGGTGGCAACGAAACAACTTGTTTTAAAACCTTATGAAACAATGTTTCTAAGATTGTGTAAAATGGCTTGCAATAAAATTAAGTGAGATAATGTTATGAAGTAGTAGCAAAGTAACTTGTAATATAATTTGTTGAATGATTTGTAGGATACATGGGAGAACCTCATAGAATGGTAATAGTCTCCTAATTGGTCAAGAATAAAGTTGGCCTAACCCCTAGTAAGATAGTGAGGTATCATCGCGAAATGCTTGAAAATTGGGCAATTGGAATAAAGAATGAAATAAACAAAGGTTGTGATTATTGTGGAGATAATAAGGGATAAAGATTACATAAGATTGAAAGGTACCTATTATCTATTCCTGTTGATGGTCAAATCGTGTTTCAAGTGTAGGAGTAGTAGGCGGTCTAGCAGCAATAGCCCTAGAAATCTCACAGTCCTCAAACCTATGAGACGGTGTAGTGTCTATAGTCTTAGTGATAAATGATAATGGTGTGTCAAATCATGCACACTTCCCAAGCTGCAAGTCAGGTGTATGAGTAGTGTCTATGAGACGTGATGACACGGATGGTACTCTAGATGACAATGATGATGACAATGATTATAATGAAAATCCTTGTGGTGAGTTAAGAAAATAGGTTCATTAGGACTAAACCTATAAGTTCTACCAAATGGTATAATCTGTCCCAACCGAATGATAAAAATTTTCCCGATCCTACGTGAATCAATAGTGATCGCGATGGTGTAGGTGCAACTTCGTCCTCCTAAAAGGGTTCAGTCTCATCATCGGATGTTATCGGTGTTGAGTCAACTAATGTTAAAATTGTAATAGGGAATGACAGGGCATTCTCCATGTCAAAGTGATGTGAGTATGATGGGATGGGTATTTGAAGGCATCTATGTGACAATCGATTTTGAAATGAAAGTAAATAACTCGCAAAATGTGCGTATGAAACCGCATGTATAGTGACTATGCACTTATGATGAAATGATGAGATGCTATGATGATGTAGTTATAGTCTAGGGTCAATGATGCAACCTAGTTCTCTATAACCGAAGCTCTGATGCCAATCTGTCACACCCCCAAATTACCTGTTTTGGAGCGGAATGGAATTCCTGGGGATTGACTGTCATAGCATCACAATCACAGTTATATTGAACGACCTAAAGTGCCGTTTGGAAAATACATCGCTTGATTTAATAAAACATTCAGAGTTACAAAGATAGGTCCCAAATGAAAGTTACTATGTGCGGAAATAAGTTTGGTACAAGTCAAACGATGTTTTTAAAGTGTATAAATCCCATGTGAGACGCGTCGTCATCGCGACTCTATGATATGTCCACATGCATGCCATGAAGTGAAAGCCTTAGTTACCTGAAAATACATTGCTAAAAGTGTCAACACAAAGGTTGAGTGAGTTCATAGAGTTTATGTATATGTATGATACGACTACCACAAGTATAAGTTTGTATGACAATGACGTCACAAAATGATACAATTGCTATAAGCCCATGACACCGAAACTAGACTGATTATGATGTTCGCCCCAACAGAGTGTTTGCCAAACAACTCAAATAATGATATTAAATGAAATGCATCCGTTTAACCAGTTGGAATCCACCAACCCGGATGGAGGAGTCACTCTCGATAGATCTATCCACTCACCCTCGCTTCTATGAAATTAACGGTTCATGTTATATAATGGGGACATTCAATTGGCATGAGGTAACTTAAGTAATGTAATGAATTTGAATATACTTGGGCTCGCATAAAAATAATGATGTGCAATGTATTCTCCCCCGTGGATTTGAAATAAAGTAAAAACTTGAATTAATCGGGGCTATGAAAACTCACCTGTTGCAATGATAATGATGATGTAATGGCAATACTGAAATGAGGCGCAACCTCTGACCATGACCTATTATGAATGATATGCTCTATGATAAGTTATGATGTAATGTCATGCATGCAAACTCATACGAAATCTATACCACTTGTACGCTTTTGAAAATAGAATTTATCGTCGAAATATATGTTTATGACATCTCGTCATATTATAAAATACTTTACAAGTATTTACGTTGAAATGATATCTTACTATAATCATTTAATGATTTATTGTGAAATTGTAACTTTTCGTCGTAAAATAATGTCGTTGAAATTTCATGAAAGTGACTAAAATGGCCTCGAAAAGCTAGTCGTAAAATGGTGCACGTCGAGTATTAGGAAACGTACTCAATGGTTTTGGTAAGTTTGTATCATTATCTCAAAGTTTTAGTACATGATTTTCCATCCTAGAGGTCTCGAACATAAAGAAAAATATAGGTTAAGTATGGTACTTGTGTCCCAAAATATAGTTTAAGGATGGTTTTCGGCAAAGTTTAAGTTACCGTAATTAATTCATTACAACTCCGCTAAACAAACGGTCGGACATTTTGGAAAATCTACTTGGCAAACTCACTTTTACTAGAAGACATTACTTTATAAAAAGTACAACATCAATGTTAAAAACGTCCTCCAACTTGTTCACTTATTTGCCGCAAAACTTGTCTATTAGAAATTTAATAGTTTTTCCTTATATAATAAAGTTACGACAACTTTTTGTAAACGTGTATAATTTGATCATTACAAATCCGTTTTCTACGTTTTATAGGTCCTTAGCTTTGTATCAAAGTATACTAGTATATTTTTGATAAGTCGGCATAATTTATAACGCCTAAGTTTCATTTTTGACTCGTACAAAATAAATATAACATGCTGAAATTTCCAGAAAATTATAGTTTTCGTCGCCAACTTGAAAAATTCATAACTTCTTCGTTATAGCTCCGTTTTAATCCGTTCAAGCGGCCACGTTTTCGTTTTAAAGTGTATTTTCCAAATATCTAGCTCAAAATATTTTGCTTACTGTCGAAAATTCCAGAATTCGAAAATATGGACAGACCCTTTTGCAAACTTGTCGAAATGAGTTTTTCTCGCGCCAAACCTATTCTAACCCATTCAAAACAACTCCGAAGCTATTCTAATCCTACCATACACCTTCTTAGGGTGTCATGGGTTCCTAGACATCACCAAGAGTGATTTATAACAAGGAGTAATTATAAGATTACTAATATATATATAACTCTTAAAATCAATGTAAAAAGTGGTATAAACCTCATGAGACTTGCATGCTTTCTCAAGTAAAATGAAATGACCATAACAATGAATATGAAATAAAAACATGAATATGGATGCTTACTAGTAACTTGATGAGGTTTATGGACAATGGATTTTTCCTAATCACTCAAGGTTTGTATTACAAAACCTTAATAACAAGTGATACTAGTGTATATAAAACTTGATTAGAGAAAAATATGTGATCTCCTTCTTGGTCCCTTGGTTGGCCGGTTCTAGAGAGAAGAGAGAAAGGAAAATGGTTTTGATCTAAAACACTTTGAGAATAATTATTGTATGTGTGATATTGAGTAGTTTAAGAGTATAATACATTTAAGTGCAAGATATTTTGCAAACTTCAAATGACTCACCCCCCTTGTCGACAAGGGGGTGTTAGTCATTGTTAATATAATTTTTTTTTTAAATTATGTATAAGTGTAGATATATGTAAGTAACTTGAAGACTTGTGGTAAATTAAATACACATTTGAGTATTTAGGGTAGCGTTAGATAAAAATAACTTTTAACGGGTCAAGATAAAATATATTGAGGTCCTAAAAATTATAAAAATACATTTCTTGCAAAAATTGAATGAATAAATATTTATCGGGTTGAATTTACGAAAACCGTCGTAATTATATAAACATAACAATTTATATACGAAATAAATTGAAAACATCGGGTAAATTGATAATATAATTTTTATAGTCTAAAAATGAGTATAAAAATATATTAAGATTATTTTTGGAAGTGTCGGATCAATGTTTCAAAATAATGTTTACGCGATAGCGTTTATTTAATAGGAAAAATAAACGTTTAATGAATAAATGCAAAACCATGCATGAACCGATATGAAATGATGTTATTGATGTTATGTAGACTAAACCTAGTCTATATGAAATGTCCTTGATGATATGTTCATGAATTCGCAGCTAAACCATTAAGGTTACGCGAATTTGATACTCGTAAACGTAGTTTACGATAAATGATGAAATAGTGAAACTTTTAAAGTTTGTAAAATGACCTGAAATTACGAGTTGTCACATTCGCCCAACCAAAAAGGAATTCAGTCCCTGAATTCAGTCCATGTTAGGTTCTACGATGTTATCGGTGAAAGGTGAGGATATTTGAGTCACATTGGGTCGTCCAATGTTTTTCTAAATCGTACCACGCCTTTCCAAGACGGGGCGTTAAACATATATTTGTTTCCAACTTGAAATTCTAATGGTTTGCGACTTGTGGAACATACTTCCAATATTTTGCGTCGTATAACGACTTAGGTTATCTAGCTATATGTTGTTACTTGTAACTGATTTTTGATCTGTTCGATCACTTTGTTGTTTCATGAATGACTTATGGACTAGTGAGTTAAACTTTCCTGTTTTTGACCCGTGAATAAGTGTTTGACACCTCGACCATAGAGTGCCTCAATTGGTGCAGTCAATATGTTCAGGTGCTAGCTATTGTTGTAAAGCAACTTGTTCGATTAAGAATGATTTGCCTAATCCTTTCTAGAAAATCACTCATGCCTTGAGTATATCATCTATTGTGGAAATTGTTCTCTCGCTCTAACCATTGAGCTGAGGATAATAGGTGATAATCATGTCCTAGTAGGTTCCATGGAAAGATTGATGTGGTTATCAGGAGCCTAAGGTGAATCGAATAGCTTATAATAGGTACAACTGGAATTGATACCACGTGACTCATGCCAAATTTCAAAATGTTAAGTCTGTCGAAAAGGACCTTATAGAAAGGAATAGATTATGGGTAACAATTGTGATTCCTCGCGTTTCTCGTTCTAGCGAATGTCATTACTTGAATCTTACTTGCCTAAGGTGTTTAGTCTCCATGACTAAAATGTTTATTGTTTGATTATCGAAGGGTTTCCATGCTCTATGTTGTAAAGTCACAAAACCTTAAATATTTAAGTGACGTGGTGTAGTGATTGATTTTCAAGATTTGTTCCGATATTGAGTGCTTCTAAAATATTTCATCACTTAGATTGTTATCATGCTAGCCAGAAAGTAGATATCAGTTTATACTATACCAAGGAATGTTTGTTCTAATTTCACTTGTAGATGGAGAGTCATTTATTGTCCGATATGTACAAACATGTTGCATCTCTTAATATGAATGTGAGGTTATCTGAAATTTCTAGAGAACACAATGTCTTAGAGGAAGTTTATATCGATAACCTTGGTTTAACCAAATTTTCCTTTAAAGAAAACTCATTGAAGGGAAGTTCACATATTGTTGAAGCCATGTTTAGTGAAATGTTCTATAATCTCAGTTAGAAGACTTAGTTTATCCCTATGATGTTGCTTAGTGGGTATTTGCTTCATACTAAATCTCGTAACTCGGTCTAGCTAGTACTTTTGAAATGATATAATTTGACTTCTAATCCAAAGTAGTGTTTTGAAATGTCTCGTGATGTCTTATGATTTTTGTTGAGTTTTGAAACGTCTTACTATATACTTCTAGTCCTTGTTGGTAGTCCTAGAATGCTTTCATTTTTTCTTGTATCGAGGAATCCTCCTCATAGATGGTATAGGAAGCCTTTCCTAAAAAAAAAAAAGTCACTCGTCAAATTCTAACTTATCGGTTGAGTGAGGGATGAATGGCGTAGGCTTCTATAAAGTGTTAACAAAAAGAAATGTTTATGAACAATTTATCTGATTACAAAGCTTTGCTTTTGAGTGAAAATTGTTTTAAGAGATTTGAAATGATGCTTGTTACTTTCATAACATAATTCTTCCTGAATTATACATAGGTGATCAAGCCATGTATAATCGAGGACAAATGATGTGATGCTTGGTTTTGTTGAAATGATATTATGTTCCTCCGAAGTTTGAAATGGTATTCAACATTTTGTTTTTGTAAGATAATGGCTCAATAATTTTTCAGAGTACATGAAAATCGTTTCGTATAATGATAGTATTAAATAATTGATGAATAACTGAAAGCCAATTGATAGGGTGGTAACGAAACAACTTGTTTTAAAACCTTATGAAACAATGTTTCTAAGATGGTGTAAAATGGCTTGCAATAAAATTAAGTGAGATAATGTTATGAAGTAGTAGCAAAGTAACTTGTAATATAATTTGTTGAATGATTTGTAGGATACATGGGAGAACCTCATAAAATGGTAATAGTCTCCTAATTGGTCAAGAATAAAGTTGGCCTAACCCCTAGTAAGATAGTGAGGTATCATCGCGAAATGCTTGAAAATTGGGCAATTGGAATAAAGAATGAAATAAACAAAGGTTGTGATTATTGTGGAGATAATAAGGGATAAAGATTACATAAGATTGAAAGGTACCTATTATCTATTCCTGTTGATGGTCAAATCGTGTTTCAAGTGTAGGAGTAGTAGGCGGTCTAGCAGCAATAGCCCTAGAAATCTCACAGTCCTCAAACCTATGAGACGGTGTAGTGTCTATAGTCTTAGTGATAAATGATAATGGTGTGTCAAATCATGCACGCTTCCCAAGCTGCAAGTCAGGTGTATGAGTAGTGTCTATGAGACGTGATGACACGGATGGTACTCTAG
Organism: Chrysanthemum makinoi; assembly: GCA_910596185.1. Classification (NCBI taxonomy): domain Eukaryota; kingdom Viridiplantae; phylum Streptophyta; class Magnoliopsida; order Asterales; family Asteraceae; genus Chrysanthemum; species Chrysanthemum makinoi. The sequence continues at coordinate 138,468,640 of OU343217.1, forward strand.
ATGACAATGATGATGACAATGATTATAATGAAAATCCTTGTGGTGAGTTAAGAAAATAGGTTCATTAGGACTAAACCTATAAGTTCTACCAAATGGTATAATCTGTCCCAACCGAATGATAAAAATTTTCCTGATCCTACGGTGAATCAATAGTGATCGCGATGGTGTAGGTGCAACTTCGTCCTCCTAAAAGGGTTCAGTCTCATCATCTGATGTTATCGGTGTTGAGTCAACTAATGTTAAAATTGTAATAGGGAATGACAGGGCATTCTCCATGTCAAAGTGATGTGAGTATGATGGGATGGGTATTTGAAGGCATCTATGTGACAATCGATTTTGAAATGAAAGTAAATAACTCGCAAAATGTGCGTATGAAACCGCATGTATAGTGACTATGCACTTATGATGAAATGATGAGATGCTATGATGATGTAGTTATAGTCTAGGGTCAATGATGCAACCTAGTTCTCTATAACCGAAGCTCTGATGCCAATCTGTCACACCCCCAAATTACCTGTTTTGGAGCGGAATGGAATTCCTGGGGATTGACTGTCATAGCATCACAATCACAGTTATATTGAACGACCTAAAGTGCCGTTTGGAAAATACATCGCTTGATTTAATAAAAACATTCAGAGTTACAAAGATAGGTCCCAAATGAAAGTTACTATGTGTGGAAATAAGTTTGATACAAGTCAAACGATGTTTTTAAAGTGTATAAATCCCATGTGAGACGCGTCGTCATCGCGACTCTATGATATGTCCACATGCATGCCATGAAGTGAAAGCCTTAGTTACCTGAAAATACATTGCTAAAAGTGTCAACACAAAGGTTGAGTGAGTTCATAGAGTTTATGTATATGTATGATACGACTACCACAAGTATAAGTTTGTATGACAATGATGTCACAAAAATGATACAATTGCTATAAGCCCATGACACCGAAACTAGACTGATTATGATGTTCGCCCCAACAGAGTGTTTGCCAAACAACTCAAATAATGATATTAAATGAAATGCATCCGTTTAACCAGTTGGAATCCACCAACCCGGATGGAGGAGTCACCCTCGATAGATCTATCCACTCACCCTCGCTTCTATGAAATTAACGGTTCATGTTATATAATGGGGACATTCAATTGGCATGAGGTAACTTAAGTAATGTAATGAATTTGAATATACTTGGGCTCGCATAAAAATAATGATGTGCAATGTATTCTCCCCCGTGGATTTGAAATAAAGTAAAAACTTGAATTAATCGGGGCTATGAAAACTCACCTGTTGCAATGATAATGATGATGTAATGGCAATACTAAAATGAGGCGCAACCTCTGACCATGACCTATTATGAATGATATGCTCTATGATAAGTTATGATGTAATGTCATGCATGCAAACTCATACGAAATCTATACCACTTGTACGCTTTTGAAAATAGAATTTATCGTCGAAATATATGTTTATGACATCTCGTCATATTATAAAATACTTTACAAGTATTTACGTTGAAATGATATCTTACTATAATCATTTAATGATTTATTGTGAAATTGTAACTTTTCGTCGTAAAATAATGTCGTTGAAATTTCATGAAAGTGACTAAAATGGCCTCGAAAAGCTAGTCGTAAAATGGTGCACGTCGAGTATTAGGAAACGTACTCAATGGTTTTTGTAAGTTTGTATCATTATCTCAAAGTTTTAGTACATGATTTTCCATCCTAGAGGTCTCGAACATAAAGAAAAATATAGGTTAAGTATGGTACTTGTGTCCCAAAATATAGTTTAAGGATGGTTTTCGGCAAAGTTTAAGTTACCGTAATTAATTCATTACAACTCCGCTAAACAAACGGTCGGACATTTTGGAAAATCTACTTGGCAAACTCACTTTTACTAGAAGACATTACTTTATAAAAAGTACAACATCAATGTTAAAAACGTCCTCCAACTTGTTCACTTATTTGCCGCAAAACTTGTCTATTAGAAATTTAATAGTTTTTCCTTATATAATAAAGTTACGACAACTTTTTGTAAACGTGTATAATTTGATCATTACAAATCCGTTTTCTACGTTTTATAGGTCCTTAGCTTTGTATCAAAGTATACTAGTATATTTTTGATAAGTCGGCATAATTTATAACGCCTAAGTTTCATTTTTGACTCGTACAAAATAAATATAACATGCTGAAATTTCCAGAAAATTATAGTTTTCGTCGCCAACTTGAAAAATTCATAACTTCTTCGTTATAGCTCCGTTTTAATCCGTTCAAGCGGCCACGTTTTCGTTTTAAAGTGTATTTTCCAAATATCTAGCCCAAAATATTTTGCTTACTGTCGAAAATTCCAGAATTCGAAAATATGGACAGACCCTTTTGCAAACTTGTCGAAATGAGTTTTTCTCGCGCCAAACCTATTCTAACCCATTCAAAACAACTCCGAAGCTATTCTAATCCTACCATACACCTTCTTAGGGTGTCATGGGTTCCTAGACATCACCAAGAGTGATTTATAACAAGGAGTAATTATAAGATGACTAATATATATATAACTCTTAAAATCAATGTAAAAAGTGGTATAAACCTCATGAGACTTGCATGCTTTCTCAAGTAAAATGAAATGACCATAACAATGAATATGAAATAAAAACATGAATATGGATGCTTACTAGTAACTTGATGAGGTTTATGGACAATGGAGTTTTCCTAATCACTCAAGGTTTGTATTACAAAACCTTAATAACAAGTGATACTAGTGTATATAAAACTTGATTAGAGAAAAATATGTGATCTCCTTCTTGGTCCCTTGGTTGGCTGGTTCTAGAGAGAAGAGAGAAAGGAAAATGGTTTTGATCTAAAACACTTTGAGAATAATTATTGTATGTGTGATATTGAGTAGTTTAAGAGTATAATACATTTAAGTGCAAGATATTTTGCAAACTTCAAATGACTCACCCCCTTGTCGACAAGGGGGTGTTAGTCATTGTTAATATAATTTTTTTTTAAATTATGTATAAGTGTAGATATATGTAAGTAACTTGAAGACTTGTGGTAAATTAAATACACATTTGAGTATTTAGGGTAGCGTTAGATAAAAATAACTTTTAACGGGTCAAGATAAAATATATTGAGGTCCTAAAAATTATAAAAATACATTTCTTGAAAAAATTGAGTGAATAAATATTTATCGGGTTGAATTTACGAAAACCGTCGTAATTATATAAACATAACAATTTATATACGAAATAAATTGAAAACATCGGGTAAATTGATAATATAATTTTTATAGTCTAAAAATGAGTATAAAAATATATTAAGATTATTTTTGGAAGTGTCGAATCAATGTTTCAAAATAATGTTTACGCGATAGCGTTTATTTAATAGGAAAAATAAACGTTTAATGAATAAATGCAAAACCTTGCATGAACCGATATGAAATGATGTTATTGATGTTATGTAGACTAAATCTAGTCTATATGAAATGTCCTTGATGATATGTTCATGAATTCGCAGCTAAACCATTAAGGTTACGCGAATTTGATACTCGTAAACGTAGTTTACGATAAATGATGAAATAGTGAAACTTTTAAAGTTTGTAAAATGACCTGAAATTACGAGTTGTCACACCTAACATTAAATAGCTACGACTACAAGCTTTTTAACGATTACATACACTTGAGATGACCGACACTTTAATAACTGGATTTACTAAATCCTAACAATTTGACTCTGATGTTGATGATGAACCAACGACACAGACCATCTTTATGGCTAACATCTCACCAATGATCTCTTCACATTAACAAGCCGGTCCCTCCAAGGAATCTATCATATCAGAGGTACTAAAACTATACGATGTGGTTGATGTGCAAAAGATTCACAACGAAGTATAATCAACAGAAGTCATTGAATCAGATATTGAAAATATGGGTAACAACAATGTTGTCCCATATGATCAATATGTGAAGCAAGATGAAAGTATAATTGTACCAAGTGATGCATCTTCTGACATCAATGATGAATGTGTGTATGATGAATACACTGATTATGTACCTGATGATTCCATGACCACTAAGCTAAACATCTATAAGGATCAAGTGGCCATCTATGAACAGCGTGCTAAGTTTGAACTGACTACCCGTGAGCAGGAGATGGATAGCCAAATGCGTACACTTATCAGATAAACTAATTTAAGGGAAGAAACATTAAAACAATAGTTAAATTCCTTACAAGAGAAATTTAATAAAACTGTTAAGCAAAAGCAAGAACTTCAAAAAAATGTAAAAGTGCTTAAGCAGGAATTCAATGCTAAGGAATCAAAACTTTTAAATGATTTTTCCAACCTTAAAACTTTGAAGAACAAACTTGAAAACAAGTTGTACGCACAAGGCAACACCATTCAAACTACTCACATGATCACTAAGCATAGAATATTAAGTGATAAGCATAGTATTGGCCTTATAGAAGATCCCAATCCTGCGTATCTTAAGAAAGCTAAAAGTGCTCACAATGTGATTTATGATGGTAGTAAGATAACTAAGCCTAGACAAAAGCCAACTTGTATAGAGAACACTGAAGAAGACAAAGAGTTATAAGATGCCTCTAGGAAGAAAATGGAAAAGAAATTAAAAGAAGATCCTTTGTGTAAGATTCAGAATATAACATTTAAAACTCCCATTTACACTAAGGAAAACTGGATAGCCTTCAATAAGTTTAGACCTCAGACTCAATTAACCCCTGAACAAGTGTTTTTGGAAATTAGATATGGAAAAGAAAAAGACTGAAGAACTTGTTGAAAAGAATCCTCCCTTTAGGAAATTGCCTCCGGCTACAGTGTATCATCCAAATACACCAATGCATTTAGTGCCCAGAAATCTTCCTACTCAAAGTAAAACGTTAATCAGCTTATATGTAGTTTACCAACTATTTGTTGACTTTGAGAAAACGTGTAAGAAGAGGATCACACCAACAGGAAATACTGAAGGGGAAAGAGGTTTTGAGCAAACTAAAGAATGTTATGTAACTGAGGTCATTCCATTCTTTAAACAACTAAAAGAACAATTCGAAGGTATTAAAAAGGCCATAGATATGGAAGTTAACGAAATGAAAAAGATGTTTAATGAAATGAAAAACGAGGTTAAAGAATATGAATGTGAGCTTAAAAGTAATGAGATTGAGAGGAAGAATATTTACATCCTTAATGACAATTTGATTTCTAGATGTATTGCTGAAGATGTGTTTTATACTGTCACGAATTATTCCATTACTGCTTTTCAATTTCATGATTTATCAATTGCTTTGAAAGTCTCACAAGTTCGTGTCAATGAGCTTGAAATCAATAATTCGAAATTGCATGACAAAATCGAAATGGATTATCATGATAACATGGTCAGAAATTGTTTCTAAACTAGAAGTTGAATATCTTGATTTACAATTAAAATATCAACATCTTGAAGGAAGAATTAAAACTTCAAATGCCAAGACGTCTTCAGAGGCTCCTGGGTTTGATGCATATTTTGAAATAAGCTCTCGTGATGAACGAATTCAAGCTCATTGCAACACAATCAAAAAGTTGAAAACTCAAATTTCCCAATTGAAGGGTAAAATGAGTGAAGTGACTGGCTCCCACATGCCTCCTCCTTTAGATTCTCAGAGTTCTCAAAATTTCCATCTTCAAAACCTCATTAATGTATTACAACATGAAAATGAGTGTTTTCTAGCAGAAAATGAAAAGGTTAAATTACATTTCAAAGAGTTACATGAATCAATTAGGGTCACTCGTGACAAGAACAATGAAAAGATAACGTCTTTGCAAAAATAAATTGAGAATCTGAAGAGTCATGTAAAAGGGAAAATGCCAATCACCAGTGGTGAGAATGTTGCACCAAAGGTGCCTGCATGTACTAAATATGTTGTGACTGTGAATTATATTCCTCCTCATCTTAGGAATAATGAATTTGCAATTCAAACATATCTTTCGTACCTTAAGGATAGTCTAGAAAATCTCCATGAGATTGTAGAAGAGGATAAGATAGAGAAACCAATTGATAATGCGGTTGGGCATGCATGCTTATATGCCAAACGATCTCAGGAACTCTTTGAATGTATAATTGCAACATGTCCTAAATCTGGTACTAGGAAAGATAGTGTAGTTATGCCCAGTTCTATGCCTAAAGTCAAGCATGTGACTTTTGATGTGCCTCCTAGATTCTCAGATCCCAGCACTTCTAGACCAAAGCAAAAAGTAGTAAAACCAACTAATATTCACGTCGTTCCTTCTACAGGAGTAATCAGTTTAAGGTTAGCGGGTCATAGCCTCCAGGAAATACAAAGCAAGATAGGACCATGCGAGCCAAGAGTGATCAAGAGAAGAATGTAGAAGACCACCCTAGGAATAATAAGTTTGTGTTGAATAAAATGAATCGTGTTGATTCTAGTATTAGCTATAAGCGTACTGTAATTAATTCGAATTCTGCTACTATTTGCAAAACATGTAATGAATGTTTGATTTCTGGTTATTATCATGAATGTGTTGTAAATGATTTGAGAAATGTTGTTAAATCTCCAGTAAAAAATGTCAGAAATGTTAAACAGGTTAAGGAAGTCTGGAAGCCTACAGGGAAAAGGTTTAGTAATGATTGGAAGCCTATAGGGAGAAAATTTAACAATGTGGGTTATCAATGGAAACCTACTGGCCGTAAATTCAAAGTTAATGAATTTTGTCCTAAGATGTCTAGATTTATGCCCACTAAGGTATGGAAGCCTACTGCTAGAATCATACCTTTAAGAAGTTGTCATACTTCAAATAGGTCCACTACCACTACTAGTCTTGCCTCCAACTCTAATGATGTCATAACTTCTAGAACTATTGAAGGTGTTCCAATTGTATGTATTAACCAATCGGAACCCATTTTATCATGGGAATCCAAAGCTTCCAGTTATCCATACTTGTCTGTATTCAAATGCAGGTCGTACAAATCGTCATTTGGTATTTGGACTCAGGCTGCTCAAAATATATGACTGGAGATCGCTCTCGGCTCAAGAACTTCATGAATAAGTTCATCGGGACTGTTAGATTTGGGAACGACCATTTTGGGGTCAATTATGGGTTATGGAGACTATGTGTTTGGAGATAGTGTAATCTCACGGGTATATTATATGGAAGGTCTTGGTCATAATTTGTTCTCTGTTGGTCAATTATGTGATTCTGATCTTGAAGCGGCCTTCAGAAAGCACTCTTACTTCGTTAGAGAATTTGATGGTGTTGAACTATTAAAGGGAACTCGTGGCACTAATTTATATACCATCTCTATCGAAGATATGATGAAGTCTTCTCCAATTTGTGTTGAAACCTAGGATCCGGACTCAACTAGGGTATGAATAACATCGATTGATTGAATGCACAGTGGAATAATAATTGACACAATCAAAGTTACCAACAAGGTTTTTCTCATAAAAACAATGATCCTCTATGGATCTTTTTCATTCTCTCTAAAGATGTTTTTCTGGAATGTTTTTCTCAAGAGTTATCTAATACAAAAGTCATCTGTTCCTTTTTTATACAAGGAACCCTAAATAGACAATAAATATAAAATAAATGCATATTACTACCTAAAATAGCTCATGCAAATCCTAACAAACTAATACTGATTAACTAAATCAGTAGGAATACAATATCAGCAGGAAGCATGTCATCAGCGGAAACCATCTATAACTTCAGTAGGAACCTGCCAGTAGAACTTCATCAGCAGGAACTTCTAAAATTCCCAACAATCCTCCCCTAAACTTGAATTTGACTTTGTTAACTTCAAGTTTCCAGTTAGATGAGTAACTTCCAAAGCATGAGGATTGATACTTGAACATCTGCAGCAAAATAAAGTAACCAGCAGCAACCAAATCTATATATATCGGCAGCAACTAGAAACCATCTTTGAAGAACAAGAGTCCACAGCAACTCCTAGATCAGCAGCATCAGGAACCAGCAGCATCAGTAACCAGAGTAGATTTGATAAGCCTTTACCAAGTAGCTACTCACTCTTGGGCTAGCTAGTCCTTTGGTGGAATCATGACATCACCCTGGTGAACTAGTAACCAGTCCAACACTTAGAACGTGAATCAATGGTGTGTTGGAGAACCCTAATGATTTTAGGCAAATCATCACAGCCATAAATGGATTTGACATGTCTTTACTTGTAGCCGTTTGCTCAGGACTAGCCAATCCTTTAGGCACCCAATAGGGCAGCAACCATGGTGAATTGATGACCATGTCAACTCTCAGCAATGAAGCATGGGTGAGATGAGTACCCTATGGTTTTGAGCAAACCATTACAGCTATCAACGGAATTGAGATGTCTTTACCAAAAACAGTTTGCTTTTGGACTAGCCAACTCTTTGATGGAATGCCGTCATCATCATGGTGAGCTGATTACCATTTATAGATTTCCGCAGCCTTTACCACAAGCCATAATCTTGTGGGCTAGTCAACTCTTGTGTCAGTAAGACATGGTGAGATGAAAACCATTAGTTGTGGGGTAATTAACCAACACCAAAACCTGCACGCAAGAAAGAGTAGTAACTGACCACACACAGGTTAGAGGTTTTTTTTTTTTTTATCACTAAACAAAAGAAATAATACGATTTTTTTTTACCAACAAAAAATAGAAAATAAATAAAGAAAAAATATATATAAAACATGGATAATATACCATCAAGCAACAGCAGAAACCAAGGAAATATGTAGTGTCAGCAGAAACACTAAGCCTCCCGAAAGGCTTATGAGGATCCAACAGCTGCAAAAATGGTTAGAATACAAAAAAAAAAGAAAATACAACAATAAGCCTCCCCTTAGGCTTATGCCTCCCCTCAATCAATGCACTTGACAAAGACTATTGTTCTTGGGAACCTAGAATAAACTTTTCCTTTGAGTTTTCCAAGAAGAACCTGTTGAGGGCTTAACAGCAGTAGCCACTCTTACTCCACCATGTGCCATATTCATATGAGATACATAAGGTGTATATGACTGAAAATAAGAACTTGTAGGTCTATAGGGCATAAGTCTAGCATTACTGGTCCACCAACCAGTAGTAACTGGTGAAGAATATCCTCCACCAGAGGGAACTGGAAAAGGCCTATTAAGCCTGTCAGCAGAAACAGATGCATACACCTTTGGCTTACCAGTAGAAACTGGTTTACCTGCTCTCACATGTGCAGATTTGGGAACAAATGGAGGAATACTAGCAACATTAGTCCATGTGGGTCTAAAGGTCTGTTGGCCATAGGAAACACCCATCCTTTTCTCATGATAATCACAGTCTTTAATAAGATGGAGTTTACTACCACACACAAAACAAGAGTTCTTCTTGAAAGACTCATTTTTAACACAACTTTGTTTATTACACATAAACTTATCAGAAACAGAGCTAGAAGCAAAATTGTGTTCAACAGAATAAGTAACTGTCTTAGTTTTGGGCTCATCTACAGCTACTTTGGACATGGATGTGGTCTTGGGTGTGTGCCCAGGTGAGTCAGACTTTTCACTTGAATCACATGAGGCATAGTCAGTGGACTTTAGGTCTGACGACTTGTCACTTTTAGAACAAGAGACAGAATCATCAGTTTTGCTACTAAGGTCTGGCAAGTCACTTGACTTTTTGCCATATAAATGGTGTGATCCATCAAAGTCAGCAATGATAGAAAGATCAGTGGGCATGTGTTCTCCTCTAATAGGTCCAAGTACAGCATGTAATGTTCCTTCTTTTACATAATTAGCTAAACCTGCTGGTGTAGTTTTACGCCCATCATGCCTAGCTTCTAATCCTACATACTTTTTAAAACCTAAACCTATCCCAGAGGTCTCAGATTGACTACCATATATTAATCTAGCCAAATTATCACCTGACATCATCCATTCATTATGTCTAGTTAGTTCATTATCCAACTTATCTTGCACTTCTTGTTTTTCTAGCTCTACTTTAGCTCTTTCTTTCTCAGAATATTTTAACTCATTTTTAGCATTAGTTAGATCTCTTTCTAACACTCTTATCTTTTCTTCATAAGCAAGCTGATTCTTTTGAAACCAAATTTTCTGTTTTTCTAAGGTTTTTAAAGAATTTTTCTAAGACTGAACCTCTAGATAACATTCATTATATTTAGGTTTCAAATCATCATAAGACTCCTTAAGGGCAATATATTTTACATCACAACCAGAGACACAATTATGTACCTGAGAGATGCCCATAAATGCAAATTCTTCAGCATCACCTATAGTATAAGCTTCCTTGCTCCTCTTCTTGAATTCAGCCTTTCCACCATACCTTGCTTTGAGTGCATTCCATATACCATGTGCATCATCCATATAACAAAAATCTGCTACATAATCATCAGGAATAGATTTAAGCAAGGTAGTTCTGGCCTTTGACTCTCTTTGTACAGCAATGTGTTCATCTGCAGTCGTTGGAGGAAGAATAATTATGTTTCCATCATGATCTCTTCCAGTCCTTTTCTTGTTGTTGCCATTTTGGATCACCTTCCAGATATTCATATCATTATGCATCATCCAGTGTTCCATATTCTTAGCCCAGATCTCATACTCATCATTCATCAAATAAGGAAACATAACATCATCCCTTTTATTATCAACTTCTGTCATTTTCAATGATGTAAATTGATTGAGTCTTACTGTACCACTTTTGAGAAGAAAACGATGGATCAAACAATAACAAATCTTCAATATGATGTAGAGTATAGGACCACCACAGACAAGTCTTTAATATTAAATCCCACAAAACCAACTTATAGAACAATGATATCGACCCAACTTTTGCAATTTGTCACCAACAAAACAAAACATTCAACAGCAGCAGCCCACGTTAGTAACAGTAGACAACCAGTAGGAACACATCATATGGACCAATCATAAAATTAAATCAGTAGCAACACATCAAAATGAATTAATCCCACGTGTATTAGTTGTGTGCAGAGCACGTAGAGACCACGATGGAATCAGTACACAATAATAATATTATCAGCAGCAATGTGACAATTTTCAGTAGGAACGAGACTGCACATTTGACCAGTTCACATGATGGGCTGTCCCACGTGATATCATACTATCCATCGAATATAGGAATCTGCAATAAGTAATCTTGTGACCCACTTTAAATCAACCAAACACATACACGAAGCAGCAACTTTTCAGCAATACAATATACAATTTATATCATACGTGACCAAGAACCCACGTGATCACAAAATTGGCACAAATATTAAGGGTCGATCCAATATTAAAAGTCCCACGTGTTCAATGAATACAAAGAAACAATGCCACTGACCCACGATCATAACGTTTGACCAGAACATGGGACCATTAAATAAGACAACATCACGGTAAATCAAATCAAATATTAGAATTACTATATATACTAAAAGCAAGGGAAGAAAACAGTACCAACCATACGCATTAATTGCCATCTTTTGTAAATTGGCAACAACAGCCCCTAAGGTTCAATTGGCGTTGCAAAGCAAGTCCTTTAGCAATGCAATCTTTCGCAACTTGGCAAAAACAGCCCCTGAGGTTCAAGTGGCGTTGCAAAGTAAGTCCTTTAGCATTAATTGCTATCTATTGCAATTTGGCAAAAATAGTCCCTAAAAGTGTCGTTACAAAGTAAGTCCTTTGTAACCGCGAAAATAGCCCCTAAGGTTTTAATTGTATTTGCAAAGCCGGTCCAAACAAATTTTCCGGTCATTCATCAGTTCCAAATTCACGTTTACAAAAGCAATCCCGCTGCATCGCGCTGGTTTTCTCACTCGTTGATCAACAAAGGTGGGACCAGTATAAAACGTGAGATAGCATCAAACAGTCTCAATTGATTGAATAAAAGAAGCCTTTGTTATACCGATGCACTGACCCATCATATGTAACCGTGGGACCACCATTAATGAGAGATAACCTCTTTATCAAATATTATATCGAGAATGTAGTACGAGGTTTTAATAGAATCAATGATTATAGTATACCGAATAATCAAAGCAGACTGATAAAAACGATTACCTTGAAACCCCTTTTCACTGTTGTATCTGTTTGACGATTAACCAGATCTGCTGCATAAATCAATTAGGGTATAGACCCGAATTATAAGAAAACCTTATCAACCCTAGATCGGGAGCCACGAGGCTTTGAAACCAATTGTTGAAACCTAGGATCCAGACTCAACTAGGGTATGAATAACATCGATTGATTGAATGCACAGTGGAATAATAATTGACACAATCAAAGTTACCAACAAGGTTTTTCTCATAAAAACAATGATCCTCTATGGATCTTTTTCACTCTCTCTAAAGATGTTTTTTCTGGAATGTTTTTCTCAAGAGTTATCTAATACAAAAGTCATATGTTCCTTTTTTATACAAGGAACCCTAAATAGACAATAAATATAAAATAAATGCATATTACTACCTAAAATAGCTCATGCAAATCCTAACAAACTAATACTGATTAACTAAATCAGTAGGAATACAATATCAGCAGGAACCATGTCATCAGCGGAAACCATCTATAACTTCAGTAGGAACCTGTCAGTAGAACTTCATCAGCAGGAACTTCTAAAATTCCCAACAATTTGCCTATTTTCAAAGGCTTCTAAAACAAAGTCATGGTTATGGCATCGTCGTCTCAATCACTTGAACTTCAGCACCATAAATGATCTTTCTAGAAAGGACCTCGTAAGAGGCTTGCCCAGATTGACATATGAAAAGGATCATCTTTGTTCCGCATGCCAATTGGGCAAAAGCACTAAGTATGCCCACAAACCTAAACCTTCAAACTCTAATATGTAAGTTCTTCATACCCTTCACATGGATTTGTGCGGACCCATGAGAGTGCAAAGTATAAATGGGAAGAAATATGTGCTAGTCGTTGTTGATGACTACTCTCGGTTTACTTGGGTTAAGTTTTTGAGATCAAATGACGAAACTCCCAACGTCATCATCAAACTTATTAAACAGTTGCAGGTTAGGCTTAACAAAATAGTTAAAATCATCCGAACAGACAATGGAACTAAATTTGTAAACAAAGAACTAAGTCAGTTCTATGAAAGCATTGGAATCAGCCATCAAAGAAGTGTTCCATGTACTCCTCAATAGAACGGTGTAGTTGAAAGACGAAATTGTACTCTTGTTGAAGCTGCAAGGACTATGCTAATCTATTCAAAGGCTCCAATGTTTCTCTGGGCGGAAGCCATTGCCACTGCATGTTACACCCAAAACCGTTCCCTAATACATACAACTCATGGAAAAACTCCATACGAATTAGTTCACAACAGAAAACCGGATCTGTCATTTCTTCGTGTGTTTGGAGCTTTGTGTTATCCAACTAATGAAGGTCAAGATTTTGGAAAGTTGAAAGATAAGGCTATTATTGGATTTTTCATTGGTTATGCACCTAATTGGAAAGGTTACCAAATCTACAACAAAAGAACCCGAGACATTATGGAAACTATTCACGTTACATTCGATGAGCTAACTGAGCAAATGGCTCCTGGAAAATCCAGTTCTGGACCCCCATCTCAACTTTTGTCACCTGGACCCATTAGTTCAGTTCTCGTACAGAATTCTTCTCCTGCAGTTCCTTATGTTCCACCAATGGAAGAAGATTTGAAGAAATTGTTCGACCCAATGTTTGATGAATACAATGAGCCTCCAGCTGATGGTAATTCTGCTCCACCAACTGTAGTTGCTCCTGTTCCAACCAATACAAATGGCCCATCCATTTCGATGTCTTTATCACAAGAAGCGCCATTTTCCGATAACTCATCATCATCGTCGAATCCTCAATCATCTTCTGTGGATCAAGGAAATGCAACTGCTAATTCTTTTGGAGATAACCCCTTTGAAAATCCCGAAGATGCTCCTCTTGAAAACATATTTGCCCCTGAACCCACTCCAGAAACATCTTCACCAGGGGATCCTAACTCTGCTACATTAGTTCCTTACCAACAACCACATGAACATCTCAGAAAATGGACACATGATCATCCATTGGATAATATCATTGGGAATCCTTCTCATCCGGTATCTACTCGTAAACAACTTGCCATTGATGCCTTATGGTCCTCAGACATTGCTGTTTTAACTCAGTTTCATCCGGTATCTACTCGTAAACAACTTGCCATTGACATCTTATGGTGCATCACAATTCAACCTAAACTAAAGCCCAACTATCTTGTAAAATTGGAAAGTGTAATTCTGTTTTGATTTCCCATTTACTCGGCTGAAACCACCTCTATAATTCCCATTTACATCTCATCTTATTAACTACATTACACATTCAAAATAAAAAAACCCTAATATCCAAAATAAAAGTGACGGCATACAGTTGGGTTTTCTCCATTTTCTTTCGACTACAAGGTGTTCCAAGGTGGTGATATTGATCGTGGGTTCCTGATTCGAAGGAGTTTTTGGTCGTGGGTTTTGGGTTGTGTTTCTCTTGGTTTTTGTCTTCCTTTCTTTCACACGCTACAAAGGTATGGTGTCTCGATCTCGTCTCACTTTTCTGTCCTTTGTTTTCCTTGATTGGTATCGTGTGAACTGGTCCCCATTTGAATACATGCACGATCTAAAATCTTCCACATAAAGAGATAGATAATCTTGTCACGTAAAATGATAGGTGGTCCCATAGAATGATACGTATCATGTCACACAAATTAACAAAGCGAATGGAATTTTATTCGACCCATATGAAGACCATATTGAATCTGTTTCGACCCATGCACACTCAACATAATATACTTGTTCATATAATGATACAAATGGATACCGATCACATTTTGAATCAGCTTAAAATGAGCCACGTAATTTAACAATCATGAGAACATTATGTGTGTAGTATATGGTTTTGTCATTCGAAGGTGTTGAATATTATACACGTTCTATCCTAGTTCATGAGACTTGTAAGAAAATCGTATATGGTTCGATTTTAATTCTTAAAAACATGTTGTCTCGGTTTGGTTTTGGTATCGCAAGGGATGGGTAACGAGAAGGTCAAAGGGTGTCGAGTATGGTTCGGTTTAGAAAGAGTTTACACTTGGTTTGTGGGGGTATGTTCGAGGGTCATCGCGGGATTATCAAATGAGTTATTCGGTACATAAAAAGGGTGTCGGGGAAGACGAGTCAGGGGTTAGTCATTAGGTGCGTTTACCGAGTCGTGTTGGTAAGTGTTATGAACCGCGAGCGAGGGTAAATTTCATGTCGAATTCGAGTAGGAAAATGTTTTATAAAATGAAATGTGAAATAAGACAATGAACCTGTACGAATGGCATAATGTTGCATGTTATATATTTTGTCATTTTTCACTTTTAACCCTCACCTTTAGAACATTATCTCATGCGAACCTTAAACTTGTGTAATTTGGCTTAAATGATCTTTACACTATAATAATACTCATTTTTCATCATTAAACCTAATTTGACATTAAATGCTTCATAAATGGCTAAACTTGCTATATAGAAACCTGTTAATTATGGAAACCTGCCTATAATAGAAAGTTACTTAAAATTGGAAAGTTACTAAAAGTGGAAACCTGCCTATAATAGAAAGTTACTTAAAATTGGAAAGTTACTAAAAGAGGAAACCTGCTAAAAATGGAAAGCCGTCTAAAATAAGTAATCTGATCTTAATAAGCGTTATCCAACTTCATATAGGTTCCGGACGGCGGGATTGATACATCGTGTGACTTACGTTTCTATTTTGCTTGCTTCAATTGAGGTACAGATATTCTATCCCTTTTCAGTAGGGATTCCTCATGACTTTCCGATCCTTTAAATTTGCTTCGTTTATAATATTCCATTTCTATGGTTCCTTATGCTATGACCCTTTGATATTGATCCTCTGTTATTGAACCTCTGTACTGGACCATTGCTATTGACCCCTCTGTTATTGGACCTCTGTTATTGAACTAATGTTACTAAACCTTTGATACTGAATTTTGATATTGAACTGCTACTACTGAATTTTGATATTGAACTGCTACTACTGAATTTTGATATTGAACTGCTACTACTGAATTTTGATATTGAACTGCTGCTACTGAACTTTGATATTGAACTGTTGCTATGAACCTTTGAATGGTGGACTACTGATATTGAACTTCTGATTATGATGACTGATATATATATATTGCTACACTGTGGACCTTGTTGACCCTTCAGATTTGTACCCGAGCCAAATACTGTTAACTAGTCATGGGGTTCCATGACCGTGTCATTGATGCACCAATGGCATGACTCCGGTGTAACGAGTGATGTTACACACCGTCC
The DNA here is from genome assembly GCA_910596185.1 of Chrysanthemum makinoi. Classification (NCBI taxonomy): domain Eukaryota; kingdom Viridiplantae; phylum Streptophyta; class Magnoliopsida; order Asterales; family Asteraceae; genus Chrysanthemum; species Chrysanthemum makinoi. Next base: position 138,484,944 of record OU343217.1, read on the forward strand.
CTATATTGTACTGATTATGCGCGCTTCACTGTTATTGTTATGGCCACTACTGTTTCTGCAGGGGCGTATGGATGCATCCTAGATCTGTACTGTACTGATTACTGATATATATACTGTTCTGGTGATGTGGTGCGTGTGTGCAATACACCCCCTCACAGTCACGGGAGCTAGCTACTCCATACCGATTCACGAGGTCTCCCTCCTATTGTCTGGTATTCCGAGGTCACCCCTCCGAATATGATGGTTACTATTGATTACTGGGCAGCTACTGCCACTACTGATATTACTGTATTGTACTGTTGGCTCGGGATAGATTTCTGACAACCCTTACACTGTTGATATACTTATATTGTACCATCTGTTTACCCCAACGCACCATATTCTGTATTGACTCCCCGTTACCCTGTACCCTTTTGTGACTTATTCTTCTACCATTCACGTACCGGGTTATTATTATTATGGTTATTGAATTTGATTATGCTTTTACATGTTTTAGGTGACAATCGTTTGCCCTGCTACTATATGATTAATATGTGATTGTCTGATTCATCTATTGACATGCTAATAACTGACAAACGGTTTACCATACTGTTATGTGACTCTTTGATTCGTCTGGTCCATGTTAGTGTATAAATGATTGTTTTGACGGCTTATCATGTAAACTCTGTTTTGTTAACCTCGTGGTCTATGATTATCCATTAGTATCCTTATCTGCTTATTGTTGATCTGCCATGTTTATATTTCTGTTATGATATTGTATGTAATTAACTATGGGTTACTTGACTTGTGTGATTGCCAAGCTCTCTTTCTAATTACTTGCTTCCGCTAGCTTTTAGATTTCTATTTGGCTTATATGTTGTCTGATTTCCTGATTTCTTGTATGCCTGTTGTATGTGCTTATTTATATGTCATTGATTCCTTTCCGTTGCGACCTTGTTATCAGTTTCCTTATTTCATTTGTATCTCTGATTTCGTTAGCTTTCGTTTTGTTATATCTGTTCACTGGGCTTTTTAAGCTCAGCCGCATTTCTTTTCCTGCGGCAGGTTTTAGGTTTGAAGATGGGCTTGATGGGTTGAGAGTTGGATTATTCGAGTAGACCGACCTTAGTTACCTTATCATTTTGGATTTAATTTGAAGAGTTATTGTTTTAAATTTCTTTTCGTTTTGGACATATTGGATTTTGTATTTTCTTTGTAAGTCATCCGTTATATGACTTGGTAATTTATTTTATAATGCTTTCGCTTGTAAAATTTTATTTGTATGTTCTGATATGACACCAGAATGTGACACTTCTACCCTTGTCGGGTTGGGGTGTTACAGTCCCGGAGCCATTTTCATCAATCAATCTAAATATGCAAATAAAATTTTAAAGAAATCTGGATTTGATTCTTGTGACCCTGTTGACACTCCCATGGTGGAACGTACAAAGCTGGATGAGGACCACTCAGGGATCTCGGTTGATCAAACGAAATATCGTCGTATGATTGGATCCTTGATGTACCTCACAACCAGTAGACCAGATATTTTGTTCGTTGTGTGCATGTGTGCTAGATACCAGGCTAAGCCTACGAAAAAACACCTTAAAGCGGTTAAACTGGTCTTTCGGTATCTCCAAGGAACCATTAACATGGGACTTTGGTATCCGAAGGACACCGGTATGTCACTAACAGCCTATGCAGATGCTGGCCATGCAGGGTGTCAAGATACTCGTCGAAGTACGTCAGGAGGTGCTCAGTTTTTGGGTGGCAAGTTAGTGAGCTGGTCTTCAAAGAAACAAATGAGTACTTCCATATCCTCCACAGAGGCTGAATACATAGCCATGTCATCATGTTGTGCTCAAATCTTATGGATGAGATCCAATTATCTGACTATGGCTTTGTGTTCAACAAAGTTCCTCTGTATTGTGACAACAAAAGTGTCATAGCTCTCTGCTGCAACAATGTCCAACACTCAAGAGCAAAGCACATTGACATTCGACATTATTTCATCAGGGAACAAATAGAGAAAGGTGTGGTTGAACTGTATTTCGTGAGGACTGAATATCATCTTGCAGGCATCTTCACTAAAACTCTTCCTAGAGATCGTTTTGAGTTTATCCTCCCACGACTTGGCTTGAAGAATCTACAACCGGAAACATTCAAACATCTTCAGGAGGAAGAAGATGAGTAAAGGTGTTTCTTCATCTATTCTTTGTAAATATATTTTTTTCAAAAATCAAAATACAAATATATAAAACCTGCAAAAAGAAAATAGAAAAATATTAAATTTTCAAAAACCCATAAAAATAAAAATAAAATCTTGAAAAATTCCAAAAATATTGTTTTCTCAAGGCATGTGTTCTGGTTTCGATAACATCTACGGACTTAGCAATGTCATTCAATAATGGCACGGGTCTTTAGATGAAGTTCTAACAGAAGTTATAAATATTCTTTTCTAAAGTTGTTTTAAAAAAATGAGATGGAGAAAAATGTTGGCTTACTGTCATTTCAGACAGTAACTCGGGCTTCAAATAATGGCTTGCCGTTATTTCTGACTGTGACCCGCTTTTAAAGAAAGGACAGAGCTTTGCTAAAACATTTTAAAAAAAAATCTCAAGCTCTAATCCTAAAAACAATAGTTCACAAGGAACAATTGTCGCCAAAAAGACAAATGTTTCCTCACAAATATTTTTCCTTCTAAAGATTCTTCTGAAAAACATTTGTCTTCTAATGAAAACAAAATTGCTTTGAAAATAACTTGGACTTAATTTTGAAAATCATCTGAACTTATAATTTGTCAAAATCTCTATCACTCAATCAACAACTTAGGTCATTGATTGAGGGGAAGAATGATTTCAAACAATTCAAAAAGGTTATTTTTCAAACAATTGGCACTAAAAGGAGCAAGGTCTATATTCTATTAATCAAAAAGAACATTTTATCCACAATTGGATCAAGACCAGGCTAAAATTAAGTTTTCATTTCAAATGGTACACAAGCTAAAATTTTTACATATGGTACCTGAGCATGTTAGATCAATGGAGATTAAAGTTTCAAAATCTGATCCTTATCAGTTAAGTGTTTTAAAAGCAAGTCACATTTATCCTCAAAAAGGTTTTCGAAAATATTTTAAATCATTTGGGATCACAAATCTCAAAGGGTTTGAAAATTGTGATCGGGGGAGAATTTGTGATTTAAATTGGAAATAAACTGATAATTTCATAAGTGGTTTTATAAATACAATAACAGGTACTCCTTCATACATGTGCCAAACCATTTCAAATTTTCCATGCACATATTATGGGGGAGCATTTATCTTAAACCAAAAAGGATTGAAACGTGATTGATTTGTCTCAAAGTGCAGGTTCTCTCTAATATGTGCAAAACTCTTTCGAATCTCGATGCACATATTGAGAGGGAGAAACCAAAAGAAAACCACATCCTCCCCAAAATGTTTTATCTAAAAGTATCTAAATATTAGATTTGATCAGGGGAGTGATGATGATCATTTTAGAAAACGATTTCAAGAATTGGAGCTTTTGTTCAAATCTAACCGTTTATTGGATTCATCCTCCATGTGCCAAAATGATTTCAAATACTTGAAGCACATGGTGACTGGGAGCATTTCTAAAAAGATAAAAAATAATTAAGATACAAAATGCTTTGATTTTATATCACAAGTATCTTGATTGATTTTCAAATGGTTTTCATTTGGTTTCAAGGCGAAAAGAACAATACCAAATGACCGACCAATTTACTTTATGAATTGGAGTTATAAGGATGGTTAGGTTAGGTATTCGTTCCCACGATCCCGCCAGATCCGGAGGGATCTACCCAGGGACAATCCACTAGTTAGTGTAGAAGTCCTTAGGTATGATGTAAAAAAGAGAAAAATGAGAATATGGGAAGAGTGCCGACTAAGACAAAGCTAGGACTTGAACTAAACCAATAAGGTTCTAGTTATGAAGTCTTGGTAAGCACTGAAGGGGTTGAAGAATAAAAAAGAAATGAAAAGTGAAAAGGGTGAAAAGAAATAGCCCTCCAATAATTCAACCTTAGGGCAGAAACTGTGTTCAATTCATATGCTACTAGTGGTTACTAAGGTAACGCCGGTATTGAATACAAGACGTCATGGACCCACTGACGCACTACACTAAACTTCCCAAGCCACTCAAGTTCTATTAAAAGGACTTGTTTCATTCTCAAAAGGACTTGTTTCATTCTCACGGGGAACCTACATTATCTATCGACTTTCTCTTAGAGATTTTTGATATTAAAGAAGGAGACCCTCTCCCTATTCTCCGATTAGGAAACCAAAGTGCACAATTGAGTCTAGAGCCAAGAGATCATCCACAAAATCTCAGCAGGACACACAATTAATGAAGACTTACTGTTTCACACAATGTGGAAAGTAAGATTATATATTGAGAGTCCTACGCATTATACTTGTGGTATTTCCAGAACATCCGAGTGATATGTTAAATATTCACGATGAAGATGGAAATCCTTCTAGAGCCAACATCAAACAAGCTCTTAGTGGGTGACATGTGAGATCTTACAAAAGATCAAACTTGTGACACTTGAATCAACCTTGGTCCAGGAAATGGATTGACGGATACCTTTGAAAAACCATTCGATGTGCTCAACAATTCTTTTCTCTAGCGCATCGAATGTGTATTAATTTTAAAATAAAAAAGGGGTATTTTATGATTGAAACTTGATTTTTCTTTTAAAACCTTCGTGGTATTGCAGAACTCTTCCTCTTAAGCACTACGCGATTGTTTTTCAAATCATTTTTCATCAATAAGTGAATCTCAATTCGCTGGTTCACTCACTCCGTGTTGTCTACTTTGGGATGCTCTGGTTTGAAGATTCTTCGGAACTCTATCTGATCACAGGAAGTATTTATACTGATCAACGGGGAACCGTGGTTCTTGCAACAGTATTCAACGAAAGTGAACAAAGACACTTTTGTGTGTTTTATTGCTAACTGTTATTTGCAGGAACATCGGACGGTTGCAGCTGATCAGAATTGAGAAGTCAATCCATAACCGCATGCTCACACATCACACTCATGTTTAAAGAAATCATGACAAGTGAACGTCTACACTCTTCTGCTTTGATATCATCATGAGACGTTTGCTTTCACTCTCATACCATCATGCTATCCTTCCGCTACGCTAATGCAAATATCATGATCCAAAGAAGCTTCCGCAACTCTGATGGAAAGATGTCAT
>OU343217.1:138490259-138755947 GCA_910596185.1 Chrysanthemum makinoi
AGCAATGTAAATGAATTTGAATATACTTGGGCTCGCATAAAAATAATGATGTGCAATGTATTCTCCCCCGTAGATTTGAAATAAAGTAAAAACTTGAATTAATCAGGGCTATGAAAACTCACCTGTTGCAATGATAATGATGATGTAATGGCAATACTGAAATGAGGTGCAACCTCTGACCATGACCTATTATGAATGATATGCTCTATGATAAGTTATGATGTAATGTCATCCATGCAAACTCATACGAAATCTATACCACTTGTACGCTTTTGAAAATAGAATTTATCGTCGAAATATATGTTTATGACATCTCGTCATATTATAAAATACTTTACAAGTATTTACGTTGAAATGATATCTTACTATAATCATTTAATGATTTATTGTGAAATTGTAACTTTTCGTCGTAAAATAATGTCGTTGAAATTTCATGAAAGTGACTAAAATGGCCTCGAAAAGCTAGTCGTAAAATGGTGCACGTCGAGTATTAGGAAACGTACTCAATGGTTTTGGTAAGTTTGTATCATTATCTCAAAGTTTTAGTACATGAGTTTCCATCCTAGAGGTCTCGAACATAAAGAAAAATATAGGTTAAGTGTGGTACTTGTGTCCCAAAATATAGTTTAAGGATGGTTTTCGGCAAAGTTTAAGTTACCGTAATTAATTCATTACAATTCCGCTAAACAAACGGTCGGACATTTTGGAAAATCTACTAGGCAAACTTACTTTTACTAGAAGACATTACTTTATAAAAAGTACAACATCAATGTTAAAAACGTCCTCCAACTTGTTCACTTATTTGCCGCAAAACTTGTCTATTAGAAATTTAGTAGTTTTTCCTTATATAATAAAGTTACGACAACTTTTTGTAAACGTGTATAATTTGATCATTACAAATCCGTTTTCTACATTTTATAGGTCCTTAGCTTTGTATCAAAGTATACTAGTATATTTTTGATAAGTCGGCATAATTTATAACGCCTAAGTTTCATTTTTGACTCGTACAAAATAAATATAACATGCTGAAATTTCAAGAAAATTATAGTTTTCGTCGCCAACTTGAAAAATTCATAACTTCTTCGTTATAGCTCCATTTTAATCCGTTCAAGCGTACGTTGCTTTTAAAGTTTATTTTCCAAATATCTAGCCCAAAATATTTTTATTACTGTCTAAAATTCCATAATTCGAAAATATGGACAGACCCTTTTGCAAACTTGTCGAAATGAGTTTTTCTCGCGCCAAACCTATTCTAACCCATTCAAAACAACTCCGAAGCTATTCTAATCCTACCATACACCTTCTTACGGTGTTATGGGTTCCTAGACATCACCAAGAGTGATTTATAACAAGGAGTAATTATAGGATGACTAATATATATATATATATATATAACTCTTAAAATCAATGTAAAAGTGGTATAAACCTCATGAGACTTGCATGTTTTCTCAAGTAAAATGAAATGACCATAACAATGAATATGAAATAAAAACATGAATATGGATGCTTACTAGTAACTTGATGAGGTTTATGGACAATGGATTTTTCCTAATCACTCAAGGTTTTTATTGCAAAACCTTAACAACAAGTGATACTAGAGTGTAAAAAAAACTTGTCTTGAAAATTTTGATGAAATCCTTCCTTGGTCCCTATGGTGGTTTCGGTTCTTGGAGAGGAAGAGAGAAGATGAAATACTTGGTTTTGGTCTTTTAAAACACTTTGAGAATAATTATTGAATGAATGTGATATTGAGTAGTTTAAGTAGTATAATATGATTTAACTTAGTGCAAGATATTTTGCAAACTTCAAATGACTCACCCCCCTTGAGTCGGCAAGGGGGTATTAGTCATCACTTTGAATATTTTTTTTTTTAAATTATGTATAAGAGTAAGTTAGTGTAAGTAAATTGAGGATATGTGGTAAGTTAAATACACATTTGAGTATTTAGGGTAGCGTTAGATAAAAATAAATTTTAACGGGTCAAGATAAAATATATTGAAGTCCTAAAAATTATAAAAATACATTTCTTGCAAAAATTGAATGAATAAATATTTATCGGGTTGAATTTATGAAAACCGTCGTAATTATATAAACATAACAATTTATATACGAAATAAATTGAAAACATCGGGTAAATTGATAATATAATTTTTATAGTCTAAAAATGAGTATAAAAATATATTAAGATTATTTTTGGAAGCGTCGGATCAATGTTTCAAAATAATGTTTACGCGATAGCGTTTATTTAATAGGAAAAATAAACGTTTAATGAATAAATGCAAAACTTTGCATGAACCGATATGAAATGATGTTATTGATGTTATGTAGACTAAATATAGTCTATATGAAATGTCCTTGATGATATGTTCATGAATTTGCAGCTAAACCATTAAGGTTACGCGAATTTGATACTCGTGAACATAGTTTACGATAAATGATGAAATAGTGAAACTTTTAAAGTTTGTAAAATGACCTGAAATTACGAGTTGTCACATTCGCCCGACCAAAAAGGAATTCAGTCCCTGAATTCAGTCCATGTTAGGTTCTACGATGTTATCGGTGAAAGGTGAGGATATTTGAGTCACATTGGGTCGTCCAATGTTTTCTAAATCGTACCACGCCTTTCCAAGACGGGACATTAAACATATATTTGTTTCCAACTTGAAATTCTAATGGTTTGCGACTTGTGAAACATACTTCCAATATTTTGTCATTATAACGACGTAGCTTATCTAGCTATATGCTGTTACTTGTAACCGATTTTTGATCTGTTCGATCACTTTGTTGTTTCATGAATGACTTATGGACTAGTGAGTTAAACTTTCCCGTTTTGACCCGTGAATAAGTGTTTGACACCTCGACCATAGAGTGCCTCAATTGGTGCAGTCAATATGTTCGGGTGCTAGCTATTGTTGTAAAGCAACTTGTTCGATTAAGAATGATTTGCCTAATCCTTTCTAGAAAATCACTCATGCCTTGAGTATATCATCTATTGTGGAAATTGTTCTCTCGCTCTAACCATTGAGCTGAGGATAATAGGTGATAATCATGTCCTAGTAGGATCCATGGAAAGATTGATGTGGTTATCAGGAGCCTAAGGTGAATCGAATAGCTTATAATAGGTACAACCGAATTGATACCACGTAACTCATGCCAAATTTCAAAATGTTAAGTCTGTCGAAAAGGACCTTATAGAAAGGAATAGATTATGGGTAACAATTGTGATTCCTCGCATTTCTCGTTCTAGCGAATGTCATTACTTGAATCTTACTTGCCTAAGGTGTTTAGTCTCCATGACTAAAATGTTTATTGTTTGATTATCGAAGGGTTTCCATGCTCTATGTTGTAAAGTCACAAAACCTTAAATATTTAAGTGACGTGGTGTAGTGATTGATTTTCAAGATTTGTTCCGATATTGAGTGCTTCTAAAATATTTCGTCACTTAGATTGTTATCATGCTAGCAGAAAAGTAGATATCTGGTTTATACTATACCAAGGAATGTTTGTTCTAATTTAACTTGTAGATGGAGAGTCATTTATTGTCCGATATGTACAAACATGTTGCATCTCTTAATATGAATGTGAGGTTATCTGGAATTTCTAGAGAACACAATGTCTTAGAGGAAGTTTATATCGATAACCTTGGTTTAACCAAATTTTCCTTTAAAGAAAACTCATTGAAGGGGAGTTCACATATTGTTGAAGCCATGTTTAGTGAAATGTTCTATAATCTCAGTTAGAAGACTTAGTTTATCCCTATGATGTTGCTTAGTGGGTATTCGCTTCATACTAAATCTCGTAACTCGGTCTAGCTAGTACTTTTGAAATGATATAATTTGACTTCTAATCCAAAGTAGTGTTTTGAAATGTCTCGTGATGTCTTATGATTTTTGTTGAGTTTTGAAACGTCTTACTATATACTTCTAGTCCTTGTTGGTAGTCCTAGAATGCTTTCATTGTTTTCTTGTATCGAGGAATCCTCCTCATAGATGGTATAGGAAGCCTTTCCTAAAAAAAAGTCACTCGTCAAATTCTAACTTATCGGTTGAGTGAGGGATGAATGGCGTAGGCTTCTATAGAGTGTTAACAAAAGAAATGTTTATGAACAATTTATCTGATTACAAAGCTTTGCTTTTGAGTGAAAATTTTTTTAAGAGATTTGAAATGATGCTTGTTACTTTCATAACATAATTCTTCCTGAATTATACATAGGTGATCAAGCCATGTATAATCGAGGACAAATGATGTGATGCTTGGTTTTGTTGAAATGATATTATGTTCCTCCGAAGTTTGAAATGGTATTCAACGTTTTGTTTTTGTAAGATAATGGCTCAATAATTTTTCAGAGTACATGAAAATCGTTTCGTATAATGATAGTATTAAATAATTGATGAATAACTGAAAGCCAATTGATAGGGTGGCAACGAAACAACTTGTTTTAAAACCTTATGAAACAATGTTTCTAAGATTGTGTAAAATGGCTTGCAATAAAATTAAGTGAGATAATGTTATGAAGTAGTAGCAAAGTAACTTGTAATATAATTTGTTGAATGATTTGTAGGATACATGGGAGAACCTCATAAAATGGTAATAGTCTCCTAATTGGTCAAGAATAAAGTTGGCCTAACCCCTAGTAAGATAGTGAGGTATCATCGCGAAATGCTTGAAAATTGGGCAATTGGAATAAAGAATGAAATAAACAAAGGTTGTGATTATTGTGGAGATAATAAGGGATAAAGATTACATAAGATTGAAAGGTACCTATTATCTATTCCTGTTGATGGTCAAATCGTGTTTCAAGTGTAGGAGTAGTAGGCTGTCTAGCAATAAATAGCCCTAGAAATTTCATAGTCCTCAAACCTATGAGACGGTGTAGTGTCTATAGTCTTAGTGATAAATGATAATGGTGTGTCAAATCATGCACACTTCCAGCTCTGCAAGTCGTGTATGAGTAGTGTCTATGAGACGTGATGACACGGATGGTACTCTAGATGACAATGATGATGACAATGATTATAATGAAAATCCTTGTGGTGAGTTAAGAAAATAGGTTCATTAGGACTAAACCTATAAGTTCTACCAAATGGTATAATCTGTCCCAACCGAATGATAAAAATTTTCCCGATCCTACCGGTGAATCAATAGTGATCGCATGGATGGTAGGTGCAACTTCGTCCTCCTAAAAGGGTTCAGTCTCATCATCCGATGTTATCGGTGTTGAGTCAACTAATGTTAAAATTGTAATAGGGAATGACAGGGCATTCTCCATGTCAAAGTGATGTGAGTATGATGGGATGGGTATTTGAAGGCATCTATGTGACAATCGATTTTGAAATGAAAGTAAATAACTCGCAAAATGTGCGTATGAAACCGCATGTATAGTGACTATGCACTTATGATGAAATGATGAGATGCGATGATGATGTAGTTATAGTCTAGGGTCAATGATGCAACCTAGTTCTCTATAACCGAAGCTCGGATGCCAATCTGTCACACCCCCAAATTAACTGTTTTGAGCGGAATGGAATTCCCGGGATTGACTGTCATAGCATCACAATCACAATTATATTGAACGACCTAAAGTGCCGTTTGGAAAATACATCGCTTGATTTAATAAAACATTCAGAGTTACAAAGATAGGTCCCAAATGAAAGTTACTATGCGCGGAAAATAAGTTTGGTACAAGTCAAACGATGTTTTTAAAGTGTATAAATCCCATGTGAGACGCGCCGTCATCGCGACTCTATGATATGTCCACATGCATGCCATGAAGTGAAGTTAGTTACCAAAATACATTGCTAAAAGTTTCAACACAAAGGTTGAGTGAGTTCATAGAGTTTATGTATATGTATGATACGACTACCACAAGTATAAGTTTGTATGACAATGATGTCACAAAAATGATACAATTGCTATAAGCCCATGACACCGAAACTAGACTGATTATGATGTTCGCCCCAACAGAGTGTTTGCCAAACAACTCAAATAATGATATTAAATGAAATGCATCCGTTTAACCATTGGAATCCACCAACCCAGATGGAGGAGTCAACCTCGATAGATCTATCCACTCACCCTCGCTTCTATGAAATTAACGGTTCATGTTATATAATGGGGACATTCAATTGGCATGAGGTAACTTAAGTAATGTAATGAATTTGAATATACTTGGGCTCGCATAAAAATAATGATGTGCAATGTATTCTCCCTCGTGGATTTGAAATAAAGTAAAAACTTGAATTAATCGGGCTATGAAAACTCACCTGTTGCAATGATAATGATGATGTAATGGAAATATTGAAATGAGGCGCAACCTCCACCATGACCTATTATGAATGATATGCTCTATGATAAGTTATGATGTAATGTCATGCATGCAAACTCATACGAAATCTATACCACTTGTACGCTTTTGAAAATAGAATTTATCGTCGAAATATATGTTTATGACATCTCGTCATATTATAAAATACTTTACAAGTATTTACGTTGAAATGATATCTTACTATAATCATTTAATGATTTATTGTGAAATTGTAACTTTTCGTCATAAAATAATGTCGTTGAAATTTCATGAAAGTGACTAAAATGGCCTCGAAAAGCTAGTCGTAAAATGGTGCACGTCGAGTATTAGGAAACGTACTCAATGGTTTTGGTAAGTTTGTATCATTATCTCAAAGTTTTAGTACATGATTTTCCATCCTAGAGGTCTCGAACATAAAGAAAAATATAGGTTAAGTATGGTACTTGTGTCCCAAAATATAGTTTAAGGATGGTTTTCGGCAAAATTTAAGTTACCGTAATTAATTCATTACAACTCCGCTAAACAAACGGTCGGACATTTTGGAAAATCTACTTGGCAAACTCACTTTTACTAGAAGACATTACTTTATAAAAAGTACAACATCAATGTTAAAAACGTCCTCCAACTTGTTCACTTATTTGCCGCAAAACTTGTCTATTAGAAATTTAATAGTTTTTCCTTATATAATAAAGTTACGACAACTTTTTGTAAACGTGTATAATTTGATCATTACAAATCCGTTTTCTACGTTTTATAGGTCCTTAGCTTTGTATCAAAGTATACTAGTATATTTTTGATAAGTCGGCATAATTTATAACGCCTAAGTTTCATTTTTGACTCGTACAAAATAAATATAACATGCTGAAATTTCCAGAAAATTATAGTTTTCGTCGCCAACTTGAAAAATTCATAACTTCTTCGTTATAGCTCCGTTTTAATCCGTTCAAGCCGCCACGTTTTCGTTTTAAAGTGTATTTTCCAAATATCTAGCTCAAAATATTTTTCTTACTGTCGAAAATTCCAGAATTCGAAAATATGGACAGACCCTTTTGCAAACTTGTCGAAATGAGTTTTTCTCACGCCAAACCTATTCTAACCCATTCAAAACAACTCCGAAACTATTCTAATCCTACCATACACCTTCTTAGGGTGTCATGGGTTCCTAGACATCACCAAGAGTGATTTATAACAAGGAGTAATTATAAGATTACTAATATATATATAACTCTTAAAATCAATGTAAAAAGTGGTATAAACCTCATGAGACTTGCATGCTTTCTCAAGTAAAATGAAATGACCATAACAATGAATATGAAATAAAAACATGAATATGGATGCTTACTAGTAACTTGATGAGGTTTATGGACAATGGATTTTCCTATCACTCAAGGTTTGTATTACAAAACCTTAATAACAAGTGATACTAGTGTATATAAAACTTGATTAGAGAAAAATATGTGATCTCCTTCTTGGTCCCTTGGTTGGCCGGTTCTAGAGAGAAGAGAGAAAGGAAAATGGTTTTGATCTAAAACACTTTGAGAATAATTATTGTATGTGTGATATTGAGTAGTTTAAGAGTATAATACATTTAAGTGCAAGATATTTGCAACTTCAAATGACTCACCCCCTTGTCGACAAGGGGGTGTTAGTCATTGTTAATATAATTTTGTTTTTAAATTATGTATAAGTGTAGATATATGTAAGTAACTTGAAGACTTGTGGTAAATTAAATACACATTTGAGTATTTAGGGTAGCGTTAGATAAAAATAACTTTTAACGGGTCAAGATAAAATATATTGAGGTCCTAAAAATTATAAAAATACATTTCTTGCAAAAATTGAATGAATAAATATTTATCGGGTTGAATTTCTGAAACCCGTAATTATATAAACACAACAATTTATATACGAAATAAATTGAAAACATCGGGTAAATTGATAATATAATTTTTATAGTCTAAAAATGAGTATAAAAATATATTAAGATTATTTTTGGAAGTGTCGAATCAATGTTTCAAAATAATGTTTACGCGATAGCGTTTATTTAATAGGAAAAATAAACGTTTAATGAATAAATGCAAAACCTTGCATGAACCGATATGAAATGATGTTATTGATGTTATGTAGACTAAATCTAGTCTATATGAAATGTCCTTGATGATATGTTCATGAATTCGCAGCTAAACCATTAAGGTTCGCGAATTTGATACTAAATAGCGTAGTTTACGATAAATGTTGAAATAGTGAAACTTTTAAAGTTTGTAAAATGACCGGAAATTACGAGTTGTCACATTCGCCCAACCAAAAAGGAATTCAGTCCCTGAATTCAGATCCATGTTAGGTTCTACGATGTTATCGGTGAAAGGTGAGGATATTTGAGTCACATTGGGTCGTCCAATGTTTTCTAAATACCCTTTCCAAGACGGGGATTAAACATATATTTGTTTCCAACTTGAAATTCTAATGGTTTGCGACTTGTGGAACATACTTCCAATATTTTGCGTCGTATAACGACTTAGGTTATCTAGCTATATGTTGTTACTTGTAACTGATTTTTGATCTGTTCGATCACTTTGTTGTTTCATGAATGACTTATGGACTAGTGAGTTAAACTTTCCTGTTTTTGACCCGTGAATAAGTGTTTGACACCTCGACCATAGAGTGCCTCAATTGGTGCAATCAATATGTTCAGGTGCTAGCTATTGTTGTAAAGCAACTTGTTCGATTAAGAATGATTTGCCTAATCCTTTCTAGAAAATCACTCATGCCTTGAGTATATCATCTATTATGGAAATTGTTCTCTCGCTCTAACCATTGAGCTGAGGATAATAGGTGATAATCATGTCCTAGTAGGATCCATGGAAAGATTGATGTGGTTATCAGGAGCCTAAGGTGAATCGAATAGCTTATAATAGGTACAATTGGAATTGATACCACGTGTCTCATGCCAAATTTCAAAATGTTAAGTCTGTCGAAAAGGACCTTATAGAAAGGAATAGATTATGGGTAACAATTGTGATTCCTCACGTTTCTCGTTCTAGCGAATGTCATTACTTGAATCTTACTTGCCTAAGGTGTTTAGTCTCCATGACTAAAATGTTTATTGTTTGATTATCGAAGGGTTTCCATGCTCTATGTTGTAAAGTCACAAAACCTTAAATATTTAAGTGACGTGGTGTAGTGATTGATTTTCAAGATTTGTTCCGATATTGAGTGCTTCTAAAATATTTTATCACTTAGATTGTTATCATGCTAGCCAGAAAGTAGATATCAGTTTATACTATACCAAGGAATGTTTGTTCTAATTTAACTTGTAGATGGAGAGTCATTTATTGTCCGATATGTACAAACATGTTGCATCTCTTAATATGAATGTGAGGTTATCTGGAATTTCTAGAGAACACAATGTCTTAGAGGAAGTTTATATCGATAACCTTGGTTTAACCAAATTTTCCTTTAAAGAAAACTCATTGAAGGGGAGTTCACATATTGTTGAAGCCATGTTTAGTGAAATGTTCTATAATCTCAGTTAGAAGACTTAGTTTATCCCTATGATGTTGCTTAGTGGGTATTTGCTTCATACTAAATCTCGTAACTCGGTCTAGCTAGTACTTTTGAAATGATATAATTTGACTTCTAATCCAAAGTAGTGTTTTGAAATGTCTCGTGATGTCTTATGATTTTTGTTGAGTTTTGAAACGTCTTACTATATACTTCTAGTCCTTGTTGGTAGTCCTAGAATGCTTTCATTGCTTTCTTGTATCGAGGAATCCTCCTCATAGATGGTATAGGAAGCCTTTCCTAAAAAAAAGTCACTCGTCAAATTCTAACTTATCGGTTGAGTGAGGGATGAATGGCGTAGGCTTCTATAAAGTGTTAACAAAAGAAATGTTTATGAACAATTTATCTGATTACAAAGCTTTGCTTTTGAGTGAAAATTGTTTTAAGAGATTTGAAATGATGCTTGTTACTTTCATAACATAATTCTTCCTGAATTATACATAGGTGATCAAGCCATGTATAATCGAGGACAAATGATGTGATGCTTGGTTTTGTTGAAATGATATTATGTTCCTCCGAAGTTTGAAATGGTATTCAACGTTTTGTTTTGTAAGATAATGGCTCAATAATTTTTCAGAGTACATGAAAATCGTTTCGTATAATGATAGTATTAAATAATTGATGAATAACTGAAAGCCAATTGATAGGGTGGCAACGAAACAACTTGTTTTAAAACCTTATGAAACAATGTTTCTAAGATTGTGTAAAATGGCTTGCAATAAAATTAAGTGAGATAATGTTATGAAGTAGTAGCAAAGTAACTTGTAATATAATTTGTTGAATGATTTGTAGGATACATGGGAGAACCTCATAGAATGGTAATAGTCTCCTAATTGGTCAAGAATAAAGTTGGCCTAACCCCTAGTAAGATAGTGAGGTATCATCGCGAAATGCTTGAAAATTGGGCAATTGGAATAAAGAATGAAATAAACAAAGGTTGTGATTATTGTGGAGATAATAAGGGATAAAGATTACATAAGATTGAAAGGTACCTATTATCTATTCATGTTGATGGTCAAATCGTGTTTCAAGTGTAGGAGTAGTAGGCGGTCTAGCAGTAATAGCCCTAGAAATCTCACAGTCCTCAAACCTATGAGACGGTGTAGTGTCTATAGTCTTAGTGATAAATGATAATGGTGTGTCAAATCATGCACGCTTCCCAAGCCGCAAGTCGGTGTATGAGTAGTGTCTATGAGACGTGATGACACGGATGGTACTCTAGATGACAATGATGATGACAATGATTATAATGAAAATCCTTGTGGTGAGTTAAGAAAATAGGTTCATTAGGACTAAACCTATAAGTTCTACCAAATGGTATAATCTGTCCCAACCGAATGATAAAATTTTTCCTGATCCTACGGTGAATCAATAGTGATCGCGATGGTGTAGGTGCAACTTCGTCCTCCTAAAAGGGTTCATCTCATCATCGATGTTATCGGTGATGAGTCAACTAATGTTAAAATTGTAATAGGGAATGACAGGGCATTCGCCATGTCAAAGTGATGTGAGTATGATGGGATGGGTATTTGAAGGCATCTATGTGACAATCGTTTTTGAAATGAAAGTAAATAACTCGCAAAATGTGCGTATGAAACCGCATGTATAGTGACTATGCACTTATGATGAAATGATGAGATGCTATGATGATGTAGTTATAGTCTAGGGTCAATGATGCAACCTAGTTCTCTATAATAAAAGCGGAAGCTCTGATGCCAATCTGTCACACACCCAAATTACCTGTTTTGGAGCGGAATGGAATTCCTGGGGATTGACTGTCATAGCATCACAATCACAGTTATATTGAACGACCTAAAGTGCCGTTTGGAAAATACATCGCTTGATTTAATAAAACATTCAGAGTTACAAAGATAGGTCCCAAATGAAAGTTACTATGTGTGGAAATAAGTTTGATACAAGTCAAACGATGTTTTTAAAGTGTATAAATCCCATGTGAGACGCGTTGTCATCGCGACTCTATGATATGTCCACATGCATGCCATGAAGTGAAAGCCTTAGTTACCTGAAAATACATTGCTAAAAGTGTCAACACAAAGGTTGAGTGAGTTCATAGAGTTTATGTATATGTATGATACGACTACCACAAGTATAAGTTTGTATGACAATGATGTCACAAAAATGATACAATTGCTATAAGCCCATGACACCGAAACTAGACTGATTATGATGTTCGCCCCAACAGAGTGTTTGCCAAACAACTCAAATAATGATATTAAATGAAATGCATCCGTTTAACCAGTTGGAATCCACCAACCCGGATGGAGGAGTCACCCTCGATAGATCTATCCACTCACCCTCGCTTCTATGAAATTAACGGTTCATGTTATATAATGGGGACATTCAATTGGCATGAGGTAACTTAAGTAATGTAATGAATTTGAATATACTTGGGCTCGCATAAAAATAATGATGTGCAATGTATTCTCCCCCGTGGATTTGAAATAAAGTAAAAACTTGAATTAATCGGGCTATGAAAACTCACCTGTTGCAATGATAATGATGATATAATGGCAATACTAAAATGAGGCGCAACCTCTGACCATTACCTATTATGAATGATATGCTCTATGATAAGTTATGATGTAATGTCATGCATGCAAACTCATACGAAATCTATACCACTTGTACGCTTTTGAAAATAGAATTTATCGTCGAAATATATGTTTATGACATCTCGTCATATTATAAAATACTTTACAAGTATTTACGTTGAAATGATATCTTACTATAATCATTTAATGATTTATTGTGAAATTGTAACTTTTCGTCGTAAAATAATGTCGTTGAAATTTCATGAAAGTGACTAAAATGGCCTCGAAAAGCTAGTCGTAAAATGGTGCACGTCGAGTATTAGGAAACGTACTCAATGGTTTTGGTAAGTTTGTATCATTATCTCAAAGTTTTAGTACATGATTTTCCATCCTAGAGGTCTCGAACATAAAGAAAATATAGGTTAAGTATGGTACTTGTGTCCCAAAATATAGTTTAAGGATGGTTTTCGCAAAGTTTAAGTTACCGTAATTAATTCATTACAACTCCGCTAAACAAACGGTCGGACATTTTGGAAAATCTACTTGGCAAACTCACTTTTACTAGAAGACATTACTTTATAAAAAGTACAACATCAATGTTAAAAACGTCCTCCAACTTGTTCACTTATTTGCCGCAAAACTTGTCTATTAGAAATTTAATAGTTTTTCCTTATATAATAAAGTTACGACAACTTTTTGTAAACGTGTATAATTTGATCATTACAAATCCGTTTCTCGTTTTATAGGTCCTTAGCTTTGTATCAAAGTATACTAGTATATTTTTGATAAGTCGGCATAATTTATAACGCCTAAGTTTCATTTTTGACTCGTACAAAATAAATATAACATGCTGAAATTTCCAGAAAATTATAGTTTTCGTCGCCAACTTGAAAAATTCATAACTTCTTCGTTATAGCTCCGTTTTAATCCGTTCAAGCGGCCACGTTTTCGTTTTAAAGTGTATTTTCCAAATATCTAGCCCAAAATATTTTGCTTACTGTCGAAAATTCCAGAATTCGAAAATATGGACAGACCCTTTTGCAAACTTGTCGAAAAGAGTTTTTCTCGCGCCAAACCTATTCTAACCCATTCAAAACAACTCCGAAGCTATTCTAATCCTACCATACACTTTCTTAGGGTGTCATGGGTTCCTAGACATCACCAAGAGTGATTTATAACAAGGAGTAATTATAAGATGACTAATATATATATAACTCTTAAAATCAATGTAAAAGTGGTATAAACCTCATGAGACTTGCATGCTTTCTCAAGTAAAATGAAATGACCATAACAATGAATATGAAATAAAAACATGAATATGGATGCTTACTAGTAACTTGATGAGGTTTATGGACAATGGAGTTTTCCTAATCACTCAAGGTTTGTATTACAAAACCTTAATAACAAGTGATACTAGTGTATATAAAACTTGATTAGAGAAAAATATGTGATCTCCTTCTTGGTCCCTTGGTTGGTGGTTCTAGAGAGAGAGAGAAAGGAAAATGGTTTTGATCTAAAACACTTTGAGAATAATTATTGTATGTGTGATATTGAGTAGTTTAAGAGTATAATACATTTAAGTGCAAGATATTTTGCAAACTTCAAATGACTCACCCCTTGTCGACAAGGGGGTGTTAGTCATTGTTAATATAATTTTGTTTTTAAATTATGTATAAGTGTAGATATATGTAAGTAACTTGAAGACTTGTGGTAAATTAAATACACATTTGAGTATTTAGGGTAGCGTTAGATAAAAATAACTTTTAACGGGTCAAGATAAAATATATTGAGGTCCTAAAAATTATAAAAATACATTTCTTGCAAAAATTGAATGAATAAATATTTATCGGGTTGAATTTACGAAAACCGTCGTAATTATATAAACATAACAATTTATATACTAAATAAATTGAAAACATCGGGTAAATTGATAATATAATTTTTATAGTCTAAAAATGAGTATAAAAATATATTAAGATTATTTTTGGAAGTGTCGAATCAATGTTTCAAAATAATGTTTACGCGATAGCGTTTATTTAATAGGAAAAATAAACGTTTAATGAATAAATGCAAAACCTTGCATGAACCGATATGAAATGATGTTATTGATGTTATGTAGACTAAATCTAGTCTATATGAAATGTCCTTGATGATATGTTCATGAATTCGCAGCTAAACCATTAAGGTTACGCGAATTTGATACTAGTAAACGTAGTTTACGATAAATGATGAAATAGTGAAACTTTTAAAGTTTGTAAAATGACCTGAAATTACGAGTTGTCACACCTAACATTAAATAGCTACGACTACAAGCTTTTTAACGATTACATACACTTGAGATGACCGACACTTTAATAACTGGATTTACTAAATCCTAACAATTTGACTCTGATGTTGATGATGAACCAACGACACAGACCATCTTTATGGCTAACATCTCACCAATGATCTCTTCACATTAACAAGCCGGTCCCTCCAAGGAATCTATCATATCAGAGGTACTAAAACTATACGATGTGGTTGATGTGCAAAAGATTCACAACGAAGTATAATCAACAGAAGTCATTGAATCAGATATTGAAAATATGGGTAACAACAATGTTGTCCCATATGATCAATATGTGAAGCAAGATGAAAGTATAATTGTACCAAGTGATGCATCTTCTGACATCAATGATGAATGTGTGTATGATGAATACACTGATTATGTACCTGATGATTCCATGACCACTAAGCTAAACATCTATAAGGATCAAGTGGCCATCTATGAACAGCGTGCTAAGTTTGAACTGACTACCCGTGAGCAGGAGATGGATAGCTAAATGCGTAAACTTATCAGAAAAAGTAATTTAAGGGAAGAAACATTAGAATAAGATTTAAATTCCTTACAAGAGAAACTTAATAAAACTGTTAAGCAAAAGCAAGAACTTCAAGAAAATGTAAAAGTGCTTAAGCAGGAATTCAATGCTAAGGAATCAAAACTTTTAAATGATTTTTCCAACCTTAAAACTTTGAAGAACAAACTTGAAAACAAGTTGTACGCACAAGGCAACACCATTCAAACTACTCACATGATCACTAAGCATAGAATATTAAGTGATAAGCATAGTATTGGCCTTATAGAAGATCCCAATCCTGCATATCTTAAGAAAGCAAAAAGTGCTCACAATGTGATTTATGATGGTAGTAAGATAACTAAGCCTAGACAAAAGCCAACTTGTATAGAGAACACTGAAGAAGACAAAGAGTTATAAGATGCCTCTAGGAAGAAAATGGAAAAGAAATTAAAAGAAGATCCTTTGTGTAAGATTCAGAATATAACATTTAAAACTCCCATTTACACTAAGGAAAACTGGATAGCCTTCAATAAGTTTAGACCTCAGACTCAATTAACCCCTGAACAAGTGTTTTTGGAAATTAGATATGGAAAGAAAAAGTGAAGAACTTGTTGAAAAGAATCCTCCCTTTAGGAAATTGCCTCCGGCTACAGTGTATCATCCAAATACACCAATGCATTTAGTGCCCAGAAATCTTCCTACTCAAAGTAAAACGTTAATCAGCTTATATGTAGTTTACCAACTATTTGTTGACTTTGAGAAAACGTGTAAGAAGAGGATCACACCAACAGGAAATACTGAAGGGGAAAGAGGTTTTGAGCAAACTAAAGAATGTTATGTAACTGAGGTCATTCCATTCTTTAAACAACTAAAAGAACAATTCGAAGGTATTAAAAAGGCCATAGATATGGAAGTTAACGAAATGAAAAAGATGTTTAATGAAATGAAAAACGAGGTTAAAGAATATGAATGTGAGCTTAAAAGTAATGAGATTGAGAGGAAGAATATTTACATCCTTAATGACAATTTGATTTCTAGATGTATTGCTGAAGATGTGTTTTATACTGTCACGAATTATTCCATTACTGCTTTTCAATTTCATGATTTATCAATTGCTTTGAAAGTCTCACAAGTTCGTGTCAATGAGCTTGAAATCAATAATTCGAAATTGCATGACAAAATCGAAATGGATTATCATGATAACATGGTCAGAAATTGTTTCTAAACTAGAAGTTGAATATCTTGATTTACAATTAAAATATCAACATCTTGAAGGAAGAATTAAAACTTCAAATGCCAAGACGTCTTGAGGCTCCGGGTTTGATGCATATTTTGAAATAAGCTCTCGTGATGAACGGATTCAAGCTCATTGCAACACAATCAAAAGTTGAAAGCTCAAATTTCCCAATTGAAGGGTAATATGAGTAAAGTGACTGGCTCCCACATGCCTCCTCCTTTAGATTCTCAGAGTTCTCAAAATTTCCATCTTCAAAACCTCATTGATGTATTACAACATGAAAATGAGTGTTTTCTAGCAGAAAATGAAAAGGTTAAATTACATTTCAAAGAGTTACATGAATCAATTAGGGTCACTCGTGACAAGAACAATGAAAAGATAACGTCTTTGCAAAAATAAATTGAGAATCTGAAGAGTCAGGTAAAAGGGAAAATGCCAATCACCAGTGGTGAGAATGTTGCACAAAGGTGCCTGCATGTACTAAATATGTTGTGACCGTGAATTATATTCTTCCTCATCTTAGGAATAATGAATTTGCATTTCAAACATATATTTCTTACCTTAAGGATAGTATATAAAATCTCCATGAGATTGTAGAAGAGGATAAGATAGAGAATCCACTTGATAATGCAGTTGGGCATGCATGCTTATATGCCAAACGATCTCAGGAACTCTTTGAATGTATAATTGCAACATGTCCTAAATCTGGTACTAGGAAAGATAGTGTAGTTATGCCCAGTTCTATGCCTAAAGTCAAGCATGTGACTTTTGATGTGCCTCCTAGATTCTCAGATCCCAGCACTTCTAGACCAAAGCAAAAAGTAGTAAAACCAACTAATATTCACGTCGTTCCTTCTACAGGAGTAATCAGTTTAAGGTTAGCGGGTCATAGCCTCCAGGAAATACAAAGCAAGATAGGACCATGCGAGCCAAGAGTGATCAAGAGAAGAATGTAGAAGACCACCCTAGGAATAATAAGTTTGTGTTGAATAAAATGAATCGTGTTGATTCTAGTATTAGCTATAAGCGTACTGTAATTAATTAGAATTCTGCTACTATTTGCAAAACATGTAATGAATGTTTGATTTCTGGTTATTATCATGAATGTGTTGTAAATGATTTGAGAAATGTTGTTAAATCTCCAGTAAAAAATGTCAGAAATGTTAAACAGGTTAAGGAAGTCCGGAAGCCTACAGGAAAAGGTTTAGTAATGATTGGAAGCCTATAGGGAGAAAATTTAACAATGTGGGTTATCAATGGAAACCTCGTAGTAAATTCAAAGTTAATGAATTTTGTCCTAAGATGTCTAGATTTATGCCCACTAAGGTATGGAAGCCTACTGCTAGAATCATACCTTTAAGAAGTTGTCATACTTCAAATAGGTCCACTACCACTACTAGTCTTGCCTCCAACTCTAATGATGTCATAACTTCTAGAACTATTGAAGGTGTTCCAATTGTATGTATTAACCAATCGGAACCCATTTTATCATGGGAATCCAAAGCTTCCATTATCCATACTTGTCAGTATTCAAATGCAGGTCGTACAAATCGTCATTTGGTATTTGGACTCAGTTGCTCAAAATATATGACTGGAGATCGCTCTCGGCTCAAGAACTTCATGAATAAGTTCATCGGGACTGTTAGATTTGGGAACGACCATTTTGGGGTCAATTATGGGTTATGGAGACTATGTGTTTGGAGATAGTGTAATCTCACGGGTATATTATATGGAAGGTCTTGGTCATAATTTGTTCTCTGTTGGTCAATTATGTGATTCTGATCTTGAAGCGGCCTTGAAAAGCACTTTACTTCGTTAGAGAATTTGATGGTGTTGAACTATTAAAGGGAACTCGTGGCACTAATTTATATACCATCTCTATCGAAGATATGATGAAGTCTTCTCCAATTTGTGTTGAAACCTAGGATCCGGACTCAACTAGGGTATGAATAACATCGATTGATTGAATGCACAGTGGAATAATAATTGACACAATCAAAGTTACCAACAAGGTTTTTCTCATAAAAACAATGATCCTCTATGGATCTTTTTCATTCTCTCTAAAGATGTTTTTCTGGAATGTTTTTCTCAAGAGTTATCTAATACAAAAGTCATCTGTTCCTTTTTTATACAAGGAACCCTAAATAGACAATAAATATAAAATAAATGCATATTACTACCTAAAATAGCTCATGCAAATCCTAACAAACTAATACTGATTAACTAAATCAGTTAGGAATACAATATCGGCAGGAAGCATGTCATCACGGAAACCATCTATAACTTCAGTAGGAACCTGCCAAGAGAACTTCATCAGCAGGAACTTCTAAAATTCCCAACAATCCTCCCCTAAACTTGAATTTGACTTTGTTAACTTCAAGTTTCCAGTTAGATGAGTAACTTCCAAAGCATGAGGATTGATACTTGAACATCTGCAGCAAAATAAAGTAACCAGCAGCAACCAAATCTATATATATCGGCAGCAACTAGAAACCATCTTTGAAGAACAAGAGTCCACAGCAACTCCTAGATCACAGCATCGGGAACCGCAGCATCAGTAACGAGTAGATTTGATAAGACTTTACCAAGTAGCTACTCACTCTTGGGCTAGCTAGTCCTTTGGTGGAATCATGACATCACCACGGTGAACTAGTAACCAGTCCAACACTTAGAACGTGAATCAATGGTGTGTTGGAGAACCCTAATGATTTTAGGCAAATCATCACAGCCATAAATGGATTTGACATGTCTTTACTTGTAGCCGTTTGCTCAGGACTAGCCAATCCTTTAGGCACCCAATAGGGCAGCAACCATGGTGAATTGATGACCATGTCAACTCTCAGCAATGAAGCATGGGTGAGATGAGTACCCTATGGTTTTGAGCAAACCATTACAGCTATCAACGGAATTGAGATGTCTTTACCAAAAACAGTTTGCTTTTGGACTAGCCAACTCTTTGATGGAATGCCGTCATCATCATGGTGAGCTGATTACCATTTATAGATTTCCGCAGCCTTTACCACAAGCCATAATCTTGTGGGCTAGTCAACTCTTGTGTCAGTAAGACATGGTGAGATGAAAACCATTAGTTGTGGGGTAATTAACCAACACCAAAACCTGCAAGCAAGAAAGAGTAGAAACTGACCACACACAAAGTTAGAGGTTTTTTTTTATCACTAAACAAAAGAAATAATACGATTTTTTACCAACAAAAATAGAAAATAAATAAAGAAAAAATATATATAAAACATGGATAATATACCATCAAGCAACAGCAGAAACCAAGGAAATATGTAGTGTCAGCAGAAACACTAAGCCTCCCGAAAGGCTTATGAGGATCCAACAACTGCAAAATGGTTAGAATACAAAAAAAAGAAAATACAACAATAAGCCTCCCCTTAGGCTTATGCCTCCCCTCAATCAATGCACTTGACAAAGACTATTGTTCTTGGGAACCTAGAATAAACTTTTCCTTTGAGTTTTCCAAGAAGAACCTGTTGAGGGCTTAACAGCGATAGCCACTCTTACTCCACCATGTGCCATATTCATATGAGATACATAAGGTGTATATGACTGAAAATAAGAACTTGTAGGTCTATAGGGCATAAGTCTAGCATTATTGGTCCACCAACCAGTAGTAACTGGTGAAGAATATCCTCCACCAGAGGGAACTGGAAAAGGCCTATTAAGCCTGTCGTGAGAAACAGATGCATACACCTTTGGCTTACCAAGAAACTGGTTTACCGCTCTCACATGTGCATCTTTGGGAACAAATGGAGGAATACTAGCAACATTAGTCCATGTGGGTCTAAAGGTCTGTTGGCCATAGGAAACACCCATCCTTTTCTCATGATAATCACAGTCTTTAATAAGATGGAGTTTACTACCACACACAAAACAAGAGTTCTTCTTGAAAGACTCATTTTTAACACAACTTTGTTTATTACACATAAACTTATCAGAAACAGAGCTAGAAGCAAAATTGTGTTCAACAGAATAAGTAACTGTCTTAGTTTTGGGCTCATCTACAACTACTTTGGACATGGATGTGGTCTTGGGTGTGTGCCCAGGTGAGTCAGACTTTTCACTTGAATCACATGAGGCATAGTCAGTGGACTTTAGGTCTGACGACTTGTCACTTTTAGAACAAGAGACAGAATCATCGGTTTGCTACTAAGGTCCGGCAAGTCACTTGACTTTTGCCATATAAATGGTGTGATCCATCAAAGTCGCAATGATAGAAAGATCGATGGGCATGTGTTCTCCTCTAATAGGTCCAAGTACAGCATGTAATGTTCCTTCTTTTACATAATTAGCTAAACCTGCTGGTGTAGTTTTACGCCCATCATGCCTAGCTTCTAATCCTACATACTTTTTAAAACCTAAACCTATCCCAGAGGTCTCAGATTGACTACCATATATTAATCTAGCCAAATTATCACCTGACATCATCCATTCATTATGTCTAGTTAGTTCATTATCCAACTTATCTTGCACTTCTTGTTTTTCTAGCTCTACTTTAGCTCTTTCTTTCTCGGAATATTTTAACTCATTTTTAGCATTAGTTAGATCTCTTTCTAACACTCTTATCTTTTCTTCATAAGCAAGCTGATTCTTTTGAAACCAAATTTTCTGTTTTTCTAAGGTTTTTAAAGAATTTTTCTAAGACTGAACCTCTAGATAACATTCATTATATTTAGGTTTCAAATCATCATAAGACTCCTTAAGGGCAATATATTTTACATCACAACCAGAGACACAATTATGTACCTGAGAGATGCCCATAAATGCAAATTCTTCAGCATCACCTATAGTATAAGCTTCCTTGCTCCTCTTCTTGAATTCAGCCTTTCCACCATACCTTGCTTTGAGTGCATTCCATATACCATGTGCATCATCCATATAACAAAAATCGCTACATAATCATCGGGAATAGATTTAAGCAAGGTAGTTCGGCCTTTGACTCTCTTTGTACAAAGAATGTGTTCATCTGCATGCGTTGGAGGAAGAATAATTATGTTTCCATCATGATCTCTTCCAGTCCTTTTCTTGCTGTTGCCATTTTGGATCACCTTCCAGATATTCATATCATTATGCATCATCCAGTGTTCCATATTCTTAGCCCAGATCTCATACTCATCATTCATCAAATAAGGAAACATAACATCATCCCTTTTATTATCAACTTCTGTCATTTTCAATGATGTAAATTGATTGAGTCTTACTGTACCACTTTTGAGAAGAAAACGATGGATCAAACAATAACAAATCTTCAATATGATGTAGAGTATAGGACCACCACAGACAAGTCTTTAATATTAAATCCCACAAAACCAACTTATAGAACAATGATATCGACCCAACTTTTGCAATTTGTCACCAACAAAACAAAACATTCAACAGCAGCCCACGCTTAGTAACATAGAGACAACCAAGAGGAACACATCATATGGACCAATCATAAAATTAAATCAGTAGCAACACATCAAAATGAATTAATCCCACGTGTATTAGTTGTGTGCAGAGCACGTAGAGACCACGATGGAATCAGTACACAATAATAATATTATCAGCAGCAATGTGACAATTTTCAGTAGGAACGAGACTGCACATTTGACCAGTTCACATGATGGGCTGTCCCACGTGATATCATACTATCCATCGAATATAGGAATCTGCAATAAGTAATCTTGTGACCCACTTTAAATCAACCAAACACATACACGAAGCAGCAACTTTTCAGCAATACAATATACAATTTATATCATACGTGACCAAGAACCCACGTGATCACAAAATTGGCACAAATATTAAGGGTCGATCCAATATTAAAAGTCCCACGTGTTCAATGAATACAAAGAAACAATGCCACTGACCCACGATCATAACGTTTGACCAGAACATGGGACCATTAAATAAGACAACATCACGGTAAATCAAATCAAATATTACAATTACTATATATACTAAAAGCAAGGGAAGAAAACAGTACCAACCCCATGCATTAATTGCCATCTTTTGTAAATTGGCAACAACAGCCCCTAAGGTTCAACTTGCAAAGCAAGTCCTTTAGCAATGCAATCTTTCGCAACTTGGCAAAACAGCCCCGAGGTTCAAGTGGCGTTGCAAAATAAGTCCTTTAGCATTAATTGCTATCTATTGCAATTTGGCAAAAATAGTCCCTAAAAGTGTCGTTACAAAGTAAGTCCTTTGTAACCGCGAAAATAGTCCCTAAGGTTTTAATTGTATTTGCAAAGCCGGTCCAAACAAATTTTCGGTCATTCATCGGTTCCAAATTCACGTTTACAAAAGCAATCCCATTGCATCGCGCTGGTTTTCTCACTCGTTGATCAACAAAGGTGGGACCAGTATACCACGTGAGATAGCATCAAACAATCTCAATTGATTGAATAAAAGAAGCCTTTGTTATACCAATGCACTGACCCATCATATGTAACCGTGGGACCACCATTAATGAGAGATAACCTCTTTATCAAATATTATATCGAGAATGTAGTACGAGGTTTTAATAGAATCAATGATTATAGTATACCGAATAATCAAAGCAGACTGATAAAAACGATTACCTTGAAACCCCTTTTCACTGTTGTATCTGTTTGACGATTAACCAGATCTGCTGCATAAATCAATTAGGGTATAGACCCGAATTATAAGAAAACCTTATCAACCCTAGATCGGGAGCCACGAGGCTTTGAAACCAATTGTTGAAACCTAGGATCCGGACTCAACTAGGGTATGAATAACATCGATTGATTGAATGCACAGTGGAATAATAATTGACACAATCAAAGTTACCAACAAGGTTTTTCTCATAAAACAATGATCCTCTATGGATCTTTTTCACTCTCTCTAAAGATGTTTTTTCTGGAATGTTTTTCTCAAGAGTTATCTAATACAAAAGTCATATGTTCCTTTTTTATACAAGGAACCCTAAATAGACAATAAATATAAAATAAATGCATATTACTACCTAAAATAGCTCATGCAAATCCTAACAAACTAATACTGATTAACTAAATCAGTAGGAATACAATATCAGCAGGAACCATGTCATCAGCGGAAACCATCTATAACTTCAGTAGGAACACTGTCAAGTAGAACTTCATCGCCAGAACTTCTAAAATTCCCAACAATTTGCCTATTTTCAAAGGCTTCTAAAACAAAGTCATGGTTATGGCATCGTCGTCTCAATCACTTGAACTTCAGCACCATAAATGATCTTTCTAGAAAGGACCTCGTAAGAGGCTTGCCCAGATTGACATATGAAAAGGATCATCTTTGTTCCGCATGCCAATTGGGCAAAAGCACTAAGTATGCCCACAAACCTAAACCTTCAAACTCTAATATGTAAGTTCTTCATACCCTTCACATGGATTTGTGCGGACCCATGAGAGTGCAAAGTATAAATGGGAAGAAATATGTGCTAGTCGTTGTTGATGACTACTCTCGGTTTACTTGGGTTAAGTTTTTGAGATCAAATGACGAAACTCCCAACGTCATCATCAAACTTATTAAACAGTTGCAGGTTAGGCTTAACAAAATAGTTAAAATCATCCGAACAGACAATGGAACTAAATTTGTAAACAAAGAACTAAGTCAGTTCTATGAAAGCATTGGAATCAGCCATCAAAGAAGTGTTCTACGTACTCCTCAACTGAACGGTGTAGTTGAAAGACGAAATTGTACTCTTGTTGAAGCTGCAAGGACTATGCTAATCTATTCAAAGGCTCCAATGTTTCTCTGGGCGGAAGCCATTGCCACTGCATGTTACACCCAAAACCGTTCCCTAATACATACAACTCATGGAAAAACTCTATACGAATTAGTTCACAACAGAAAACCGGATCTGTCATTTCTTCGTGTGTTTGGAGCTTTGTGTTATACAACTAATGATGGTCAAGATTTTGGAAAGTTGAAAGCTAAGGCTAATATTGGATTTTTCATTGGTTATGCACCTAATTGGAAAGGTTACCAAATCTACAACAAAAGAACCCGAGACATTATGGAAACTATTCACGTTACATTCGATGAGCTAACTGAGCAAATGGCTCCTGGAAAATCCAGTTCTGGACCCCCATCTCAACTTTTGTCACCTGGACCCATTAGTTCAGTTCTCGTACAGAATTCTTCTCCTGCAGTTCCTTATGTTCCACCAATGGAAGAAGATTTGAAGAAATTGTTCGACCCAATGTTTGATGAATACAATGAGCCTCCAGCTGATGGTAATTCTGCTCCACCAACTGTAGTTGCTCCTGTTCCAACCAATACAAATGGCCCATCCATTTCGATGTCTTTATCACAAGAAGCGCCATTTTCCGATAACTCATCATCATCGTCGAATCCTCAATCATCTTCTGTGGATCAAGGAAATGCAACTGCTAATTCTTTTGGAGATAACCCCTTTGAAAATCCCGAAGATGCTCCTCTTGAAAACATATTTGCCCCTGAACCCACTCCAGAAACATCTTCACCAGGGGATCCTAACTCTGCTACATTAGTTCCTTACCAACAACCACATGAACATCTCAGAAAATGGACACATGATCATCCATTGGATAATATCATTGGGAATCCTTCTCATCCGGTATCTACTCGTAAACAACTTGCCATTGATGCCTTATGGTCCTCGGACATTCTGTTTTAACTCAGTTTCATCCGGTATCTACTCGTAAACAACTTGCCATTGACATCTTATGGTGCATCACAATTCAACCTAAACTAAAGCCCAACTATCTTGTAAAATTGGAAAGTGTAATTCTGTTTTGATTTCCCATTTACTCGGCTGAAACCACCTCTATAATTCCCATTTACATCTCATCTTATTAACTACATTACACATTCAAAGTAAAACATAAAACCCTAACATCCAAAATAAAAGTGACGGCATACAGTTGGGTCTTCTCCATTTTCATTCGACTGCAAGGTGTTCCAAGGTGGTGATATTGATCGTGGGTTCCTGATTTGAAGGAGTGTTTGGTCGTGGGTTTTGGGTTGTGTTTCTCTTGGGTTTTGTCTTCCTTTCTTTCGCACGCTACAAAGGTATGGTGTCTCGATCTCGTCTCACTTTTCTGTCCTTTGTTTTCCTTGACTGGTATCGTGTGAACTGGTCCCCATTTGAATACATGCACGATCTAAAATCTTCCACATAAAGAGATAGATAATCTTGTCACGTAAAATGATAGGTGGTCCCATAGAATGATACGTATCATGTCACACAAATTAACAAAGCGAATGGAATTTTATTCGACCCAGACGAAGACCATATTGAATCTGTTTCGACCCATGAACACTCAACATAATATACTTGTCCATATAATGATACAAATGGATACCGATCACATTTTGAATCAGCTTAAAACGAGCCACATAATTTAACAATCATGAGAACATTATGTGTGTCGTATATGGTTTTGTCATTCGAAGGTGTTGAATATTATACACGTTCTATCCTAGTTCATGAGACTTGTAAGCCAATTGTATATGGTTCGATTTTAATTCTTAAAAACATGTTGTCTCGGTTTGGTTTTGGTATCGAAAGGGATGGGTAATGAGAAGGTAAAAGGGTGTCGAGTATGGTTCGGTTTAGAAAGAGTTTACACTTGGTTTGTGGGGGTATGTTCGAGGGTCATCGCGGGATTATCGAGTGAGTTATAAGGTATATAAAAAGGGTGTCGGGGAAGACGAGTCAGGGGTTAGTCATTAGGTGCGTTTACCGAGTCGTGTTGGTAAGTGTTATGAACCGCGAGCGAGGGTAAATTTCATGTCGAATTCGAGTAGGAAAATGTTTTATAAAATGAAATGTGAAATAAGACAATGAACCTGTACGAATGGCATAATGTTGCATGTTATATATTTTGTCATTTTTCACTTTTAACCCTCACCTTTAGAACATTATCTCATGCGAACCTTAAACTTGTGTAATTTGGCTTAAATGATCTTTACACTATAATAATACTCATTTTTCATCATTAAACCTAATTTGACATTAAATGCTTCATAAATGGCTAAACTTGCTATATAGAAACCTGTTAATTATGGAAACCTGCCTATAATAGAAAGTTACTTAAAATTGGAAAGTTACTAAAAGTGGAAACCTGCCTATAATAGAAAGTTACTTAAAATTGGAAAGTTACTAAAAGAGGAAACCTGCTAAAAATGGAAAGCCGTCTAAAATAATAATCTGATCTTAATGAGCGTTACCCAATTCATATAGGTTCCGGACGGCGGGATTGATACATCGTGTGACTTACGTTTCTATTTTGCTTGCTTCAATTGAGGTACAGATATTCTATCCCTTTTCAGTAGGGATTCCTCATGACTTTCCGATCCTTTAACTTTGCTTCGTTTATAATATTCCATTTCTATGGTTCCTTATGCTATGACCCTTTGATATTGATCCTCTGTTATTGAACCTCTGTACTGGACCATTGCTATTGACCCCTCTGTTATTGGACCTCTGTTATTGAACTAATGTTACTAAACCTTTGATACTGAATTTTGATATTGAACTGCTACTACTGAATTTTGGTATTGAACTGCTACTACTGAATTTTGATATTGAACTGCTACTACTGAATTTTGATATTGAACTGCTGCTACTGAACTTTGATATTGAACTGTTGCTATGAACCTTTGAATGGTGGACTACTGATATTGAACTTCTGATTATGATGACTGATATATATATATTGCTACACTGTGGACCTTGTTGACCCTTCAGATTTGTACCCGAGCCAAATACTGTTAACTAGTCATGGGGGTTCCATGACCGTGTCATTGATGCACCAATGGCATGACTCCAGGTGTTACGAGTGATGTTACACACCGTCCCTATATTGTACTGATTATGCGCGCTTCACTGTTATTGTTATGGCCACTACTGCTTCTGCAGGGCGTATGGATGCATCCTAGATCATGCATCTTGATTAATGATATATATATTGTTCGGTGATGTGGTGCGTGTGTGCAATACACCCTCACACCGGGAGCTAGCTACTCCATACCGATTCTCGAGGTCTCCCTCCTATTGTCCGGTATTCCGAGGTCACCCTCCGAATATGATGGTTACTATTGATTCTTGGGCCACTGCCACTCACTGATATTATCTGTATTGTACTTGTTGGCTCGGGATAGATTTCGACAACCCTTACACTTTGTTGATATACTTATATTGTACCATCTGTTTACCCCAACGCACCATATTCTGTATTGACTCCCCGTTACCCTGTACCCTTTTGTGACTTATTCTTCTACCATTCACGCATACGGGTTATTATTATTATAGTTATTGAATTTGATTATGCTTTTACATGTTTTAGGTGACAATCGTTTGCCCTGCTACTATATGATTAATATGTGATTGTCCGATTCATCTATTGACATGCTAATAACTGACAAACGGTTTACCATACTGTTATGTGACTCTTTGATTCGTCTGATCCATGTTAGTGTATAAATGATTGTTTTGACGGCTTATCATGTAAACTCTGTTTTGTTAACCTCGTGGTCTATGATTATCCATTAGTATCCTTATCGCTTATTGTTGATCGCCATGTTTATATTTCTGTTATGATATTGTATGTAATTAACTATGGGTTACTTGACTTGTGTGATTGCCAAGCTCTCTTTCTAATTACTTGCTTCCGCTAGCTTTTAGATTTCTATTTGGCTTATATGTTGTCGATTTCCCGATTTCTTGTATGCCCTGTTGTATGTGCTTATTTATATGTCATTGATTCCTTTCCGTTGCGACCTTGTTATCAGTTTCCTTATTTCATTTGTATCTCTGATTTCGTTAGCTTTCGTTTTGTTATATCTGGGCTTTTTAAGCTCAGCCGCATTTCTTTTCCTGCGGCAGGTTTTAGGTTTGAAGATGGGCTTGATGGGTTGAGAGTTGGATTATTCGAGTAGACCGACCTTAGTTACCTTATCATTTTGGATTTAATTTGAAGAGTTATTGTTTTAAATTTCTTTTCGTTTTGGACATATTGGATTTTGTATTTTCTTTGTAAGTCATCCGTTATATGACTTGGTAATTTATTTTATAATGCTTTCGCTTGTAAAATTTTATTTGTATGTTCGATATGACACCGAATGTGACACTTCTACCCTTGTCGGGTTGGGGTGTTACAGTCCCGGAGCCATTTTCATCAATCAATCTAAATATGCAAATAAAATTTTAAAGAAATCTGGATTTGATTCTTGTGACCCTGTTGACACTCCCATGGTGGAACGTACAAAGCTGGATGAGGACCACTCAGGGATCTCGGTTGATCAAACGAAATATCGTCGTATGATTGGATCCTTGATGTACCTCACAACCAGTAGACCAGATATTTTGTTCGTTGTGTGCATGTGTGCTAGATACCAGGCTAAGCCTACCAAAAAACACCTTAAAGCGGTTAAACTGGTCTTTCGGTATCTCCAAGGAACCATTAACATGGGACTTTGGTATCCGAAGGACACCGGTATGTCACTAACAGCCTATGCAGATGCTGGCCATGCAGGGTGTCAAGATACTCGTCGAAGTACGTCAGGAGGTGCTCAGTTTTTGGGTGGCAAGTTAGTGAGCTGGTCTTCAAAGAAACAAATGAGTACTTCCATATCCTCCACAGAGGCTGAATACATAGCCATGTCATCATGTTGTGCTCAAATCTTATGGATGAGATCCAATTATCTGACTATGGCTTTGTATTCAACAAAGTTCCTCTGTATTGTGACAACAAAAGTGTCATAGCTCTCTGCTGCAACAATGTCCAACACTCAAGAGCAAAGCACATTGACATTCGACATTATTTCATCAGGGAACAAATAGAGAAAGGTGTGGTTGAACTGTATTTCGTGAGGACTGAATATCATCTTGCAGGCATCTTCACTAAAACTCTTCCTAGAGATCGTTTTGAGTTTATCCTCCCACGACTTGGCTTGAAGAGTCTACAACTGGAAACATTCAAACATCTTCAGGAGGAAGAAGATGAGTAAAGGTGTTTCTTCATCTATTCTTTGTAAATATATTTTTTTCAAAAATCAAAATACAAATATATAAAACCTGCAAAAAGAAAATAGAAAAATATTAAATTTTCAAAAACCCATAAAAATAAAAATAAAATCTTGAAAAATTCCAAAAATATTGTTTTCTCAAGGCATGTGTTCTGGTTTCGATAACATCTACGGACTTAGCAATGTCATTCAATAATGGCACGGGTCTTTAGATGAAGTTCTAACAGAAGTTATAAATATTCTTTTCTAAAGTTGTTTTAAAAAAATGAGATGGAGAAAAATGTTGGCTTACTGTCATTTCAGACAGTAACTCGGGCTTCAAATAATGGCTTGCCGTTATTTCATTGTGACCGCTTTTAAAGAAAGGACAGAGCTTTGCTAAAACATTTTAAAAAAAAATCTCAAGCTCTA
The DNA here is from genome assembly GCA_910596185.1 of Chrysanthemum makinoi. Classification (NCBI taxonomy): domain Eukaryota; kingdom Viridiplantae; phylum Streptophyta; class Magnoliopsida; order Asterales; family Asteraceae; genus Chrysanthemum; species Chrysanthemum makinoi. The sequence goes on from OU343217.1 coordinate 138,520,182, forward strand.
ATCCTAAAAACAATAGTTCACAAGGAACAATTGTCGCCAAAAAGACAAATGTTTCCTCACAAATGTTTTTCCTTCTAAAGATTCTTCTGAAAAATGTTTGTCTTCTAATAAAAAAAAAATTGCTTTGAAAATAACTCGGACTTAATTTTGAAAATCATCTGAACTTATAATTTGTCAAAATCTCTATCACTCAATCAACAACTTAGGTCATTGATTGAGGGGAAGAATGATTTCAAACAATTCAAAAAGGTTATTTTTCAAACAATTGGCACTAAAAGGAGCAAGGTCTATATTCTATTAATCAAAAAGAACATTTTATCCACAATTGGATCAAGACCAGGCTAAAATTAAGTTTTCATTTCAAATGGTACACAAGCTAAAATTTTTACATATGGTACCTGAGCATGTTAGATCAATGGAGATTAAAGTTTCAAAATCGATCCTTATCGGTTAAGTGTTTTAAAAGCAAGTCACATTTATCCTCAAAAGGTTTTGAAAATATTTTAAATCATTTGGGATCACAAATCTCAAAGGGTTTGAAAATTGTGATCGGGGGAGAATTTGTGATTTAAATTGGAAATAAACTGATAATTTCATAAGTGGTTTTATAAATACAATAACAGGTACTCCTTCATACATGTGCCAAACCATTTCAAATTTTCCATGCACATATTATGGGGGAGCATTTATCTTAAACCAAAAAGGATTGAAACGTGATTGATTTGTCTCAAAGTGCAGGTTCTCTCTAATATGTGCAAAACTCTTTCGAATCTCGATGCACATATTGAGAGGGAGAAACCAAAAGAAAACCACATCCTCCCCAAAATGTTTTATCTAAAAGTATCTAAATATTAGATTTGATCAGGGGAGTGATGATGATCATTTTAGAAAACGATTTCAAGAATTGGAGCTTTTGTTCAAATCTAACCGTTTATTGGATTCATCCTCCATGTGCCAAAATGATTTCAAATACTTGAAGCACATGGTGACTGGGAGCATTTCTAAAAAGATAAAAAATAATTAAGATACAAAATGCTTTGATTTTATATCACAAGTATCTTGATTGATTTTCAAATGGTTTTCATTTGGTTTCAAGGCGAAAAGAACAATACCAAATGACCGACCAATTTACTTTATGAATTGGAGTTATAAGGATGGTTAGGTTAGGTATTCGTTCCCACGATCCCGCCAGATCCGGAGGGATCTACCCAGGGACAATCCACTAGTTAGTGTAGAAGTCCTTAGGTATGATGTAAAAAGGAGAAAAATGAGAATATGGGAAGAGTGCCGACTAAGACAAAGCTAGGACTTGAACTAAACCAATAAGGTTCTAGTTATGAAGTCTTGGTAAGCACTGAAGGGGTTGAAGAATAAAAAAGAAATGAAAAGTGAAAAGGGTGAAAAGAAATAGCCCTCCAATAATTCAACCTTAGGGCGTAAACTGTGTTCAATTCATATGCTACTAGTGGTTACTAAGGTAACGCCGGTATTGAATACAAGACGTCATGGACCCACTGACGCACTACACTAAACTTCCCAAGCCACTCAAGTTCTATTAAAAGGACTTGTTTCATTCTCAAAAGGACTTGTTTCATTCTCACGGGGAACCTACATTATCTATCGACTTTCTCTTAGAGATTTTTGATATTAAAGAAGGAGACCCTCTCCCTATTCTCCGATTAGGAAACCAAAGTGCACAATTGAGTCTAGAGCCAAGAGATCATCCACAAAATCTCAGTAGGACACACAATTAATGAAGACTTACTGTTTCACACAATGTGGAAAGTAAGATTATATATTGAGAGTCCTACGCATTATACTTGTGGTATTTCCAGAACATCCGAGTGATATGTTAAATATTCACGATGAAGATGGAAATCCTTCTAGAGCCAACATCAAACAAGCTCTTAGTGGGTGACATGTGAGATCTTACAAAAGATCAAACTTGTGACACTTGAATCAACCTTGGTCCAGGAAATGGATTGACGGATACCTTTGAAAAACCATTCGATGTGCTCAACAATTCTTTTCTCTAGCGCATCGAATGTGTATTAATTTTAAAATAAAAAAGGGGTATTTATGATTGAAACTTGATTTTTCTTTTAAAACCTTCGTGGTATTGCAGAACTCTTCCTCTTAAGCACTACGCGATTGTTTTTCAAATCATTTTTCATCAATAAGTGAATCTCAATTCGCTGGTTCACTCACTCCGTGTTGTCTACTTTGGGATGCTCTGGTTTGAAGATTCTTCGGAACTCTATCTGATCACAGGAAGTATTTATCTTGATCAACGGGGAACCGTGGTTCTTGCAAATATTCAACGAAAGTGAACAAAAACACTTTTGTGTGTTTTATTGCTAACTGTTGTTTGCAGGAACATCGGACGGTTGCAGCTGATCAGAATTGAGAAGTCAATCCATAACCGCATGCTCACACATCACACTCATGTTTAAAGAAATCATGACAAGTGAACGTCTACACTCTTCTGCTTTGATATCATCATGAGACGTTTGCTTTCACTCTCATACCATCATGCTATCCTTCCGCTACGCTAATGCAAATATCATGATCCAAAGAAGCTTCCGCAACTCTGATGGAAAGATGTCATGATCCAATAATGTGAGCATGTCGGTCCAACGTCACAAACATCACATGAAGGCAACACAAAGGATGAGTCAAGAGATTTACTGTGGTGGTGATCTCTAAGAAGGCTCAAAGAACAAACAATCCGTGGATCAGTTAAAGACCTCCACTTGAAGTTCAAAACATGCGGAATATGAAGAATCAAAGATTACGAGCTACAGAGCAAAGAACTTAATCAAGAATTCAAGAACACACAAAATGTAATATATGTTTCTAATTGAGGTGACCTCCCTTAGGGGGAGATTGTTGGGATTTAGAAAATCCGATAGTTAAAGACTCGGTCACCTCAAGTATATGTATTTGTTAGAAAGCTCGTAGTCGTAGTCATTTAGTAATACTTAGTAGTTAGTTAAGTAACACCGTGGAGGACGGACGGGTCTTTACCCACTGTATGCCTGATCCACATGTAGGTGGCGTTTCATGTAAGACACTATAAATACCCTTTGCCTAGCAAGGCAAAAGGTTGGAGCTTCATAATACATTTTTCTTTATCTCACTAGAAATTCCTATTTCTCTCCACTTTCTCTCTCTAACCTCAAATCTCATTCGAACCATATGTTATGATTGTGTGTTTGTGAAAACCAATATGTACATGGGTGCTTTTGTTAATAATATTGCATGACCATTAACGTCTACTATTTCGTGTTGAACTTTTCCGTACATCGCTTTTCGGTTGTCATCCAACGAAAGATCCGTTCATCATCGATACATTCTTATTACTTACTTATGCACTTCCAAGAGCCAATACTTACGAACAATTGGAAAACTGTTTTAAAAATTTAATACTGCCACACAAAGGAACAACAACAACAAACACTTGAAAACTTTTCTTAAACTATATCGAGTCTTAAACATGAATAAAGACTAAATTTCCATACTAATCTAGGTTGCGTGTCGGAGCCACTCATTATCGCTAATTGATTTATAGCACTGCATACGGCATATTGCTGAGGTGAGTTTCATAGCCTCAACTTTTAAACTGTTTTATACTTGTTTTTGGGGAAGATACATGCTCGTTTTACTTAAATGAATTGCTTTACTGAAATTGTGCATTTTCATGCAAACTATGCTTTATAATTGATATGATGTGTTTATCCACTATACTATTGAATGTTTTCTTGCAAACTTAATTGTTTAAAGTTACATCACACAACGATATTTTCTGGACCATACTAAAATGCTTTACCTAGAATATTACGCAGCTTAGCCTAAGTCCTTAGATCCCAAAATGCCCTTTTTATGAACCGTCAATTCCTGTTGGGAAGCGCGAATGTTATAAATAAATCTATTGGGGGTGACTCCCCCGTTCGGTTGGCCATACATGGGTCAAGGCGAAACGTATAGCATGTCGGAATCGAGTGTATTGGGATAAACACTCGCTTTGGGCCCCTTATTAGTATGACTACATTTTGCATACAGAAATTGTCGTAGCTTCGGTTGCATGAACTTAGTGCTAGCGTAATAGATATACTATATGACATTATATTGGTTGTAATGTACATATACCCTACCTACGGTCCACTAATAAATTTTTTATCTAAGGTAAACAAAAACTTTCATGACATTATGCACGATGTAATGATCATCAAAACTGAATACTAAATGGTATACTGAAATGTTATTTAAACAAACCTATGAACTCACCAACCTCGTGTTGACACTTTTTAGCATGTATTTTCAGGTTTTAAGGTGATAGCTTAACTTTGGAGGCACAAGGCAAGGGCATGGCATGGTCATAAATTCTCTGATAAACATAAACGAGGACCACTTTATTATGGGCCCGTATTTCCGCACTAAACAAATCTTGTAAACTTGTTTTACTTAAATGAATGAAATTTCTTAATGAAAATCAGTTGTTCTATACTTGTGTTGTGATATCAATTTAGTAGCACCACAAGGGTTGTGTGCTTCCGCTGAGCCATTTTGGGGGTATTACATGTACCCTATAAATAGAGCTGCATGTGAAGCCCTGGGATTGCTAGGTAGCGACCAAGAATGGAGTATAGCTTTACAAGAGGCATTCCAAATAGCAACAGCTGCCCAAATGCGCACCCTTTTTGTTAGATACTCATCTTCTGCAATGTCTCTCGGCCACTCTCATTGTTTCAAGCACACTCAAACGATATGTCAGAAGATATTCCATTCATACTCTCTTAGGTATTACATACACCAGAAGTGCACATAACCACAGATGAGCTACAAGGAGGTGTTCTTTATAAGCTTGAAGCATACCTTAATTTCTATGGGAAAACGCTTAAAGATTTTGGTATAGAACTACCACCCCGGCAACTGCTGGAAACCTTAAGGAATCGAGCAATAATGGAAAAAAGAAATTATGATATTCAGATGCTACAACGCTTAACCGACAACTTAGTGCCTAAGTTAAATGCAGAACAACGAGCAGTCTTCGAAAGAATTGTGCATGTAGTAAACACGCAACAAGAAGAGCTTATATTTGTTTACGGCCACAGAGGTACAGGAAAAAGTTATCTTTGGAAGACTATAATCTACACAATTATAGTACAACAAAAATTAGTATTAGTAGTAGCGTCTTCTGGTATTGCTGCTTTGCTCCTACCTTCAGGGCAAATAGCTCATTCAAGGTTCAAATTGCCATTGAACTTAACCGACGAATCAGTATGCAACGTAAAGAAGAACGCTCAAGTGGCTAATTTGATAAAAGAAATAGATCTTATCATATGGGACAAAGCCCCGATGAATGACAGAAGATGCTTTGAAACGCTAGATCGGATGCTTAGAGATATACTTGATTGTCCAAACAAACTATTTGGAAACAAACTAGTGATGCTGGGTGGAGATTTCAAGAAACTTTGCCTGTAAAAAAAATGCAACTAAACAAGAAATAGTTACGGCTTCTATTACAGAATTGTATCTATGGCCGCATTTTGATGTTATCTCCCTCAATCAAAACATGAGACTCCAGCAAGAAAACATGTCTGAACAACAAAAAGAAGACACGCGATTATTTTCTGAATGGTCATTAGATGTAGGTGATGGTAAAATTGGAGAACCAGATGAAAATGATCCAGATAACGAATCATGGGTACGTATACCAGACATATATTGTATTCCTCAAAGTGACACAACCATGCTACAACTTATAAACTTTATCTACGACAAGGAAAGTGTAACAACCCGCATTTTTCGGGTTACTTTTCATATTTTTGAAAAGTTACTGTTCACTTTCACTATTCATCCCGTAAAATTTTTATTTAACATTCTCGTAAGTTAATTTATTTTAGTAATATCCTGAGAGTTTGACAACCGTTAGATCATCTTCGCAAAAGTTATTAAGAAAACATCGTCTTAAAGTTTCGTTTTGGTCGGAACACCATTTAAACATCACGCGCATAACGAAAATCAACTCTGACAATTTTCCTCACATCAGATTAATTTTTAGATCACTCATAATCAATTAGAGAATTTTTAAAATTTCATTTAAATGTTACCAAATAAACCCTGAGCCGTACGAGACTAAACGTACGTTTTAAACAATTCTACTTAGACCCAGACTTAACCATTTATGCACTGTGTTTTCTAAGATGTTTTGACACTTTTACATTTTTTGGAAAATTCAAACATATTTCCCTCCTCCTTTGACCATAAAGAAATTAACCTTGTACGTTCTACATTTTTGCTTAAATCGCGTAACTTTTAGACTTCAAGTATAACTGTTAAGTTATCCCACGTATAATGAAAACCACATTTTGACATCTCATATCACTTATAGACTAATTTTAGTCTACTTTAAATAAATTCACGGTCATTTCCCTGAAATCTCGTTCTTTTCTGATAAATTGCATTTCGCGTTTTTGACCCGTGTTTCCACTTTAGGCGTTTTGCACCCAATAAAGACTTATCACTCATTTTATATTTTTAGATGGAGTATAATGATGAGTTTCATCATTCCTACAAGTTTCGTATTTTTACGATACCGGGTTTTACGTTTTATGGCTTAACAACTTACGGTTGGCATTTAACGGAACCAAATCATGCTCTAAACTCAAGATAATACCAAGACTATCCACCTGAGTCATCTTATCTCCATATTACCAACTATAGGGAGGGGATTCATCATTTTGGTGGCTTGATCCTAACCATGCTTCATTTAGATCATTACAAGTGTCTAAACTTAACCATGGTTAACATTTAACCCAATATATGGTTAACCAAATCTTTCCTCCTATAAATAGCAAGTGAAAGCTTCATAAAAACCTCATCCCCTCTCTCTTTGGTCGTTCATATCATAAAACAAATACACCTTTCATAATTTGATTCATAACTCCAAGTTTATGCTAAGAAGTTTCAAGTAGTAAGTTACTACATCAAATCTTTAGCAAGTTTAAGTGATCTTCTTGAGTTTAGATCCACTCAAGTCACTTAGAACTTCATCACCAATCCTTCAAGATTACAAGGGTGCCAAAGTGTGGAAGTCTTGCTCAATCCAAGGTCCTAAGTGTTCAATCAAAGTCCTATCCTTACTAGTTACTCCTTTCTTGATTGAAAGCCAAAAGTTGTAAGCAACTAATCACCACCATCATCTCATGTTTATTATTCATAATCTTGACAATTTCATGCTATATATATTGTTACTATGTTGATTCATGATGTACATATACTCAATCACATGTTTTAATTCACATATTGTCATAAAGTAACAAACTAGTAAACTAGTCATATTCTACACATTTGAGACCATTAAAACCAGTTACATATGGACTTTCTAACTTACATACTATTTTAGACAAGATAAAAAGGTAAACATAGCAACTTGAATCACCCGAAACGGACAAACGAGTCAAAAGATACGGCCAAAAGAAGTTAGCGAAACCAAAACACCGAAACTGCCTAACACAAGCAGTTAAGCAGCTGTCCATTTTGAAAGTGGCACTTCTGGTCCGAATCATCAAAAAGTTAAAGCACGAAAGTTGTCCGGAACGACGTTTTCCTTTGGTTTTAGAGAAGCTCGGGCCCTGAAAACGCTTAAATAGGCCATTATCTTTCAAATACTAAAACTGCCCTATATATAGTCTCACGACTATACTTTTGTCATAACTAAAAGCAAACCAAGAGGCCTAATGGCCATCAGCCAAGACCACGGCCACGGATAAGGTCAAAGCTGAGTCTCAAAACCATGGTAGTCAAGACTAAAGCCACGGCAAGGCCATGGCTAAAGCCTCAAGGCTTATTTACCCAAGACCGTTAACTAAGGTGTTAACCTTGGCAAATCAACACCAACACAAACCAAACGACATAACTTTATATACTTACATTATCAAATGATCATATTTATGAAACGACGAGAACTTGTAAAAACATGATAAACTTATTAATATAACAATCTTCACTCAAAACATATGTTTTATCTACTAAGTGCTACAATAGTAGGGAGCTTCATGTGAGGGGTTTCATTTGAGTAAAACGTATCGACGAGTTGCTGGATTTACGATTTAAAGTGTCCTAGCTCCTTGAACGTTTACTACATGACCTCTGAATTATGATGGCCCAAACGTTAGTATGATTTCTATAAACAACATACACAACTGCCATGTACTACATCATGATCAACATAGAGACGTATATAGGCTTGTTATTTCTTTCGCATCATTATTTCAGCCCTAAGTCGCAACATCCTATTCTAGGTTGCTCGTAGAATTTCTAACGGCATATCCATCCTTCTCATTATAGATTTGATATCATTTACTCTGAGGTGAGTTCATAGCCCCATTTTCTATCACTTAATTGTTTTACAAACCCTTGGGGGAGATACATGCTTTATTTTAAACCGAACACATTGATTTCAAACTGTATGTTTTTCTGATTGTCATATTGTCACTAAGTAACCATCATTTGCCAAACATAAGTCCCTAAATCATGAACCATTAATCACTGGAGAGAGTGAGCACGAATATTGTGAATAGATCTATTAGGATTGACGAATCCCGTTTGTGTTAACCGGGTAGGCAAACAGACGCACTATATTTGAGTAACATTAGGTAAAAACGGCAATTTTACCTATTAGGGCAAGTACCAACAGTTTCTCCAATTAATATTGGAACACGTTAACGCCTTGGTTGCATGAGCTTGGTGACAAACAAAAGCGGGCTCAAGTATCATATACTTGAGGCAGCCGTACCAAACAATAATTACTGTTTTGTTTTCAAACCATTGGTGTGAGTCTAATTAACTCACACTACCAACATAATGTGTTCAACCATCAAACAAACTCTATGAATTTCACTCAACCTTTGTGTTGACAGTTTTAAGCATGTATTTCAGGTCCATAATGTCGGAAGCTGGCACGGAAGAGCAAGGACTAGATCAAGAAGGCTATAAATATTTTATCATTCACAAAACATCAAAGACTTTATATTGATGTATTTTGTAAACAATGGAACCAACTGGGACCTATTTTGTAAACTCTGTTATATTTGAATAATTTGAATGACAAATCCTTTTTAAAACGACTCCTTTAGAGATCGTTTTCTATTATTATGACTATTGTGCCGTCGAGTAACACCCAGTTTAAATTCGCTGCGAATCACGAAATTGGGGGTGTTACAGAAAGTCTTCAAAGGCCCAGTACAAAGTCGTTGCAAGAAAAAGCTATTGTATGTCCCAAGAATGAAACTGTAGATGTCATAAATTCAAAGGTCCTCGACATGTTACATGGAAATAGTCACACTTACCAAAGCAACGATGAAGATACGCCTAAAACAAATAACGGTGGTGCTACAGAGTTGCTATACCCGAAAGAATATCTCAACACACTTTCATTTGCACGATTGCCACCACATACGCTTACACTCAAAATAGGCGCTCCGATAATGCTCCTACAAATTTGAATTTAGCAGGCGGGTTGTGAAATGGCACGCGAATGATTGTCACTCAAATGCTTACCAAGATTGTAGAAGCAAGAATCATCACGGGTACTAGGGTGTCAGATAAAGTCTTTATCCTACAAACTTTGTTAATCCAAAAAGATGAAAAAATGACGTTCGTCTTTAAAAGGAAGCAATTCCCAATCAAAGTGTTCTATGCAATGACAATAAACAAGAGCCAAGGCCAGTCGCTTAAAAAATAGGCATATACCTACCAGAACCTATATTTGGTCACGGTCAGCTCTACATCGCATTGTCTAGATCAATATCCCCTCAAGGCTTAAAAATCTTAATCAAAAAACAAACAGGGAAGGATACAAACACGACTAAGAATATTGTCTACAAAGATTTCCTAAACAAAATAGTAGGAACCCACCTCTTCTTTTTAGTAAACTTAATGCTATTATGTTTAGGTGTTAGGAATAAGAAAATTCCATAGTAAAGTATCGGTCACCCCAAATGTAATCTAGCATAAGTTAGCTCGTAGACATTACGTTATTTACTAGTTACTTAGTTAGCTTTTTAGTTTAGTGCTACACCGTGGAGGAAGGACGGGTCTTTACCCACTGTATACCTGATCCACAGGCCGTCAGGAGGTCGTTTAGTTTGTAACCTATAAATACCCTCTACCTTGCAAGGTAGAGGGTTGGATGTTCACTTGGAATCTAACCTTTCATAAGTTTTCTCTTACTAGAACATTTCCCTCTCTCTTTCTCTAAACTTATTTGTACTCCCCACATGATTATGGTTTAATGTGTTTGTGAAATCCTATTTCTAACATTAGGCATCAATATCCTCTTTGACTAAACTTAATGCTATTGTAGTTTGCGAATGTCGTTTATGCTTTTAAATGTCGTGTATGCTTACAATTTTGGTAATGTCATTTATGCTTATTATTACTTTTTGTAAGATTCCATATAACAAGTATTCCACTATAAAATCTCTTCTATGTTTCCTTTTTTGACTGCAGAATTGTACCCTCAACATCATCTGCAAGAAAAGAAATAGCTATTCAGCAACAACCTACCAACTTAGAAAGTCTACAACCAACGGACCTTGACAAACGCATTCACATAAAATTTTATCAAAAATGGACTGTAATAAACAAGGCATCAAAACCATCATTCTATTGTTGCATCTTACTTGACAAACAAGTATGCGATCCTATAACGAAAAAATAAAAATAAAGAATATATATATATATATATATATATATATATATATATATATATATTATTTTTTTACTTTTGAACAGGGAGGGGCTATACAAGCAAACATTAATGTGCGTGAAAAAGACCGTTTCACTAGCCTTGAGCAAAACAAAGCGTATGAAATCACTGCCTTTGGCTTTCAAGATGGTAAAGGCTGGATGCAAATCGTACGACACCCACTTTCATTCGCAATCGGAAGATACACGAGTATTCAGCCAATAGCAGATACAGGCTTTTCGGCTCACCATTTCAACTTTGTTCAATATTCTGACCTTTATGAAAAAATATACAAAAACGAAGGCATGCTCACAGGTACACAAGACGAATACCTCTAGCCTACGCACAAAAAAAATCTATAACTTAATGTCAGAGTTTATACTATCTTTAAATTACCTACAAAAGCAACTATATATGTTATTTTTTCTCTTGACAGATTACATAGGTTGTGTTCAATATGCAAGTGAACTGCTACACTCAACAAAGCCTGGCAAAGACATCGTATTTTGGAGGGATATTGGGATACAAAATCTAGAGTAACCTTTTAACCTTAACTATTTAGCTTCACTATATCATTACTTTTAGGGGGTGTTTGGTATAGAGAAATAGAGACAAAGAAATGGAATTGATGAAATTTCTTTTGTTTGGTAAGCTTGAGAATTTACATGGTGCAGAATTTCAATTTCTCGAGAAATAATACCTTTTGTATTGAATTCTTTCATTTCCATCCATTTGGCTGAGACTTGTGAGGTCTTTGTGGAGAAATGTCAATATCTATATTTAAATTAAAAAATGAAAAGCTAAAAAGTGGGGATATAAAAGGATAACATCATGTGCCATCCACATGTTATGCACAACTCCAAACAAATCAATTGACCTAACCCCTAAAATCACTCTTTTTTATAGCCTTCTTCTCCATTGCCGTCTCCATCAGATCCAATCATTTGTTTTGATTGTCATTTGCTTGTTTCTCATCAATATATATTCGTAAGACACCTTCTTTACTTCATCAAAACATTTCAATTTGGTTTTTGTTCATTATATAAGCACAAAATAAAATATAAAAGTTCCACATTAAAAATTGGGTAGTGCAAATCCTTCTATTTTCGAAGAATAGGTGTTTATTTTTTACTTGGTTTATTTTGCTGGTTTGTTTATATATACAAATTGCTTGTGATTGAAATGAATTGATTGTATCATCGTCACTGAAATACATATTGATTTCATTCTAGTTCTAACAAAAAAATAAAAATAAAATATTTTTAATTAATTTCTCTGTTGCTACCAAACAAGGGAAATCAACTTAAATTCTCAACCAGATTCATTTCTCTGATTTTCTATTCTCTATTTCATTTCTAATCTCTGAATTTCTCTCTACCAAACATGCCCTAAATTAAACATTACTACCTTTAAACTAACCAAAGCTAACTACTAACTATCTAAAACAATGGTCACAACATAAGGTTTACTTTATGGAGCGAAAAAGCGAAAAACTTTAACATCAATGACTACGAACAAAGTGAAAAGCCAACAGTCATAGCAGTTACCTCATGTTTGGTGAAGGACTACTCAGGTAACTTTGGTACCGTACACTCGCTCCAAACACTTATACGTTCCTTTTCTAATCTGCAAATTACTTGGTGCAAGTTTGCAGCTTTCAAGCACAACTGCAACGACATATTACTTCAATCTAGATATACCGGAAACAGCTGAAATAAGGAACGTGTAAGTAAAATAGAATACTAAAAAAATCAACAAAAAAAAAGCTTTGAAACCAGTAAAATAACATGCCATTATTTAGCAGGTACGACCAGTTTTTTGAACCACCAGCAATAACAAATGTCCAGTATCAATGGCATGCAGATCTAGAACAAGAAAAAAACAAAAATTGTGTCACAATAGCGGACCTGCTCCGGGAAAATCCTGAAAACCAAAAGGTATACGGTAAATATTATAATATTCTTCTAAAACAAAAATGTCACTCCTAAGACTAATTTTAAAACCGCAGAATGTCCGCTTTACTGTTATGGCAACTATAGATACCATTGATACCAAACGACCATGGTTTTCTCACACGCAAGCAAGGTGTTACTGAACGATTCCCACACACCCATTTCCAGCAGCCTGGGTCAAAACATAAACCAAACTACAGGTTAGCATAAATTCATACTTGCAAAAAACAAAAAGTATACTATGTATATATATATATATATATATATATATATATATATATATATATATATATATATATATATATATATATATATATATATGCCTATTTGCTTCCAACAATTATACAATGGACTTACAAACACTATATAAATATTCCCAACAACTACTGCTTTAAAGCACACATCTACGATGACACTGGCAGACTAATGCTAACATGTTTTAGCAACGAAGCACACATAATCGTAACAGAATGCAATGAAGTCATGCAGAAATTACAGGACAAGGACCCATACAAGCCTCCACCTGAGTTGATAGCATTGGAAGGAAAGACCCGAATTTTTCAGCTACACTTTGGACCTGAAAGCACAAGAGAAAAAAATGACTACTTCTTTGACAAAGCTTGGGGACATTACGACGTTGGTTACAACGCTGCCTATTCTGAGACACCAACATTACAACAGGCAGTCCTAAACTAATTCCCACTCCGGCAAAAACAAATGAACCACCCAAAGAAACACACACGATTCCTACACCAGAAAATTTTAAAAATACAAAGACGGCACAACAAACTCAGCTATGTTCTTCTACCAGTGTAGCCACACCAAAGCCAATAACACCAGGAACATATGAGAACGAGTTGTTAACAACACCACCAGAAGAACAGCCCCATACCACATATCCACCCAGCCCCAAACATGATAGCAACAAAAGCTCAGTCCGCAAAGCCTTTTTTTAAGACAAAGACAAAGATGAAAGTGCCCTCTTTCCTCACAAAAGAACCAAAACAGAAGGCCCATAAACGCAGTCTACCGCTAAGATACTTAAGAAGCTACTGTTGCATCGCTAATGTACGTTATCTACGTGTGTAGCAATAAAACACTAACATTATTACATTGTTGTATCTTTTGCACTAAGTATGACGATAAACTAAATAAGTATGTATGAACGAATAGTCCAACTGCATATACATATGCAATGTCTTTTAGTAAATGCAGTATGTTTTGTAAATTCTATACGCACAACCATGTTGCTCTATACTTTAAACGACAAACACCAACATACCTGCAATGCATAAAATAAGTATACACACACTAACCTAAAACAAAGCTCCCATCCACAAGACATTCATATTACATTTAACATCATCAGTTTACCATTTGTAGTCCCGTGATTACAACTAATACTAAACATTCAATTGAAACAGTCAACTACATATGCATCCGCTTTTGTAATTAAGTCAAAAGCAAATACCAATTATCAATATTCCTAAACATTTCATTCAAATACTCAATTACACATGCACAAACTTTTGTAATGAAAGAAACATACAACATACAAGATAACAGTATACAAAGATAATATTTTCCATTAACCATTAGCATTATCTTACATACATAACCATTATTGTTAACATTACCGTAATAACTTCCAAAAAAACTAAGACCCCAACAAGAAATTAACAAAAGAAACATAGTAACACCCCAACAAGACAAAAAGCTTACATACTATTGCTAACAACACATCTTAAACAACACATTACAAAAGCACAAGACCCTAATAAGAATCGATGGAATCCATAAGAGAAACATGGTGCTCATTCTTAGCAATTCCTTCCCTTGCTTCTGCCAAGACACCCACCAACACAACAAGCCTGCTCCTCTTCCTTTATAGGGTTTTCGCTACGCAATCAACAACCTCACCATCAACTTCATCAAAAGGATTGAAAGTTTCAAGCTCACGCAAATGGTTTTCTTCCTTTTTAATCTGCATACGTAGGTTGTCACACACTTCTCCTATCTTCTGGATAAACCCTTCATCCTCTGTGATTTGTTGCATAAAGAAAAACTTGAAACACTTCTGAAGTTAATTTGAACCAGAAGCTTCCTTCAATTGCTCCAAATTAGGGGTGGCAGCCATTTAACCTAGATCTTGGTTGAGTGAGAAAATTAAGGGATGTGTTACCAAAAGACGATTAATTAGCCTCTCTTATATAGGCATTAAACACCCAACTAAACTACAACAGTGTTAAGTTGGGTTATATTTCCCATGCAAATGCCAATGACAAAATATCTTTGCAAATGTACAATGACAAAATATATTTGCAAATGTGCAAATGGCAAAAACAAAGTATAAAAAATGCCCTTAGGTAAACAAACATATAAAAAATGCCTTAACCTAAGTCATAAGTTCCGGGTATGTAATGGTCGGGACCCTATTTAGTTTGACAAATTGCAAAGTAAATTTAAACATTTTGTTTTTTGTAATATACAACCGCCCTTTTAAAATTCGGATCTGTCCCGGCGTGAAGCCAAAACCGCAATCCTACATGCCCCAACGCAAACAAACATATAAAAAATGCCTTTAGATAAGTCATAAGTGTCGGGTATGTGTATTCCGACTGAAAAACTGCAAAATAAAATTAAACCTTTCGGTTTTTGTTATATACAACCTCCCCTTTTAAAATTATGGATTTGTCCCTGATGTGAAGTCAAAGGCGCAATCCCACATGCCCGCCGCGGCGGACCAACGCCCAACTCGTTAAGCAAGATGCATAAAATTGAGATGAGCTAGTATATGTTAGAAAAGTAAGCATGCTACTAAACTTTAATTCAACCCTTAAGGGCCCCGTTTGGTATGTAGGTGAGTTTAGGATTAGGATTTGGATTTGGATTAGGATTTGATGAAATTAAATGAAGAGAGAGAAAATATAATATTAAATAGATATAAAATATATTAAGATCGTATAAATTATTATATTTTATTATAAATAATTATTTTTGAAAGTATAAAATGAAAAAAAAGGAAGAAGACAAATGTGGCCCCACATATTTCACAAATCCTACCTATTAGTAGATGATTTATAGATGCCCACATATTTGAGACTCAATCCCAAATATGGACCCACATTTACATACCAAACAATGGATTTCACCATCAACCCCAAATTCAAATCTAAAAACACCAACCAAACGGCCCTAAAATTTGGGATGAAGCCCAAATCCAAATCCTAAAACCTTAACCAAACAATTGATTTACATTTTCTAACCCAAAACCTCACCAAATCTCACCAACCAAACATGCCTTTAAATTTTTTTGATATGTAAATGATCTCTCCTCTAAAACAATAATACGGCTTTTTAGCTATTATTACATTAAATATGTTATCTTAGTTTTGTTTTTAAAATTAAAACACCAATAAGAAGCAAAACTCATCTAAGGGCCCGTTTGGTATCCCACTTTGGGGTGGGTTTTGGTTTGATTTGACAGTTATATATTGTTTGGTAACCACATATGGGTTTTGAAATTAGGAACGATGCCCACATATGAGGGTTTTCAGAATCCCCATTATATGTCTAGGATTTGCTTATTATTTGCAGCTTTTCTTATTTTTTGTGGGCTCAATTGTTCCATCTTCCTTTCTCTCTCTTTATTTCTTTTATTTTTTTTATTATAAAATTACTTTTTAATAATATCAATGTTAGTAATAAATTATAAACAAATATTTTATTCATTCTATTTATTTTACAAAATCTATCCCAAATCCAAATCATAAACCAAATCCAAATCCTAATCTTAAACCCAACCACAAACCAAATGGGCCCTAACCTTTGTGGTATGTACACTTTTAACAAAAGACCATCTTAGGCTTTAAACAAGGGCAAATTCTTTAAATGCCCCAGTTGCCCAACTAATTTACCCCAAATCCCTCAAAAATTTTTCACTTCTCTTAATGCCCCATGGGCAACTCTCCCATGGGCAACTCTACCATTTATTTGGGCCCACTTTGTACTTACATAGTACAAATGTAAGAGTTGATATGTTGGGCAACTTTGACCCACTATATTGGGCAACTGACAATTTTTGTCTTTTAGTGAAAAAGTAAAGTCTTTTTTTTAAATACATATAACTTGGGCAACTTGGTCCCACACATATGTACTTTTGGGCAACTCGTTATAAATACAACTTTATAAAATACAAATACACCTTTTATAATCCAAATTATACTTCCTCCAAAAAAATTTATTATCCTAATACACATTTTTCTTAAATACAAAATATAAAATACATTCCTGCTTCTAACACACACATCTTCCCACTCAAACTCAAACCTTCATTCTGCAAACTTAAACTCTTCTCAAACTGAAACTCAAAATCAAATCAATCGTTCTGCTTCTCTACATTTGTAAAACCGAAGCCCTAATCCAACTGCTTCCCACGCATATTCGTACAATCAATCGTTCTTCTTCCACATCTGAAGAATCCAACGACGAAAATGTTTGATGCAAAGCTAACGGTGAGATCTAGATTGGAACATATTGGTACAATTAAAGCTGCATTGAATGTCAATAGAACCAAATTTTTTAGAGACACTGTGTTTGGGCCTTGGTTAGATTTTCCTAAATATTCCCCTGACCACCACTTGTACAATTATTTATATCAAAATGAAGTTGAGGTTTTTAATGTGAGTGATTGTTTTCCACCTCTTACTTTTGTAATAGGTGAGAATCTTTTTGATTTTGGCCGTGAACAATTTAGTCTTCTAACTGGGTTTCGTTTAGGTCCCGTAGATAAAAAAGAAACTAACCACGGGCATGTTGTTAAAGGTTTAACAGATAGTCCTTTTTTTGATCGTTTCTTTCCCGATAAAAAAGAATTAAGAACAAAAAAGTTAAGGGTGATGACCTTTTGGCGTTGGTAAAGTCGGGGCAAAGGTGGGATTCTTTATCCGATGAAGATGTTGTGAGGGTTGGTTTGTTGGTGATTGCCACTTTTGTATTTATTGGTCGGGAAGGAAGGTTTAATGTTCCTGACCATTTGCTAAAGAATGTTGAGGATTTTTCTGTATGGAATGAGTATCCACGGGGTGAATACATGTGGGGTCATCTGTATAAAAGAACGGTGAATGTTGTTCCTAGGCATCTCGGGAATCAAAGAAGCCCCGTTCCAAAAGATCCAAAAAAAGAACAAACATACACTCTGTATGGATTTACATGGTTGTTGAAGGTTAGATTTTATTTGTAACATACATTATTTGTGCTTGTATATATTCTGATGGTTATTCTAAATTAGGTGTTATATGTTAAATTTGAGAAACATAGATAAGCAGAATAGTCATTCAGGCATTGGCATTGTTCCTTAGGCATTGGCTTTGTTCCTTAGGCATTGTTCCGTAGTCATTGTTCCTTAGGCATCGTAAGGCTTGGTATAGATTTAAGGATGTTATGGTTGATGCTTTCGCACTAGAAATCGATTTGTAAACGGTCACCATAAAAACATAGAAACGATTGGTTCAAACCACTGCCAATGTCGCTGCATCCACTGCTAGTTCAGAAGAAACCACTGCTGCAACTACATCTGATGTAATTCTATCCCCTGTTACTACAGATACACCCACTGCTATCCTAACCACTGCAACCATAATCACAACCACTATAATCACAACCACTAAGTCTTAATACGTTGTATTTTTTTTTCAGATTTAGATTATGAAGACATTCCCTAACAGCTCCCAGTTTTGGACCAAAGACCCAGAGAAGATCCCACGTTGTTTAGCATGGTCGAAAATGTTAGGAATTAGAAAATTCCAGTATTGAAGAGTCGGTCACCCCGACTATTATCTAGCATAAGTTAGCTCGTAGACTTGTCGTTATTTACGTTTTTATTTAGTAGTTTATTAGTTAGTCAGTAGCTTAATTTAGTTTAGAGCAACACCGTGGAGGAAGGACGGGTCTTTACCCACTGTATCCCTGATCCACAGGCCGTCAGGAGGTCGTTTAGTCTGTAACCTATAAATACCCTCTACCTTGCAAGGTAGAGGGTTGGATGTTCTTTGATAATCTAATATTCCACAAGTTTCTCTTACTAGAATATCCCACTTTCTCTCTCTCTAAAAATCATCTACATGCTCATTGTGTTAATGTTATGATATGTAAGTGAAATCCAATATCCAATAATTGGTATCAAGAGCCATGGTTAGATCATATCTTGCACATCTTTGGATTTCTAGTGGTTTTTAGGTGGTTTTTGAGTTTGAAAAAGTTTAGTGGTTTTTGCATCATTTGGTTGATTTCTTGTGTTAAAGTTTGGATTTTGTTAGTACTTTTATGTTTAGAATCATCACAAGTGTGTAGGTTTTCATTTGGTAAGCTTGAATCATCTTGGTTGGGTTGTTTTTGGATTGAAAAGTGATGTTTATGTGGTTTTTTCTTGCTAGCGACTTAACACACGGAATACATTCTTCGTAGCGACTTGCTTTACAAATTTGTAGCGAGTTACAGCTTTAGACCTAGCGACTTAGAACTAGCGACTTAAAGTACAAGTAGTGGACTTTCCACCACAGGTAGCGACTTGGAGGTAGCGACTTGGTTTGTGGCGAGTTGCTATTTAGCGACTTGTATCTTTAGCGACTTGTGTAGCGAATTGCTGCCAAAATTTTGCTAGCGACTTAATGCTTAGCGAGTTACTACTTAGCGACTTGAAATTGTTTAGCGACTTGGTGGTATAGCGAATTAGAGGATTAGCGACTTGTACTTAGCGACTTGGATGTTGATTTAACGACTTGGGATTATTGCTACTTAGTTGCTAGCGAGTTGGTTCAAATTCTCTAGAGACTTGGGGAGTAATTCATAATAACGCAATGTCAGTCATCACGGATCCTTTAATCACCAAAGTACTTGCTCTCTATGACACAGCACAGAATAGTGAAACATAATGCTTATCTGAATGCCATACACTTAATGATTCAGCAATGATTAATCAAAACAACTCAAATAAGTTACTCTTAATGTCTGCAAATGATGCTAAGAATATGGAATGCACTAGTGAGCCGTTTCAACATCTCAGTCAGCTTCTCAAATTACTCTTATCTACAACCATGGATCGAACAAGTTGTGCCATCCTTCTTCAGGATTTTCCCACTTTGACAAGAACTATTTTACTTAACTTGGAACGACTGAGGTTTCAAATTACCAAAGAAAAGTTCTCAACTGATGATTCTCATGCTGCTCTCCAAACCATCCTCAATCAATTTCACCACTTATCCGGAAGAATACTCCTCATATTTTGATGATATCATGACTGGAATATCTTTCAAGAAACACACGGGAATGGAAATTCATGAGTTTAGAAACTCATTTATTCAACTTATGAGTAATATGGAAACATACATCAAGGAAGCTGCTAAAGAGAATAACAAGTTGAATGAATTGAATGAGTGCCAAGAGATTCCATGGAGCAATGGAGACATGACATGCTACATTCCAGTTGAACCAGCAGATGACACTGATTGCAGAATCTCAGTTGTAATGAAAAGGGATGAAGAGAACAGCACGATCTCAAATTCTCGAGTCGAAAAGGTATCAATCAATAAGGTACACTTATCTGATCACACAAATTCTCATAAAAAGGTACATGACTCTTACTCTAAACATAACAATGTGGAATCAATCTTTGTTTTGCCTGAATCTAATGCAAGTAACATGATTGAAAAAGGGTATATGATGAGCTTTCAAACAAATTTTCAATTCTTGAAAAACACTGTATCTCTTTGCAAATTGAAATACAACAAAAGAATGAAATGTTTTATGCAAAAAAACCGTGTACTAATCAGGAACTTCCAGAATTTAGAGAATTTTTTGAAATTAATCAGTTAAAATCCTAGATTCAGGACAAAGATTCGACCATAGGCAATCTGAAATCACTTCTTCGAAGCCGAAATATGACTGTCATGATATGAGTAATGCACTAGAATCTAGAAATTCTGAACTAGCTCTATGTGTGTCCAACCTTCTAAGAGAAAATGAGCATTTAAGAAAGAACCTTGAGGTAACAAACTCTAAGTTAGTCAATCAATCTAACCTCTTGATGAAAGACATTGATGACCTCAAAGCACAAATTCAGGATAAGAGCTTCAATATTGTTGCCCTAAAAAATGAGCTCAGGAAGTCTGTTGGAAATAGGATGAACACTAAGTTTGCAAAACCTTCAACTTTGAGAAAGTCAAATGTTCAGAACCACTTGAAACGAACAGTTATTAAACAACCTAATGCCTTTAGGTCTGAAAGAGCTAAACCATTGAAATCTAAGCTTACATCCCAAGTTGATAATATGTCTGTTTTGCCAAAACCAGTCACTTCATTGCCTAGTTCAGATGTGATGAATCTCAAACATAGGACTTATGGTCAACACTCACAGATTAGAAATGCAATAAGTTTAACTAGCTCTCATGCAAAACATCATTTGACAGATCAATCCCCTAAGAAATTCTCTGATCACAAAAGGACAAATAGTCAAAACAAGGCTGTGCACTCATATAGTTCAACTAACTGTGGTTTCAAATGGATTCCCACTGGCAGATTTTTTAAGTTTACAGGACTTAAACGAACTTACATTCCTAGATCATGCCTCAAGTGGATTCCCACAGGTAAAATTTTCAAGAATGTAGAACCTAATAGGATCCCCATTAATGATACGTCTGTGTTATACTGCGATGCATCCAAATGTGAGATTAAACATGTCACTAACCCTTCTATGTACAAGTCTACATGTGCTTCCAGTACAATGTGCTCTCAGTCTTTTTCAGGTACAATGCTCAACTCAATCAGGAACTTCATGACTTGGTTCCCATCAGAAATGAACATAGCTCATTCAGGAGCTATAGCATGCCAGAGTTGATGTACTTCTTATGTTGACTCCTATTCATCTTGAATCAGGACTCGCTCTTCTATATCTGTGTATAAATCAAATTTCTCTTAAAAAAAATAAAATAAAATAATTTTTAATTTATATATATATATATATATGTCATTCTTTTAAATTTACAATTTTCCCTATCTAATAAAGAATACATTCATTGTTATCGATAACATCTACGGTCCTAGAAATGTCATTCAATAATGGCACGGGATCATAGATGAAGTTCGAACAATTGAAATATTCTTGTTTCTTTATAACGGGGTTGATTAATGTCAATCAATGTTCTTTGATGACATTGATTGAGGGGGAGATTGTGTATATGTTTTTTCTTGACTATCTATGCCTTTGGCTTCTGTGTTGGTTATAATGCTTGCTCGTTAGTAAGTTGAGGTCGTGTTTTGCCTTTGTAACTATCTGGTTATGGTTTTTGTAGGTTGTGGTCGTATTTTGCTCATGTGATTATCATTGTGTGCCTATGTATTAAGTGCCTAGCATTAAATGCTTATTTGACTAAATGATTAATTGATTCATGGTGATCATTGTGATAATCTGTGCTAGCGACTTAGTCTATAATCTGTGTTAGCGACTTACCACTTGTTCCTCAAAACCATAGGGACCAAACTTGTCATATATGTGAAAGTTGTGTTGCACTAGCGACTTACCTCACCTCATTTTAACCACAAGGACCAAATGTGTCATACTGCCAAAGATAGTTTTTATACCCCTAGCGAATTACCATTTCTTTTCTCAAATAAGTTTTTTTCTTCTTTTTTCTCTCTCGTCAAATTGATCATCCTAGCGACTTAGCAAAGTGGTATGTCTCGAATCTCTCTTATCTTAGTTCTCTTAAGCGTTTTTGTTAAGTTTCTAACTTGTCACTTTAACCAGATCCGTACGTGCTCGTGTACTGTGACTGTTTGATTCCCTCTTAGGTTCGATGGTTCATTTTATCGTGTTGCTTTGTTGATTATTATGTTGCAAGTATACTCAGTGCTGGTATATTCTATTGTGATTGCTGTGTAATGTGTTACCATGTAAGGATGATGATTGATTGGTGGATTTGGTGGTTTGTCTGTTGAATTTATGAATGTTCTTGATGGCGACTTAACATGTTCTTGGTAGCGACTTAGCTTGAATGATCTTCATAGCGAGTTAGCGTTCAACTTAGCGATTATGTTTCTGTAGCGAATTAGTTTATTTTATTCTGGCGACTTGGGTAGCGAGTTAGTTGTTAGCGACTTGTCTTTACAAGTTAGCGAATTAGTAACATTAGCGACTTAGTTAACAAATTTGTAGCGACTTGGTTGTGTTACTGTTCATGGCGACTTGTCTTCACAAGTTAGCGAATTAGTAACCTTAGCGACTTAGTTAACAAATTTGTAGCGACTTGGTTGTGTTACTGTTCATGGCGATTTGTCTTCACAAGTTAGCGAATTAGTAACCTTAGCGAATTAGCATAGCTACTTAGATAACCAAACTATTAGCGACTTGTCTGTGGTACTAGTGATGGCGACTTGTCTTTACAAGTTAGCAACATTATTCACTTTCATGTTGAGAATTAGTCTTAGGGTCGAGGGTTATTAAAATGTTCAAGAGGTTTATTGCTAAAGTTGATCTCATTCTCACAATACTCAGGATCCCCTAATTCAACTTGTTGAGTCAACATACCCTATGTAATCTGCTATGAAACTTCTGTTTAGGTAAAAGGTACTTGGTTTCTCTTACGACAACCAAATGTTACTTTCTGCCTCATGCATATTTGTTATATCACTTCTACATTTGTATCTTGGCTCATGACATGATCCCTTTGCAATGCACTCTTTTGCTGGTTAATCCCTTATCAGCTCGTCATGTGAATATTTATCTGTAAGATTATACTTCATTGAAATATCTCACTTATGAAAGTTGTCATATATTTGAAAGTTGTCATATATTTGAAACTTATGCCACTCAATCTTTATCTGTATGTGTTTTGGGGACTCCTTCTGAGTTACTACTTCTATGTGTCTATGTCATAAGGGTGCTCTCAATGTTGTCTTACTTATCATTTATCATCTAACCTGTTCTCAATCATTACTGTTGATTGTATGATTACTCAGACCATCAATGGCAAGTTCAGTCCCAGAAAAGAGCGTTACCCCTTCGGCATCATCCAAAGTTCTCTCAAACGAAGAAATCCTTCCCAGGAGTCAATGGGCTGTTATTGGAAAAAGCAACTGTTATGTGGACCTACAAAGGCTTCAACAAAATCCGATACTCAAAGTTTCTATTGACATCCTCAAAAACACAAACTTCTTCGGAGCTATTACCAAGCAATGCTCAATTCCCACCATCTACATTCAACAATTCTGGAACACCGTTCAATGGGACATAATCACAGCTCAATACTCGTGCAAACTGGATGACAGGGAGTTCACGATTGATTCTGCTATTCTGAGCAAGGCTCTTGGAATCACCCCATGTGACCCAAACCTTCGCTCTGAATCTCCACCTGGTGCTGACGATCTGATTGTCTTTCTAATTGGGTTGGGTTATCAGAACAGCATTTTAAGAGCATCCGACATCATCACTGGACACATGTATCAACCACGGAGAGCTATTACAACTATACTTAACTTGTGCTTATCCGGCAAAACATCAGGGTTCGATAAAGTGAGAATCCCTATCTTGCAAATCCTATGGGGAATTGTTAATAGGGTTGATGTGAGTGTCTCAGATCGTATTTGGGAAGAATTCTCTTTATCAATGCACACATTCATAGCTGATAGAACCAATTTCTAGAACAAAGCTCAAGGCCGAAAGAAACAGAACAAGCTTGTGATTCCCAGCATCAGATTTTCTAAGCTTGTTATCCAGTACTTGCAACAAACTCACAAATTCAATCCTAGGAGTGAATCAACTCTACATATACTGAAGATGAATATGTTTTAGGAAACCGAAATATGTTCCTAGAGGTATGGATAATGAACTTTTGGATTGCCAATTCCTGATTGTCTTCTCACAAAAAGATATCAAGAAGAAGGACTACTTCAAACAATACAAGAAAAGAGCTACCAGTTCCTCTGCTAATGTCACACCCTCTCCTCCTCAACCCAATGCTCCCATGTCCAAGTCAGCCTCACAAGCATCCTATGCCTCTCTTCCTAAAAAGAGACTTGAAAGGTCACAACAATCTGACACCGCATCCAAGAAGCTGAAAGTAAAAAGGAAGAAAGTGGAAAAGGAAAGTGGTGAAAATACTGAGGTATCAAGGAATATTACAAGGTTGACTGATGAAGATGATGCTGATCTACAACTTGGAATCCAACAAAGCCTAGAAAGTCAGAATGTTAAAGCACCAGTAGGAGGAGTTGTGTTAAGAGAACCTGTCCAACTTCCACGACACTCAACCCCAATTACACATGACAAAGGAAAAGGGGTTGCAAGTGTTGAAACTGAACAAGCAGCTCACATGCTTTTAACTATCTCATCATCTCCATCAAGCACCACCAATCAATATGAGCTGAAGAGAAGAACAGAATCATCTCATGCAAAAGTACAATCTGGAGTGGACAAAGTTCCTGAAAAGTTTAAGGAAACTCCTACACTTAGTGAGACTCAATCAGGCTTGAATGTTGACGCTCTGGTGCAAAAAGGCTCGCAGGAGAACTTTGAGACAAGATCTGATGAGACCTTGAAGATGGATGAACCAAATTTGTCTACTAATTCTCTGTCCTCACTTAAGGATCTCGATACAGATTTCTCTTTTGGAGATCAATACATTAATGACAAACCCTTAGATACTGCTCAATCCATGTATACTGTAGACATTCAGCAAGATACGTCAACTATTCCTCCGATGTCAGCATCTTCACTATCAACGGCACTTCCACCACCTATACCTACTCAATCAACTGTACAAACACCACCAACATCGTCACCAACCCCTGAACCTGTCATTACAGTTGCAGATGAGGATGCTCCACCAGCTTCCCCACCACTGATCCTCACCTCTGATCAACTACTGGACAAAGCAGTAAAAAGGATAGAAGCTCTGGAAAGGCAACTTCCCAAATCTGTTGATTCTCTTGTGGATCATGTCTATAGATTGGAGCACCTCAACTTCAATGAAGGGGTTACTGCCGCTATTGAAGGAGAAGTCAAGGATGCTGTGGAATGGGCTATGGAGGCTCCACTTCTCAGACGATTCAAGGACCTACCCATCACCGACATGAGAGCAGCTCTGCTTGAAAAGATGTTTGATGCTGAAGAGAACAAGCATGAGGTTCACAAGAAACTCTATGAGGCACTTGAAGAATCCATTAAGTTCGACAATTATGAGCAGTATATGATTGACATCAGGGAAAAAGAAGCTAAAAAGAAAAGGAGAACAATTGTGATGGAATCCTTAATGAAAGACCGTAGAGATCCTCCTCCACCTCCACCACCTACAGGGGGAGCTGGAACCTCTGGAGCTGGTGATCCTTCTACGACAACCAACACACCTCCACCACAACCACCATCATCACCGCAAAACCTTCCAATCGATCAGGTTCTACAAAAGAACAAAGTACTAAGAAGAAATCTGCGGCTTGGACAACTGTTGATTCAAGGTTCACATCCACATCCTCCTCTATTCCTGATGATCAAATGGTTCACGAAGAGTCTCATGTCATGGCGGACTCAGAACCAGATGAAGATGATGCATCTACAAAGCATATTCCTAAGCCATCAGAAGACTGGTTCGATACTTACTTGGCTGGGAATCGCACTAGTACATCCAGAGTTGCACCTTCAAGAGACACAATTCAAAGCTGCATTGTGGAAGATAGACCTCCTTCTCCAGAACCCACATGGACCATCCCAGTCGACTCTATGATTCCTGTCAACAATTGGGCATCAGTCATCACCAATAATTATGAAGTTCCAGCTGAAGACTCTCTTCTACACTACACTGGTGATATGGGAAGTTTTATTAGATGGTTTTGTGAACGGAAGAGCATCTCATCCATAACTCCAAGAGATCTTGAAGGACAAGCTTACGAAATTGTCAAAGTCTTCCACTCATATGCAAATCATCTTCAATATCAGATGGAAGAATGCCATAAGATGCTGAATGACCAAGTCAGTGAGCAAATCAGTCGCTTCAATGTCAACAAATCTCTTCCTCTTGGTGGTGAACCTGGTCAAATGACCATTCAGGATGAATTCTTCTTCAATCACGACTTGGACTATCTGTGTGCTCGCTCTGCTGAAAGAAGACCTGCTCTATCAATATCAAAGATGAAAGCTGCAACCTACTCTGATCAGGGGCTTGAACAGATGGTTCCTGATCAATTCTGGGCTGATGAAGAACAAAAGTATGATATTGCCGCTTCTTATGGTATTTCTCACTGGTGGTTCAAAAAGAAGAAGTTCTACATCGAAAGGCATGGTGCTGATAAAAGACGCAATGATGTCAGATCAAAGCTGCAAATCTTAAGTGTTGTTCGAGTAGAGATCTTCCCTATCTATGGATATGAGTATTTGAAGAAGATAGTCCTTAAAAGAGCAGACCTCAAAGAGTATACTATTGAAGAAAACGACTTCAAACATCTTCTGCCAAATGATTTCGAAGATCTTTATCTCTTGAATCTTCAAGGACACCTTGAGCATTTACCTGTCCGTGAGAAAAAGGCCCTCTCTGCAGCTGTCACTCTTTGGATCAGGGGCTTAGTCATTCGAAAACGAGTTGAGGACTTTCACCTTGGCATATAAAGCTACCAAACCAGGATCAACCTTACAAGTCCTCAATGGAATGCAACTGGGCATGAATTTCATCGCGAATACAAAGTCCTTGCCACCCCTAGAGCCGTCATCTTCACCGACAGATATGGATCTCGCATGCTTATGCGTCTATGTGAGCTCTACAAGTTTAGTGATGGTACTCTCAAATTGGTCGAAGAAGAACTGGACACCAGAGTGAAAGAAGCCAAAATTGACATGAAATCTTGGGTTAAAACTATTTTTTGGACTGATGATGACTTGAAGAGGTGTGAACACTTCATTGCTGCAATCAGAAGAAGACTCAAGACACGAAGGATCTTCCGCAGCCTTGAAAGTTTTGTTGGTGGAAGGCTTCGTGATGGTCACTACAAACTTCTTCAGAGGACTGAATGAAGACATCTTCGGGAAGCAGTTTATGTTGTTTTTTTAATATGTGGTGTACTAATTATGAACAACTGTAAAACATGTAATAGTGCTAGGATTTGTACTGTGGTTTCCCCTTGAAAAAAGGGAAACATCTGTGTTGTCCACTTCTGATCATATAAAACCGGACACATTTTTCTCCTACAAATATTTTGCCTCATACATATTTAAATCACTTGAGATCCAAAATCTCAAAGGATTTAAGATTTTTGATCGGGGGAGAAAATGTGATATAAATATGAAAGATGTTAAAAGATGACCAATTTTTTGTGCATACTTCTCTCTAATATGTGCTAAACAATGTTCGAATCTCGAAGCATATATTAACGGGGAGAGTTCTCTTTGCAAATTCAAGTCATCAGGGTACACAACTTCAAATCTTTCTAAGGTACCTTGATTGTATGGCTTCTAATCCTTTGGTGATCATGTATGCTCTTCTTAAAGGGTTCCCTCCAGTATGTGCAAAACACTCTTTTCAAATCTCGAGGCACATATTGAGGGGGAGCAATCTTATGAAAACCTCATCCTTCCTGGAAATGCTCTATCTACTTGATTTGATCAAGGAAGTGATGGTGATATTTTTTTAAAATGGTAATCAAAGAAGTAATCTCTTCCTCTTGCCTCCGTGTGCAAAACGATTTCAAACATTTGATGCACATGTTGAGGGGGAGCACTTATTCTAAAAATATCAAAACAATTCAGGTACAAAATGTTTTGATAATATATCACAAGTATCTGGATTGATTTTCAAATGGTTTTCAATTGGTTCCTATGGCAGATGAACAATACCAAAAAGACCGACCAACTTTACATTATGTATGGTGATATAAGGACGATAAGGTTAGGTATGTGTTCCCATGATCCGCCAGAACCGGAGGGATCTACCCAGGGACTATCCACTAGTTAGTGTAGAGTTCTTAGGTATGATGATAAAAGGAGAAAAATGAGATATGGGAAGAGTGCGGACTGAGACTGAGCTAGTACTGGAATAAACCCAACAAGGTTCTAGCTATGAAGTCTCGGTAAGCACTGAAGGGGTTGAAGAATTAAAAAGAATTGAATGAGAAAAGGGTGAAAACAAATAGCCCTCCATTTATTCAACCTTAGGGCAGAAACCGGGTTCAATTCATATGCTACTGATGGTAACATCGGTATTGAAGACAAGACGTCATGGACCCAGTGACACACTGCACTTCAACTTTCCAAACCACTCAAGTTCCTCTTAAAAGGACTTGTTTCATTCTCACGGGGAACCGACATTATCTATCGACTTTCTCTTAGAGATTGTTGATATTGAAGGAGGAGACCCTCTCCCTAGTCTCCGATATAGGATCCAAATATGCACAAATTGAGTCTAGAGCCATGAGATCATCATTAAATCTCAATAGGACACTTTCAATGAAGACTCTCTGTTTCACACAATGTGGAAAGAGAGATTATATCTTGAGTCCTACGCATTATCCTTGTGGTATTGCCAGAACATCTGAGTGATATGCAAACATACTCACAATGAAGATGGAAAGCCTTCTGGAGCCAACATCTAACAAGCTCCTGGTAGGTGGCATGTGAGATCTATTATACAGATCAACCATGTGACAACTGAACAGAAACAATGGGGCGATTCATTCTTTTGAATCAATCCTGGTTCAGGTTATGGATTGACGGATACCTTTGAAAAACCGGTCTTTGTGCTTTAAAACTCTTTTCATTAGCACGTCGACCGTATACTAATTTTTCAAATCAAAAGGTGTTTTATGATTGATAATTGATTTTCATTAAAACCTTCGTTATATTGCAAAAACAATTTCTATTGAGCAATACACGATTGTTTTTCAAATCTCTTTTCATCAATCAGTGGACGTAAATTCGGTTCACTCACTCCGTGTTGTCTTCTTTGAGACGTTCGGTTTGAGAACAGCTAGAGCAGCTGCGAAACCCTGTCAAGGAAATTCCTCGAATTATACCGATCACAGGCAGTACTTGTACTGATCAACGGGAACCGTGGGCCGTGTACCTCAATTCATCGAAAGTGATCAAAGACACTTTCGTGCGCTTTATTTCTAACTATCTTATGCGGTACACCCGACGTTTGCAGTGATCGAATGAAGCGGTCAATACATAGCCGCATGCTCACCTAACACATTCATCTCAAAAGAAATCATGATTAGTGCATCAATGACTCTGAAATTTTCACTCCATGCTTCGCTACGCTGCGCCAATATCATGAATCAAACTAAAGCTTCCGCTACTCTGATGAGAAGATATCATGATCCAGAATGTGAGCATGTCGGTCCTAATGTCACAACATCACATAATACCAACACCACAAAGGATGTGTCAGAGATTTTTCATTGCTAATGATCTCAAAATATGGCTCATAATTATTATCTCATGGATCATGAATGACCTCCACTTTAAAGTACAAATCTATGCAGACTTTGAAGTTGCACTGCATATGCACAAAGATTGCGAAGTTGAAATATCAAAGTCTACGAGCCCAAGAACAAGGTCAAGAATAGAATGCTAGGAGTTGAAATGTATAACATGGGGTGACCTCCCTTAGGGGGAGATTGTTAGGAATTAGAAAATTCCAGTATTGAAGAGTCGGTCACCCCGACTATTATCTAGCATAAGTTAGCTCGTAGACTTGTCGTTATTTACGTTTTTATTTAGTAGTTTATTAGTTAGTCAGTAGCTTAATTTAGTTTAGAGCAACACCGTGGAGGAATGACGGGTCTTTACCCACTGTATCCCTGATCCACAGGCCGTCAGGAGGTCGTTTAGTCTGTAACCTATAAATACCCTCTACCTTGCAAGGTAGAGGGTTGGATGTTCTTTGATAATCTAATATTCCACAAGATTCTCTTACTAGAATATCCCACTTTCTCTCTCTCTAAAAATCATCTACATGCTCATTGTGTTAATGTTATGATATGTAAGTGAAATCCAATATCCAACAGAAAATAAAAAACTTTGAAAAAAAGCATTACACTATTTTATTTGATCTGGTAAGTAAAAACCCAAAATTAGTTATGTGTTGTATGTTTTTATTGCATTTAGCATATCAGGTTAGTTCCTTTGTTATGTAGCCTGTTAGACCATTACAGAAGATTGTACCAACAAATGTCGAGTTGAGGTGTCTGTGGTACATTTGAAGTATGGACTACATCCGTGGACTTGATTCGCAACTTGTTGAAAGAAGAGAAGAGTTGGCTGAGCAATTAATGGTGGGAGAAGAGGAACATATGGCCCATGTTGATGTATATGGTGGAATTGAAGCCGATTTAAATGTTCCTTTATGTGATGCTGATGAAGTTGTTCCAGAAGGTGAAACGTCGAAGGTCAATGACAAAGCTGAAGAAGAGGATATTTTTGCTGGGTTTGGTGAAACGTTGAAGGTGAATGAGCCTGTGAATCTTGAAGATGTTCTAGTCGGTAATGTTGAGGTTCCAGATGGGAACAAATGTGACAAAGCGGCAGCGTTACATAAGTTGGATAAAGATGACATTCTAGCTGAGCTTGTGTCCATTAAGTCCAGGGTTGGTAGTATTGAAGAATGTGTAGGAGACGTTGCTGTATCACAAGTGTTAAGCGAGATACACAGCGTTAAAAAGAGAATTGGGGTACTTGAGGAAGTTTTAGGAATAAAGTCATAAGATGTTATTGGTGAGAATAAGGTAAGAAGCTGTAATTTGAATTTTTTTGAGTTCATTATGTAAAAAATGGTCTCTTTGACCAAAGTATGTTCACTTGTTTACAGGTGGAGAGTGTTGATGCCAACAAACCTTTGGCTACTTCTGATGCACACACCCCCATCAGGACCAATGTAGGATCCGATGAGAAGCAGAAGCTGTTTTATACGGACTCCGAGGAGTTTACCGGACCTATGACGCAAGTTATGAAAGCTGCTTTATCGGGGAGTCTTGAAGATGCTCATCATTCCAACAATTTTATGCAGGTGGATAAGAAATTTGATTGTGCCGCCTTACCGAATTTGAATGATGCATTCTTAGACATTGCTTATGATGGGTTTGATCCAACTCCTGTTGACGTACGTATATATTTACTGTTTTTTTTCTCTTGTTTTACTTTTTTTTTCTATATAAAAAACACATACCCTTTATTTAATCTTTATCTAGGAATCGATGGATATGAATGTTGCGGAAAAAGAAATTGACCGGGAGAAGGGTAAGGCAATGGTTGTGTGGCGGCCACCTATGGAGGAAGGGGCTTCACAACTAGAAAACGTTTATGATCTGGCTAGGGAAGGGGCTGCACAAGTAGAGAAAGTGGATATGGAGGTTGATGAAATGGCTGGGGAAGGGGCTGATACACATGGGGATGTTACTTATGGAGATGAGGATCGTGTTGAAGTGATTTTCCTTGATTAGGAGGATGGGCAGGATGTTGTTAAGGTACATTTATTTATCTTATCATTTGTTACGAACAATGCATGCATAATAATAGTACAATTCCTTAAGACATGACAAACATAACTTGATCAAAGACATTATTAGCAACTACATCACTTTTAGAAAATAGGAAATAACATTTAATTAAGTTTTCCTTTTTCTTTGGATCATCATTACACTTGCGCAATATGGTTGACTTGCCTATTAGGGTCTCATTCATTTTTAGTTGCTTCCGAACATTAGTGTTATGGCTACTAGGACCCTCATCTTGCGGATTGGTTCCCAACATTAGTGATTGCTTATGTTTAACACCGCTAGTTGGTTCTATAACTTCTTCTTGTTTGTGACCGTATATCTGTCTTCTAGCACTTCAGCTGGTAATCGGTAACTAGCTTCAGCATTTGGTCCATATAATTCATATATCTCAGGAAACATTACCTCTCTTGCTACCTTTATTGACCACTCCCTTTCATCGTGATTATGCTCAAACCTAACTCTTTTACAACTCGACATAATTCAATTAATGTGATGGAAATATGGTTATGAAACTGAGTGTAAATAGGAGCAAATATGTTGAAGAAGTAGATCATGGTTTGACTGTTAAATAGACACCACATGCTAAGTCACATGCAAACAGTTAAAACATACATAGTCAACTGCAAAGAAGATTTACATTTGAAAATAAGAAAGGGCCCTCAACAAACAGTCATGATTTGTTGTACATGTCCTTAAAATAGACACCACATGCTAAGTCATGATTTGAAATATTTTATGCACTAGAATATCACATTTCCACTTTACTTCAGTTGAGTATTCAAGTTATTTAATTGTTGCATAGTAGAGCTGTTTGGTAAAAGATGAATCGTTTTTGTTATTTAGGCTGCAAATATCAGATTAGTTTTCAACTCGCTTAAACGGAAGAGGAAGCCAGGGAGATATTGCACCTCACCCTATACTACTCCACCAGCCACTACTCCAAAGAGAAGGCATTCATCACGGATAAATCGTGAAAACCCATCCCCTCCTAACGCTCCTAATTTTGATGATACTTTGGAACCATTTGTGGAGGTATGTAACTGTGTAAACTTATATTTCTCTTACTTTTGAATACAAACATTCACTAAAAGAGGTTATTTGTTCTATTTCAGAATCTGTCGAGAACTGGAACGGGGAAGAAAAAAAAAGGTAACTGTGCCATGTTCCATTCAAAATTTTTTGAATGAGAATAATGGTACTAGGTTTATTTTCCCATGGGGCAATGAAGACACTATTGCTGAGCGCCGGTTTTGGGAGTATTTATTGGCAATGGGTGATAACAAGGATGGATGGCTGAGGGACGAGGTGCGTATAAAATCAGTTGTTAGATTTGTACCATAAATGTTTCTTTGTGTTTCCCACTTGTTTTTAATAATGTGCCCAAATGTATAAACAACACCTAGATCTATGGGTAGATTTGATGTGGCATTTTCGACCATCAGATGCTGATTGGGCTATGGTGGGTCCTTTTTTCACACCACAAGTCATTAATGACTTCGTACGAAGCTATTGGGCAAATGGTGTTAAGTACCCGGTGCCTTGGGCTGATGTCGAAAAGGTGTTTATATCTTTCCATATAAAACTACGTATAGTATTGTGGTTTTACTAGATTCTTCATCTGTAAATTATCTGGTGCCTTGTGCTGATGTCGTAAATGATGTAGGTACTATTTCCAATAAATGAACCTAACAAGCACTGGGTGGTAGGAGAGCTGCATCTACGTACGGGTGTTTTGACATTGTTTGATTCGCTGCCAAAGTTTACAAACAGACAACTTTGGTGGAAGGATACCATGCCTGCAAAATTTCAATATTGGCTGCCAAAATTACTAGACGAAACGGGAGTGTTTTCAGCAAAAGGCATAGATATCAATACTTATCAGATCAGCTTTCAAACATGTGATGATGTCCCCAACCAAGCACCTCAATACGGTGACTACGGAATATGGGCTTGCATTAACCTATATCGGCTTAGTCATAACATGCCATTAAAGTCTGATGATCCTGCACAAACAGCTCTTGCCTATCGCGAACGAATTTTTGAGTACCTATGGAAATACAAGGTTGAGTATGCTGGTCATTGACTGTATGTATTACTTGTTGTAGTATCGTTAACTCTCATTGAGTTTGTATGTATATAATCGGAACATAAAGGTGTTAGATCATTTGCTGCCCTTTACTTGCAAGTAGCTTATATTGCTTCTATCATGGGCATATGTACTTTGGTGATTCATTGTGTATGTATAAACAATTGTAGTCAGCATTGGAATGATAAATCTCTAAATCTCCAATTTGATTTGTAAAAGTTTGTGAAAGTTATTAGTTGATCTTAGTATTGCTTGTTTAAATGATAATCATCACTAAACTAAATACGTACACTTTCCATACAAAACATCCAACTTAAGATATCCTATAATATTACAATTAAACCATGTTCCAATCTTCTACTAGCCGTGGTTTCAAGAATGCTTCTAGCAGTGGTTTCATCCTACTAGCCGTGGTTTCAACAATTCTTCTAGCCGTGGTTTAAAAAATGCTTCTAGCCGTGGTTTCATCCTACTTGCCGTGGTTCCAACAATGCTTCTAGCCGTGGTTTCACCCAGCAGCCTCCTCAGCCTTCTTATTAGATATACTTGCCATTCTACTTAACCTTCCTTGAGACTTTTATGGACAAAGGACCTTGTACATCAGCAATCTTCTAAATCTTCAAGAACAATTGATCTATCATTGGATTTGTTGATATAATTCCTTGTGGATCAAGCTTTGCTTCCAACATTTTCCTGGCAACAGTCTTGGACAATGGATAGTGTTTATCAATAAACATGAAAAGCTTCTCCTTTGTAGTTTGTACAACATGTACTCTGCAATGCTGATTAAGCATCCATTCAACTACTTCACATTCTTTCCAAACTTTGTCCTCTGGATTAGGTTGACACATGTTTTTCACTGATGTCCACACAAACCTTGCTAATTCTCCAGTTGGCCCATGCTTTCCATATCTAAAATCCATGACTTTCCATAACTCTTCCAAATCCTCTTTAGATAGAAAGAACAACAACCCTCCAAAATCTAAGTATGTACTTCTGTATCCATCTGCTCTTGTTATTTCAATCACTTCTCTACCATTTTCAGTGATTATTTTCCAATCATGAACTGGATGAGTTACGCTTAGTGGTGTAGGATTAATAGGCTATGGTTTATCACTCACCATAAGATACACCTTCATTCTTTCTTCCCTCTCCATCTCTTCATCCATTTTCTGTTTGTCAGAACTAGACTCCTCCAGAATTTCTGCTTTTCGCTTTTATCCGTTCTTGATCCACTCAGCTTCTTTCTCAGAATTCATAGGATAGAAATCATCATTCATTCTTATCCAACGTTGATACATCTCTTTAATCTCTTCATACGTGCATTTTTTCAAATCCTTGCCTTTGTGCATGTCCATTTGCCTGAGAACCTTCATCATTTGATTTCTCATTTCAGCCTTAGTTGGAGGTTTATTATTCTTACCTTTATATTCTCTGACAGTTCTTTCCTTCTGCATTTGTCTCGCCCTCGCAGCCAGAACCTTAGCCCTTGAAGGAATGTCTAATAGTGCCCATTCTTCAGTACTCCATTCTAACTTTAGCAATTCAGAAGCTTGAAGTAAAGGTTGTTCCTTGTTCCACTCTTGAATCAATCTCAGACTAGCTTCATCATCTTCTTTCTTTTTTTTTCAAAAGCAAGATCTTCAGCCTGATACATTTCAGCTAAGTTTTTCGAGAATTCATGATCATGTGCAATCTGATCTTCCGTACTATCAAATTCAATTTCTTCTTCTTGAGGTTCAGCAATACCTTTACCCTTTCCTATGTCTGGTTGAGCTACAACTTTATTAACTGGCTCCCCAATCTTCAAACTATTAGCCAATGGTTTATGTCCAGTAGGTTCAAGTACAATGGGAACAGGTGCAATAACAGAATCAGGAATCACTAAGGTTCTACAAAAGTTCAGCAGTGTACCAGCAACCTCCTTCTCAACTTCCTTAGACTTGGATGGTGGTGTTACAGTGGTTGTGTGTTGGGATATGAAAGTGCTGAAGATTGACAAAGTACTAATTAAAGACAAAGTACTGGAAGAAGTCAAAGTATTGCTAAGTAAAAAGTCAAAGTACTGCTCGATTTATTAAAGTACTGCAAGGTTAAAAAGGACTGATATGTAAAATCGTTAAGGATTATTTTGTAATTCTAGAATGTTCTTAGATTAGTATAGTATAACTTGACGTACAAGGAATAGAATTGTAAACCGACTAGGGTTATCCTTAAGCCTATAAAAGGACCCCTAGATTGGCATTAAACGTACGTGCATTATTAGAGTTTTAGAGAGTTTGATATTAGAGTTTTAGAGTTATTAGAGAATCTGTCTAACTAGCAGGTTCTAAAATTTTAATAAAATCATTGAAAGTTAAAGTTATATTCTTCTTAGCTTTGTTAAGTAAATTCCGCATACTTAATAGAGTTTGCTCAGTGTTTCATTGTTAATAACTTAGGATTTATCCGAGGTTATTAAATCCTTAACAAGCTATATAAGTTAGTTTGGTTAGAGTACATCGATCCAACAAGTGGTATCAGAGCTTGTGTGGAAACTCTGACTACGAAGAAACCTTAAAACCTAGTTAACAACAAAACCTAAAAATATCGACTGAAGTTGTTCCACCCCCATCCATCACCTCACTAAGAATACCAATCATTAAGAAGGGAGAATACGACCTATGGAGCATGAAGATGAGGCAGTACATTCCTATTACATACCATGCATTATGGAATGTAATTGTCAATGGTAATGAAGTATTTCCAGAACCTATAGAGATTCCTGGACAACCTAAACCACCTAAAGCAGTCTTACCAGCAGCAACAATAAGGAATCAAGAAAAGGCTCTCAACATCTGTTGTGCGCTATTCCAGATGGTCATCTACTCAATTTCCATGATGCTAAGGATGCAAAGCAACTTTGGGCTGCTCTCAAGACAAGGTTTGGAGGTAATGATGCTTCCAAGAAGATGCACAGAAATCTTTGAAGCAGGCAGTTTGAAACATTCACTGTTGGAGAAAGAGAAGGCCTTGATGTTGCCTATGACAGATTCCAAAATCTTCTCACATCTTTGGAGCTGTACAAAGCAGAGGTTTCATTTGAAGATGCTAAT
Source organism: Chrysanthemum makinoi (assembly GCA_910596185.1). Lineage (NCBI taxonomy): Eukaryota > Viridiplantae > Streptophyta > Magnoliopsida > Asterales > Asteraceae > Chrysanthemum > Chrysanthemum makinoi. The sequence continues at coordinate 138,557,598 of OU343217.1, forward strand.
CTAAAGTTCTTAAGGAGTTTGCCATCGACATGGCATGTGATTGCTACTATGATCAGAGGACAACCTGGTTTGGATGTTATGGACTTTGATGATCTCTATAATCACTTGAAGGTGTATGAGCATGAGATGAATGGTGAAACTAGTTCAAAATCTCACAGCATTGCCTTTTTGTCATCTGAAAAGAGAGGCAGTACTTCCACTAAAAGTACTGCTTCTTCTACTCAAAGTATTGTTGCTTAAAGTACTGTTGCCTACACTACCCCCACCTTTGCTCAGCAAGCCACACCAACAAACACCATCCACTCAGATGAAGTCGTATGCTCATTCTTTGCACAGCAAGCTACTCTACCTGTTACTTATGAAGAAGATTTGTCACAAATTGAAGAAGATGCTCTTGAAGAAATTGATATCAGGTGGCAAGTTGCTATGATCACTGCAAGGATCAAGAAATTCATGAAAAAGACAGGAAGAGGCATTGACTTCAAACCAAAACAGGGAATCACCTTTGACAAGTCCAAAATTGAATGCTTCAATTGTCAAAAGACTGGACACTTTGCAAGGGAATGCAGGTTTGCTAAATATCAAGCAAACAAGATGACTGAGAAACCAAAGCTTGAGCTAAAAGAAATTCCTATTACTGAAACAAAAGCTTTGGTTGCTGAAGAGAATCTATCAGAGGTTGACTGGAGTGCTGAGTTTGATGATGAACCAATAACCTATTGTATGGTAGCTGTGGAGGAATCAATGGAAGAGTTTGACTGGAGCACAGCTTTTGATGAGGAACCTGGACATGCTGCTTTGGAATCCAATGATGGTCTAGGAAGCTTTGATTGGAGCATGGAGTATGAAGATGAACCTGTTCTGCTTGCTATGGTAGCTACTTCACCAAGTTCACCCCCTATTTCGGAGGTATGCTCTAAGTGTCATAATTTTTATCAAAAAGTGCTAAATGATTATGTTACTGAAAGAGATAATTATCAAAGGGCTAGGTCTAAGGTAGCTGGTTATCAAATTACTTTAGAATCAATGGAAGCCAAAATCATAACACATGAAAATAATGAAATGGCTTAGGCAGAAAAATATAAACAACAGGATTATCAGTTAAAATTAAGTGAATGGAAATTAAATTGTAAAATCTATGAAATTGAGAAGCTAACTAAGGAAAGAGATGAACTGTTAGCAAAATTTAATGCCTGGAAAGAATCTGGTCTTTCTCATGTTACTTACGTTCAAAAACAGAGAAGATCTTACATTAGAACTGGCCTAGGTTTTGGTATGGACTTTAATAACATAGAAGAAAACCCATCTAGTGATAAGGATGACCTTGATTTTGAGGATATAACCACTAGTGATGATGAACTCATTAATTATGTAGACACATCTAGTAATGAGGAATCAGTCAGTGAAATACCTCCTGAGTTTAAGAAAGATAATGGTTATCATGCAGTCCCTCATCCCACTGGAAGTTTTCAACCCCTTAGGCCTGATGTTTCTCGTTTTGGAGTAGACAACTTAGAGTTTAGGAAAAAGCTTACTAGACAATCTAGGTCTGAAACCTCAAAAGAAACAGCTGAGACACCTAAGGTAGATGATGTTAAAAGCCAAGCAGTACTTTCACCTCAAAGTACTGCTACACCTTCAGCAGTACCTTTAAGAAAACCTTTTCAAAATACTGCTAAACCTTTTTGGGATAATTTTGGACAACACAGTTTTCATCATTCACCAAAAAGACAAGATAGGTTTGGTCATACACATAGAAGAAGAAATTTTGGGAGTATGGATCAAAAATTGTGTTTTGTTTGTTATAGTCCTGATCATCTGATTAAGCACTGTGACTTTCACTCAGAGTACCTAAGAAAATTCCCAAAGAATAGAACTACCAACCATAGACCTAGAGAGAATAAACCAGTCTGGAATCATTCACATAGGGTTAACCATAGCAACTTCTCTCATGACTATAGGTACCCCCACTAGAGAAGACCTTTTTCAAAACCCCCAGTACCTTCAAACACTTTCCAAGGTACTGTTAAGCAAAATACAATACTTTCTCAAAGTACTGCTCAGTTTTCACCAAACACCTTTTGGAATAGGAACCCTAGGAGATCTAATTACTATCAATCTAGAAGGCGTTACAACTCAAAGAAAGTAGCTAGATCAAGGGACTCTAGACCAGAAGTTAAAACCAAATGGGTTAAGAAGGAAAGTACTGATGGGGAACAAACAGTACTTTCAGCAAGTGAGAGTGAAACAGAGAGTTTTGTTAAAGATGATTTTGTTGAAAAAGAAAAAGAGATTTTTGTTGAAAAAGAAAGTTTTGCTGAAAATCCACCACAAGTTTTGAAACAAAAGATAATGCTTGATTCTGTCTACAAAAACTGTGAAGATTACATACTCAAGGAATTTGAGTATGTTACTCCACAAGGGAACACAAGTCAGTAATGGCTTGGGTTCCTAAAAGACACTAACTTTTTATCTTTGTGCAGGGCAACCCAGAAGAGGAGCTTAAAGATCATCTCATAGTGGATAGTGGTTGCTCTGGAAGCATGACAGGAGACAAGGAGATTCTGAAGATTTTAGATCTTATTGTGGAGGAAGAGTTGCATTTGGGAATGACTCTAATGGAGGAAGAATCACTGGAAAAGGAACCATCAAAGCGGTATATAGATTTTGAGAATGTTAGATATGTGAAGGATCTCAAGTTCAACCTTTTGTCAGTCTCTCAAATCTGTGACAAAAAGCACCCTGTGTTATTCACTGACACATAATGTCTTATTCTTTCACCTGAATTCAAGCTTGTTGATGATAACTTGGTGATACTGAAAGTACCAAGAACCAATGATGTGTATAGTTTGGATATGAAGAGTCTTTACTCTTCTGAAAGAGCTACATGTTTAGTAGCAAAGGCAACACTTGAAGAACCACATCTGTGGCATAGAAGATTAGGCCATGTGAATTTCAAAAATATCAACAAGCTGGTCAAAGGAAATTTAGTAAGAGGTTTACCTTCCAAAACATACAAGAATGATCACTCATGTTTGGCGTGCAAGAAGGGTAAACAACACAAGGCTTCATGCAAGAAGATTGAAGATAGAACAATTACAGTCATCTCTTCATCCCTTTTGTTCTTCCATAACCATTTGAGATCAATGACGCGAACGTCAATGGGTCTTGGAACCATTTCCCAAGAGTCATGTAGACGGTATTGGAGAAGTTCCTCCTGCATCGCTTCTATCCATGCGGGTTCTGCCATTGCCTCGCGAATGTTCTTTGGCTCTATATTGCTAATTGAGCAAAGGTAAATGCATAAGTCGCAGTCGGTGGCAAGTTGGCGTCTCGTCTGAATTGGCCTTGACGGTTCACCAATAACTTGTTCAATCGGGTGGTCTTTTGTCCACTTCAGAGTAGAAGGATACCGTTGGTTATCACGTATCGAGTTAGATGGTTCTCGTAAACTTGAAGAAGATTGGTGATTCCGTAGCGAACAGGTTTTCAAATAAGTCTTCATCTAACGTTGCATCGTTCTGGTTTTGGTTTTGCTCATCAACTGCTGGTAGAACGGGTGCAATAACTGTAGTAGATGTAGATGATGTAGACGGAATTGGTGCATTGGTTTCGACCGTTGTAGATGCATCTTCTGTTGGTGGTGGAGGATGATTTTGAGCGGGTGCAGCGGAATGAAGGTTTGATGCATTTGTCGAAGTTCCACCATAGTATTCATCGAACATTAACTCGAAGAAATTCTCCCATTCTTGTTCTTTAGGATTGTCAAATGAAGTTGATTAAGCTCTTTGAGGTACGAGTCTGAACCGATGTGTCCGAAGTCTGCTGGTTTCGTGCGGGTTCTAGAGCGAGTCTCTCAGAAGCCATATGTGAAAGTTCATCAAACTTCACATTCATCGTCTCCATGATCCTCCTAGTTTTCTGTTATACACCACTGAATGCCCTCGAGTTATATGAATATCCAATGAAGATTCCAATATCACCTTTTGCTTTCAGTTTTCCAAGATCTTCTCTGTTATTCGTAGGATAGCACAAAGCGCAAATACGTGAAAGTAAGAGATATCCGGTTTTCTGTTATTCACAAGCTCATATGGGGTTTTATTGAATCTTGGATGGATAAGGGATCGGTTCGAGTGAAACAAGCGTTAGCAGCGATCGCCCATAGAAATAACGGTGCACTAGAATAGATTAGCATTGTGCGGCGCTTCCACAAGAGTTCTATTTCTTGTTTCAACTACCCCATTCTGCTATGGAGTTCTAACAACTGATGTTTGATGTGTGATTCCAACATCTTCAAAATAAGCTCTTAACTCTTGATTAGTGAATTATGTGCCATTGTCTGTTCTTACAACCCTTACTGGAGTTTGAAGAAGTACTTGAATTCATTTCGAAGGTGATGATGATGGTTGGTGCTTCTTCTTTTGATCTCAGAAACTTAACCCATGTATATCTTGAATAATCATCGACAATGACAAGAATATACTTTTTCCCATTAATGCTTTCAACTCTCATTGGGCCACATAAGTCCATGTGCAACATATGCAACTTTGCTTCGAACTAGGTACGGTTTGGGTTTATATGATGCTCTTTTGCTTTTCCTTGTTCGCATGATGGACATAAGTGATCCTTGGTGTATTTGAATTTTGGAAGTCCGTTGACGATGTTGTCTTTGGCAATTTTGTTGATGGTGTCAAAATTGAGATGGGATAACCGTCGTGCCACAACCGGGCTGTGTTCGGATGCACGTGTCATAAGACATATTGGTGATGAAGAGGCCATTTGATTGATGTCGATAGAATACAAGTTTGTATCACGATTCCCAGTTAAGAGATCAATGCCATCCAAGTTTCTAACGAAGCAAGCATTTCTCCTAAAAGCAACCTCTAAATCGCATCACGAGCTGCGACCGAAAACAAATTGTGTTCCAACCCTTCGACATAGTAAACCCGAGTGATCAAATAATTTCCAAAAGGTAGATCTCCATAACCAATGATAGCTGCTACATGATCATTTCCAAAGCGTACGGTTCCCATGAATTTCCGAGGCGAAATTGATCAGCGCTTCAGATTCCCGGTCATGTGGTTGGAGCAACCCGAGTCGACGATCCAAAGACATATTTCGATAACCTGCCAATAACAGACGAATAAGATTTTGGAAACCGTTTTGATTTTGGTTTCGTTGGGTTAGAGGTAAAATCCGGATCACACTCAAAGAAGTTTTCAACTGGGTATTCTGGTTGGTCACTCATTGTACCATTCTGGAGTGTGAAAGTTCTACCTGTGGGTTTCCAAATGTCATCCCTAAAGTATACACTATAGTTCCTGTCAGTAGTGTAAAGCCTAAGTTTTGCAACTAGTCTTCCTACTCTTTTAGCGTAAGATCTTTTTGGGACGTTCTTCTTAACAGGCTTATCATTCACATTGTTAGAAACATAATCATCTTGAACATTAATTAAAGATTTCTTGCAAGTTAAACAAAGAGATTCAACACATTCATTAGACTTAGCAAGTTTCACAGGTTCAGTACATTCAGATGAAATGTCTTTCTTATTCAAAAACGGTAAATTCCTAGGGTGTTCTTCTACTTTCTTCTCTTTATTCAAGCTACTACTCTTAGAGTGTTGAAAACACACAGACCTTGACAGATCTTGAGCACTCGTGGATCGTTAGTGTTGCCTATGTAATCACAAGCAAACTAATAGAAAATCTCTACAACCCGTATTCTATAGCGGAATGTAAATACAAGTTGTTATAACTAAGAACACTTAGATCCTCTATGGATCTTTTTTATTAACTGAAACTCTATGTTTCGAATGAGTTCTCTATTACAAACTATTAAGTTCCTTTTATAGACAAGGAACCCTAAACTATTACTACTCAATCGACTCAACATGCAAGCATGCATTTAATGACTAAACACTAAACAATATTGAGCAGTACATTAATACCCATGCTAACCTCGGGCAGTTCAAGAATAATGATGGGTTAGCCTTTAAATAATAAAGCGCATGCTGATCCTAGTCAGCTTCCACCCTTCAGCAGAAACACGGCAACGCTTTTAATCTTCAGCAGAATCTCTTCTTCAGGAGATTCTGCTTCTACTTCAGCAGAATCCTTCGGCAGTATTGACAGCAGAATTCCTACTTCGTATAATTCCCAACATAGAGGCATGCGAGACTCTATTGTTCCTTGTATTGCTCTTAGGCTTTAGTCTGCTGCTTCTAGAGGTGCTTCCTAGTCCTGTAGAAGGTAAGGCACACGCATTAGGATTCACTATGGTATCAAGAGAAGTGGTTTCAGCTTTCCTAGTCTCTTTAGAGTGCTTATCTAAACTTATGTCATTTGTTCCATATGGTTTAGATGTGGAGGCAGACGCATTTGTGGTACTCATCTTAAAAAGGCCAGGTGCTAAAACTTTTGTTTTCTCGATAACCGCTTTTCCTTTATCAACATTTTGTTTAGGTAGTGCAGGTGGAGTGACTGATTTTGATGAAACATTTTTCTCATTGACTTTTGGAGGAGGCATAGAAACAGACATTTTTGTTTGGAAACGGTTTGGGAACATTTGCTTTCTCCGCAGTCAATGGTTTTAATCACAGGTATCCACTTTGCCTTTCCTTTTGACTTTCGGTGAGCCCTCAAAAGATAATTTTTCGCTTTCATGTCATTGTAGGCACGCTCATACGACAATTTGTCATATTTGCATTCCTCGTTTTTCGATCAAGTTGTTTAAAATATGACACATTTTCTTTTTCATGTTTTTCAAGAGCTTTTTCATATTTTGAAACAATTTTGAGGTCTCGACTGGAGTCTTTCATGATCTTCAACGAATATGTTTGCAAAATAATGGACATAATATCAGTAGTCGGAACATCTTCGAAGAGAGAGTCATTTAAAGTTTCCAAAACTTTGATTTGTTCAACACAGTCGTTAGCTTGCTTTACCAGGGTTTTATGGTCCTTGACAAAGTCAGTGTTTCTTTCAAAATGCTTGTTCAAAATGAATTACCCTTGCACGATGGCATTCAATGAGGGTAATTTGAGTTTCAAATAAATTTCTCTGTTCAATATCAAAACTAGAGAACCAGTTATTAGGTGTAATAGAGGTTTTAGTTTTAACATTTGTTCAATGTTCGAAAGAGATTTTGAGACAACGACTGGTTTTGAAACAGATTTTGAAGCAGGAGTTGACTCTTTGTTTGAAACATTTTGTGTGATGGAGAACTTTGACTTTTCTTTTTGATTGACAAAAGTAATTCCGTTAATTTTGTTCCATTTGTTATAATCAATAGGTTTGATTTCTGATTCTTTTGTTTCATTTTTGATCTACTCTCCTCAGATAGTTCTAACGTTTCAAGAGAATCACGAACAATAATGGGTTCATGTAAAACATTTCCATTGTTTAACACATTCGAGATTTCGAGCTTTCTTGAGGAACGAAGAAGGGTCGTTACCAAGTGCCATTCTATTATTAGTATGAAAACGCGGATTTACTTGATTAGAAAGCATCTTGATTGTTTGAGCAGAATGACCCGTTGTAAGAAGCAAATTTTCCAAAGTTTTTATCTTTTCATTCTTATCAAGAATTTCATCAAGAAGAGAATCTTCTCGTTTTGAAAAATCAGTAATCAACTGCTTCTTCTCTTTTCAAGATTAGAAAACATGTCATTTTGTTTGGAAAGTTGGTTATTTAAATCAGAAATTTCCTTGTTTAAAGATTTAATTTTCAAGTTCAATTCACATCAAGTGTGTTATACTTGATTTGCAATTCTTTTCTTTAGAAACCAAATTTCGATAACCAATTTCTAATTCTGATTCTTTGTTTTTCTGAAATTCAAAGGCTTTTGCGTTCTCCTTGTAACTCTCAAGCTCATCGGTCAATTTGGCATTCGCGGCCTTAACATCGCGATTGACCTTTTTAACTTTCTCAATTTCAATGCCACAGTTGTTGATTAATGATTCAAAATAAGCGAGTTTCCTCATCGGTCTCGGTATTTTGTGCCACAGGCCTCCACTAGGATTCACATTTGGAGATTGAGTTAGTATTGCTACAACTTCGGATTGTCCGGTATGTATCATAAGTAGGTGCTGATGTCACGAATCTTTGTTCGTCATGAGTAATCACATCAAATATGACATTGTTATAGCATGGATCAGTGATTGGTACCTCAGATATTGCGTTGGCGTCATAGGCGAGGTGCGTCGTAATCGAGTCAATCGTACTTAGTCTCTGAAGATTTACCATGAAGATGCAGTTTGCATTGAGTTCCTCGAGGTCTTCCAAATCATCCATAATAGCCATGAAGTCATGTTCCTCGGCACTCAATTGAAGTCCAGATTGTTCCTTTTGTACCAACGAATAGCTTTCGAAGATACGCAAGATCCTTCTTTTTTGGCTTAGTTGGACAATTCCTTGCCATGTGACCCAATCCTTGACAGTTATAACACTTAACCTGATTACCCTGATTCACATTTCCGTAATTCCCAACATTGGAGCTGCAACATTCCCATTCGATTACCCACTACTCTATTTCCAACATTCGACCCATCCGATTACCGATTCGAACCGCTGATTACCGATGCGAAATCTAGTAGCATATACCTGCTGATTCCCAATAACTCCAACCATTTGACCTTGATTGCCCATGTTCACACCGGCTGTCAATTTGCACATTGCGAGTGTTTGATAAAATCCTTTGGTTGTTGTTAGTTGGTGTGGAATAGCGACCTCTGAATGCTTTACCCAAGAATACAAATGCTTGTGACAAAGCTTCTTCGGTTCCATTTCAAGATCGGTGATTCCTTGTTCTTGGTAATGTTGTTGTTCAGGTGGATAGTTTTGTTGTTGAGGGATGTATTGCTGCAAGTTGTTGTTAGTGGAAGATGATCAAGCTTGTTGTTGTGTATTCACTGGAGTTTGAGTCTTTGCAATGAGTGCTAATGGATCATGATTCTTTGCTAATCTTTCTTGCCTGACTTCATTCACTTCATTTTGGTTTTGTTTCAGAAAATCGTTGAGTTGATCAAAGTTCACTTGATGTAAGTCCTTTGTTTGGTTGACAATAGTGACATATCGTCCCCATTCTTATGGTAGATTGTTCAAGAACTTGATCTTTGCTCACGATAGTTCGGGTGTCAACTTGTTTCGATCACTCATTCATTAAAGTGAAGAACCTTCCATAGTAGGATTCAATGGATTCTCCTGGAGTAGATGTAAACTTCTCCCATGCAGTTAGCAACTTGTTCTCGGTGTCTTGTTGACCGATTTCTGTTCCATGACAAAGTCGTCTAACACGTTCCCACATGTCAAAAGCAGTTTCACAACTGTCTACTGCAGCAAAGATGTCTCTTGGTAAACCCAGTTGTATAATATGAATTGCCATGTCATCTGCTTCGACTTATTTCTGATCCTCTTCAGAGTATTCAGTGTCTTTTTGAAGACGAAAAAATGGTGGGATGGGAGGTGTTGCATCGATTTCGAGGTCTTGGACTTGTCAAGGTATGAAGGGTCCATCCTGAATGGATTTGATCATCAATTTTCCATTAGGTTTTGTCTTGATGTAACGAAGCATTCGACTTGTCTATTGAAGATAACCACCTTTTTCCAACATAGGAGGACGGTTTTCAGCACCGGCTGCATGAATGTCTTGTTGAGTTGCCATTGATGAAGGTATGTTATGATAAAGTTGATGTAGGATCGATTCAACGATAAAGGAGTTGAGTTGTAGAAGATATTGCCGTTTGAGGTTGTCTTAAAGTCGTACTCGTAACCTTGGTTCTAAAAAATTTCCGCCCAAAATTTGAAATTCACTATAAAAATCAATTCTAAGGTCGTATGAAAAATTTGAGTTATGACAATTTAGACGCCAAATTTGACCCGAAAAATTTGAATTTTTGACCAAAATTTTCACAGTTAAACCAAAATTTGAATTTCGCGTAAAAATTGAACGTTTAGTCTCCTCAAAAATTTAAATTTTACTCAAGTTTTCCAACCAAATTTTTTTTTTCTAAATTTTACTCAAATTTAATTTTTTTTTTTTTTTTTTTTATGCGTAGAAAGAGCTTAGGCGTAGAAACAGAAGTTACGAGTAGACGAGGCTTAGGCGTAGAGATTGTGCTTATGCGTAGGATCTTATGCGTAGGATCTTAGGCGTAGGATCTTATGCGTAATCAGCTTAGGCGTAGGAATCCTTATGCGTAAACAGTATCTAACGCGTAACCTTAAGCTTATGCGTAGACAAAAAGTTACTCGTAAACATTACGCGTAATTGTGAAGTTATGCGTAGAGTTACTCGTAAGCTTTTAGCTTATCCGTAAACTATGGTTAAGAACCAAAAATCCTTTACACTGTCACAGCGTAAGGGATATCCACAAGTCGAAGTGTTCCACACACTTATCCAAGTGAGGGAAGCAGAGTAACCATTATAGCTCGAAGATTCTTCACCAAAATGTTATGCGTAGAAAACTAGGGTTTTGACTTTTTGACTTCTCGCGTAAGAAATTTCCAACGATTCAAATGATTTCTTTTGCACAGATAGCCTTAAAACACTCGAATAACCCAAAAATGTTGACCTTTTTCACCCAAAGTGCTTAGAAAAGTTACGAGTAGAAATGACCAACGAACCAAAAACGAGTTCAAACTTGAAGAAAAACACGTAAAGCTTCGAACTTTTTGCAAAAAACTGAAACTTTAGCCCCAAATAAACCTTAAACCACAAGAATCTTGAAGATTAAAGTGCAAAAAGTAAAGTTTTAAGCGTAACTACTTTTGAATACTGAGAGCTTACGCGTATACCACAAACCACAAAAAAACTTCAACCAACCACTCCTAAACCATTGTTAGGCGATTGATACCAATTGTAGGACCTTACTTTTATCAACCTTATCACAAACCCAACACGTATACCACGCTACGCGTAGAACACGAACAACACAAACACAAACCTATGCGTAAAAATAAAGAAGGAAAGATTAAGATGTTGGTGACTTGATGTTTAGAACCGTGTATGTTGTGAGAGAAAGATGAAAACAATAGATGTTTTATTTCAAAGGAAAAACACACACACACACTTTCAAGCACACCCCTCAAATGAGACTTTGAGGGGAATTTATAGTACAAGTAACTAGATGCCCTAATGGGCTTGGCATGGGCTCGTTTGGATTGGATTGGACATGGATTGATATAAGGCAAGCTTAACTAAACTAATACCCATTTAGCTTAGTCCAATCCACGAGCCCGTTGACTATTCTATCACGATATCTAACACACGTTACAAAGTTCCTAAACGTGAATGACCATCACTTCTAATAAAACTATTAAGGCTAACACTATTCTTGAATTCGGTTCCATTGTCACACCTAATGATTTTAACTTTCATATCATATTTGTTTTCTACTTTTGTAATAAATATCTTGAGGATACCAGTTGTTTCATCCTTAGTTCCAAGAAAGAAAACCCATGTAAATCTGCTAAAATCATCAGTCACTACAAGACAATATTTCTTATGATTCAAGCTGCTCACAGATGTAGGACCAAATAAGTCCATATGTAACATTTGAAGTGGGTGAGCAATAGAGTTAACCAACTTTGACCTGCAAGAAGCTCTTTGTTGTTTGCCTTTAAGACAAGCCACACAGGTTTGATCATTTTCAAATCTTTTTTGAGGTAGACCTCTCACTAAACCATCTTTGACAATCTTGTTAATGGTTTTGAAGTTAACATGACCAAGTCTTCTATGCCATAACATGGATTCATCCACTGTGGCCTTTGCAAGCAAGCAAGCATAATCATCTTTAGCTACAATGTTGTTCATATCAAAGCTATAGATATTGCCTTTTCTAGGAACTTTAAGAAGAATCTGACTTTCATCAGGAATCTTAAATTCCTTAGAGAGAACAAAGCACATATCTTTGGTAAAAAGAACATTGTTCATCTTGTCACACATTTGTGACACACTAAAAAGATTGTACTTAAGCTCTTTTCCATAATACACAGGTTCAAAGTCCAAGTTACCAGTTTTAATAACACCTTTACCAGCAACTTTTCCATTTACTCCACCTCCAAAGTGACATCTGTCCATCATAATGCTCAAAATCAGAAAGATATGACTTGTTGCGGTCATGTGCCTTAAACACCACTATCTGTATATCCTTGATCGACCTTTTGACCTTGGATGTTCCTGCACATATGAGTAAAGAGTTAGTTTCTTTTGGGGACCCAAGCCATGATTGACTTGGATCTGCCTCGTGTATCAATATAGTTAAATCTATCAAACGTCATTGATACACCATTGGGATTGGTTGTAGAGGTACTTCCTTTAGGCTTCCATTCCCAACGTGCTGAGGCCTTCACAACATTGCCCATGTCCCCCCTTTTCTTATTAAAAACCCTTGCAGTGGTAACCTTTGAATGAGCAGTGGTAACTGCTGGTTGATTTTTAGGTACCCACTGTTGATTATTATTAACCTTTTTAGCTTGAAAGGTTCTTTTTCCTGTTTGTGCAAATTTTGTAAAACTTGTTTTGGTGTTTGCACTTTTAACAGGTGACTTAGGGTGAGCAGTGTTAACAATTTTTGCAGTGGCAAGTGTTTTGAGGCCACTTCTAAGTTGAACTGCTCTTGGGACCATTTTGCAATGGGAATTAGGGTGTACATTACGTTGATACCTGTTAGTCTCCACCCTTTTATACCCATATACTTCCCTTCTCCCAACATGATAGTCACAATAAGCATGTAAATGATCAAAACTACCACAGATATAGCATGCCTTATTGTTCATAACAAAATCACTACCTAGTTGTTGAGATTTAACATGATTCCAACTCCTCTGGTTACCCCTAGGAGCTGTAGGCTTGTTCCTATACATCTCAGCATACCTTACAGTTGGTCTAGGTTTATTAACTGGTTTCCTAGGTTCCTCTGTAACAGTATTAATAACTTTTGGTATAGAAGTCTCTACATTCTTTTTAACATTCTCATCAACAATTGATGAGTCACTAGCACTCTCAAAAACATCATTATCAAGCTTACTTTCTTCCTCACTCTTCACCACTGTGTCCTTTAAAGGACCATATTCTCTTTCAAGTTCCTTAAAGTCCTCTAAACCTGTATGAGCTAAATCTACACCTGGAGGTGATGGAACACCCCTTAGTGGTGGAGGCGCAGTATTATAACCCATACCAGACTTAGCTTTATTATATATTTGAGCATTCCAAATTTTATCAATTGACTTAGACTGATGATAACATGTGTCTACAGTTAAATTGACATTTTCAATTTTCTTTTGGAGTTTTTCAAGCTCCTTATGGTATGCTTCATTCACAGCAGTTGTATGTTCTACCTCTCCCAAGAAGAATCATATCATCATTATAAATTGACTCATTTGCTCGATAGTGCTCTATTTACTTTTCTAATTCTGCCATAGCTCTCCTAAGATTAGCCACAGTATAATTAGCAGTATATAATTCTTGCCTTTCATTAGAGTACAAATCATTAAGTCTTTCAACTTCTTTAGCAGCCCTATATGTTTTAGAACAACTATCAAAGTTTTGTACCTCAGAATCAGAGAAAGCCATGAGAGCAAATTCAGTAGCAACAAGAGCAGCATCTGAATGTTCTTCTTCTTGTTCATCAGCCATGAAACTCCAATCATAGCTTACACCAACAATAGCCAACATTGCCTTTGGTTCTTCCACAGTTGGTCCCTTCTTTTGCTTATACCAAGTAGACCTGTTGTCCTTGGTCTTTGGTCTTCTACATTCTCTAGCAAAATGTCCAAACTTGTGGCAGTTAAAGCACTCCACTTTCTTCTTATCAAAGCCTGCAGTATCATCACCATTAATGTGGATAGGCTTGCCAGTCTTCTTGTAGAATTTCTTAGCCCTCATGCTAAGAAGAGCTATCTGCCATTTTATATCCATCTCCTCCAAGTCATCTTCATCAATTTGCTCTATGTCTTCATGAGTTAAGACAGAGCCATCAACTTGTGTGGAGATAAAAGCATAAAAGGTAGGATCTCCAATACTAGCAACCTTCTTCTTTGTTGCATCATTACCACCAAACACTGAGCAAATCTCTTCAAACAGTTCTTTAGCAGTCTTGAATTTTCTGAATGCAATAATCTGGTCACTAGGAAGAGTCATCAGCAACAGACTTCTAGCTTTAAGATCATTCTTCTTTTGAGCTTTTTCAGCATTTGATTCAGCCACAGAAACTTTCACAACATCTATGTCACCTACTTTGGAAGTAGTGGTCACAGACTTGAAAGAATCACCAAGTTGAATAATCTCCCATAGAGCATAGTCCTGTATGAGAAAGTATTGCTCAATCAATATCCTCCACATCTCAAACTCATTAAGCTTAAGCTTAGGGAGTCTGGGTGTAGAATAAGAGTTTGATTGGTTGTTTTCCATCTCCATTGTCTTGAGTGAGTGAGTCAAGCTAATTCTTTGGATCTTCTAAAACAAAATATCAGAACCTGGGCTCTGATACCACTTGATGGATCTAGGTCACTCTCCTTGTGTCAATGATATTTTGTATAATATTATCAAGCAAGCGGAATTTACTTAAGTAATACTTAGAAGACGAATTATATGATGTATGAGAATAAACACAAGTTAACACAAAACTCAAGCTCCAATATTATTAATGAATAATACGAGTGATCTTAACTTATCACTAGGGTTACACCTTGAAGCTTTGGTAGGTAATATTGCAATATGATATGTACCTAAGACAATGACCTAGGATCTCCTTTTATACAACAAGGAGTCCTTTACAAGATAAGTATAAAACTAACATAATAGAATATACACAAGATCTATTCTATACTTATCAAGACACGTTTAACCTTATCATAAACTGATAGCAGTGGTAATGAAGAACTTGCAGTGGGAATACGTTTCCACTGCTAGTGTTAAACCAAGCAGTGTAAACCACTACTATCCGTGGTAACGGATTATTCCCAACAGCGAGTTACTGAGTTTTGCGATTTGTTGGATTCAGCGATTTGTCAGATTTAGCAAGTTGTGTGTTTGAGCGACTTGTCATCTCTGCAACTTGATTTGTGCAATTTGTCCTAAAGTAAGTTACTGTAAGCGATTTGAGACTAATCAAAACTTGTCATTTGCTATCAACACAATGTCTTACTCGACTGACCCTTTAATCTCCAAAGTGCTCGAACTCTATGATACCTCACAGAACAAAGAAACTGTTTGCTACTCAGAAAATTTAACCATGATTGATTCAGCAAATTATGATCAAAACACTTCACATTCAGAGTCAATTAACAAAGAATCACACTTGCTAATGAAACATGATGCAAAGCAAATGGAATGCAGCACTGAGCCCTATCAACTACTTCATATGCACCTCACACAGCTGTCATCTACAATTAGGGATCGAACGTGTAGTGCTCTCTTCCGCCAGGACTTACCTACATTGACAAGAACATTGTTGCTGAACTTAGAACAACTGAAGCTTCAAATTTCCAAAAAAAGGTACTAAGGGATGATTCCAATGCTTCACTTCAATTAATCCACAACCAATTTCAGCCATTCATCAATGGGGAATATTCCGCAGACTTCGATCAACACGTGACTGAAATTTCTTTCAAGAAACATACTGGAATGGAAATTCATGAGTTCGTCAATACATTTGTCCAACTTATGGATAATGTGGAAATGTACATTAAGGAAGCTGCTCAAGAGGATGATAATTTGAATGAGTGTCAGGCGAAATTATGCGAAAGTCGTGATAAGTTGGGTAATGTTTCAGTTGAAAGGTCGGGTGATGCTGAATGCAGAATATCAAACACAACAAAGGATGTTGAAACTGGGTTCACTGAATACAGAGGCTCAGAGTCAAACAAGCTTGAAACAGTCAGCAGTTCAGTGAATCCTGTTATGCAAGCTGTGAATGCAGATATCAGATTGACTAATGAACAGGTGTCTTTTGATGAGGTACCTTTAACGATTCAATATAATGCATCTGCTAATTTATCTAAACATGCTGACCATAAGGGTGAACATGACTTTGATGAATGTTCCTTGTCCGAAACTGAGTCTAAAAAATTCAATACAAATGATGTGGTTGACAAAAGGGTTTTTGACGAACTCTCAAACAAATACTCAATTCTTGAAAAACATTGCATTTCCTTAGAAATTGCAATACAACAAAAGGAAGAAAGTCTTATTGTTTCAAAAGCTTACCTGTAGGACCTTAAATATCTCAACCTTATCACACAAATACCACGTTATGCGTAGAACTCATTAACACACAAACACAAACTATGCGTGAAGATGAAAGAAATAAAGATGAGAAAGATGGTGACTTGATGTTATGAAACTCGTGTATGTGAAGAAAGATGAAAACAAGAGAGATGTTTATTTCAAAGGAAAAACACACACACACACATTCAAGCACACCCCTCAAATGAGACTTTGAGGGGTTTATATAGTACAAGTAACATAATGCCCTAAAGGCTTTCTATGGGCTTCGTGGGCTTGGACATGGGTTGGATTGGATAAAAGGCAAGCTTAACATAACTAGTACCCATTTAGCTTAGCCCAATCCACGAGCCCGTTGACTATTCTATCACGATGTCTAACACACGATATAAAGTTCCTAAATGTGAATGACCATCACTTCTAATAAAAACTATTAAGGCTAACAATCTCCCCCTAAGGGGTGGTCATTCAAATGATGCTCCACTTGATTAGGTCTTTACTTTTCTCGAGCTTGAACTTTATGTGTAGATATAGAATAGTCTTAATTCATTGTTCCTTCATGCTTTGTGATCAGTTAATGTGGTATAGAGCCATGGTTATGCTTTGTCAACTTCTTTGATTAGGTGTCTCCACGTCTTTCTCCACTTCTTTCTCCACCATGCTCACACTTCTATTTGTCTTTTGGTTACCAATGATGTAGTTCTCGAGTCTTTAAACTTTGTAGATTCTTTGACATTGACGAAGAATCATCTTTAACTTTGTGTTGCATTTGATTTTGATGAGAACTTTCATGTGTTGTTGGCATGAGCATGTGGATAGTCTGCACGATCAATCCGCTCCGGAGCTTCCATAAGAAGAAAACATAAAACAGGTTAGTAATAAGCGTATTCCGGCACTTACAAGTTTGAATTTCGAGGGTGTTAACAGCATAGTGTGAAAACACGTCTCTAATTCTCACAAGGGCCGTTTCTGAAATGGAGTCCCACAAGTGAGATAACACGATATACCGAAGTACACCTAGAGTTCAGATGAGTCGCTGAGGTACACCGAAGCATCACCCCACGACTGTAGACCGTTTGAGACACACTAAGCGTAATCCACGGGGAGTTACCGAGTGACCTTCGTCAGGGCGCTTGATGTTGACCCTGGCGGAGTTTCCATTCAATAGCGAGGATCACAATTGTGAAACCTCTCATAAATGTGCTGGCAGATTGCTAAGATCTGCGTAGGACTCTAGAATATATCACTTGTGTCCTTATTGATGAACAACAAGCGATGTCATGTCATGTGTTCCTATGAGATCTTTTGATGAATCTCGTGGCTCTAGACTCAATAGTGCATTTTGGTTTTCTGAGCGGAGACTAGGGAGAGGGTCTCCTTCTTCAATACCAACGATCTCTAAGAGAAAGTCGATAGATTACGTAGGGTTCCCAGTGAGAATGAAACAAATCCTTTTAAGAGGAATTGAGTGGCTAGAAGGTTTAGTGCGGTCGTCCACTGGGTCCATGACTTTTTTG
The DNA here is from genome assembly GCA_910596185.1 of Chrysanthemum makinoi. NCBI lineage: Eukaryota > Viridiplantae > Streptophyta > Magnoliopsida > Asterales > Asteraceae > Chrysanthemum > Chrysanthemum makinoi. The sequence goes on from OU343217.1 coordinate 138,575,339, forward strand.
TCTTCAATACCAGTGTCAACTTAGTGACAACCAGTAGCAGATGAATTGAACCCGGTTTCTGCCCTAATGTTGAATATGGAGGGCTATTTCTTTTCACCCTTTCTTTACATTTCTTTTTAATTCTTCAACCCCTTCTTTCTCCTTTCTTACATTAATCCTTTTTTCAATCATACCTAAGGACTTCTAATACTCACTATTGGTGGTGTCCTTGGGTAGATCCCTCCGGCTCTAGCGGATCATAGGACGAATTTCCTATCCTTAGTCATCTTATAACTCCATGACTGTCCCATGTTGCCATAAAACCATTTTTCTTGAAAATCTCACAGAGTGTTTATGATAGAAAACATGTTTGAGACACTCCGAGAGTTTTATATTTTCAGAAACACTCCCCTTCATATGTGCTTATAAGTTTTGACAGAAATCTGCACATAGAGGGTAGAGTTCGCACTTTTTGAATTGATCGGCTCATGATAGACAATTCCCCACGAGACATGATTACGTTGCTTAGTTAAAGAGTTCCATTGTCAGTTTTTAGGTGACAACTAGCTCTAATAACTACCTTGAAGTTGTAAATTGTTCTTGAAAAGAAGGTTAGACCCATGTAAGTTCATGTCTATCACAAGTTTCTCGAAATGGTACATTTACTGACTTTGATTCCCGTCAATTCATTGGTTCCGATTGAGTCGAGCTCATTATGAGATTCAAACACCGATCATTAAACATTTTTTATCACATTTTAATCACGTCTCCTCCCCCTAAAAAATAGCATATTCATGATATTTTTGATATCAACGGATTAAACAACATTTTAGAATCTTTTGGGGAGACAAACGGATTTGATTTAAGCATGAATTTGGAACATGTTAGTTTTATACTCCCCCTTTAATAAAGCATAATCAATTAAAGGGTTTTAGAGGGAGTTATCTTGAGCATAAAATATTTTGAAAGATTTTGAAAAATCTTTTTGAACAATCTTGAAAAGGTGCTCAAGATGATGATGATTTCTCACCAGTTTTAAATGTAGTGCACTGAAGCGTACACTAGATTTTGTCTTTCAAACACGAGTTTTGATCTGAAATAATCAAAAGTCATCATTTTAGTGCAGGTTTCGTACTGAAGTATACGAAAGCCATTGTTTAAGAAGTTTTTAGAAACGACATGTTTTAGAAAACATATTAAAGAACTCTCGCTCAAGCATCTGTACATACCCGTATCATTGTTGAATGACATTTCTAGAAACGTCTGAGAATATCGATTATACAGGAGACATGTCGTGAGAAGAATATTTTTGGATTTTTGATTTTCTATTGTTTTTGTATTTTTTGAAAGTTTTATGTTTTTATATTTTGCTTTTGTTGGTTTTTCAAATTTTGTATTTTGTTTTTCAAAAATATTTACAGCGAAGCTTTTGGAAAATCATTTTCAAGAAGATTCGAGAAGACGTTCTAACTCCTCGGGGGTTAGGCTTGCATTCAATTCGTCGAACTAAATCGTCAAACCTTTCTTTTGGAAGGGATTTAGTAAATAGATCGGCGAGTTGGTAATCAATCTTCACGAAGAATAATTCAACAGTACCATTTTCGACGTACTCTTTGATGAAGTGATAGCGGACTCGAATATGCTTAGTCTTTGAGTGATGAACAGGATTGCATGATATGGCTATGGCACTTTTCGAGTCACAATACATAGGTATTTTATCGAAAGTAAAGCCATAATCTGTGAGTTGTGTTCTCATCCATAGAACTTGAGCACAACACGTAGATAGAGACACATACTCAGCTTCGACGGTTGAAAGTGCAGTGCAATCTTGTTTCTTTGAAGACCAACTTACTAACTTTTCACCCAAAAATTGTGCTCCTCGGATGTACTTTTCTTTGTAACTTGATCACATGCGTGGTCGCATCACGAAAAGGCAATTAGATCAAATTCGGATTCCTTCGGATACCAAAGTTCCATGTGAATGGATGTCTTCAGGTACCGAAAGATCCGTTTAACCTCTTTGAGGTGCGTTCGGTAGGCTTTGCACGAAACCGTGCTAATAAGCAAACAGCAAAATGAATATCGAATTGACTAGCATAAGGTACATGAGAGAACCAATCATGCTCCGATATTTCTTCGGATCAATAGGTTTTCCAAACAAATCGGCTCCAATTTTTTGGTGAAGTTACCATTGGTGTTCCGACCGAATCACAATTATCCATACCATGATTTTTCAAAATCTCGGTCGTATATTTAGCTTGATTTATAAAAATTCCACGCGGGGATTGATGTATTTGTAAACCAAGAAATAATTTTAGTTCCCCCATCATGGACATTTCAAATTTGCTTTTCATGAGATTTTCAAAATGTTTTGAAAGATTCGGATTAGTGGACCCAAAAATGATGTCGTCCACGTAAATCTGAACAATCAAAATTCGTTTTGCATTTTTGTGTAAACCAGGTAGGATCAATTGTTCCTTTGGTGAAATTGTTTTGGATAAGGAAAGAGGACAGTTCGTCATACCACGCTCTCGAGCTTGTTTCAATCCATAGATTGCCTTTTTGAGTTTGTAGGCGTAGTCGGGTGTTCCATGTCTATGAAGCCTTACGGTGACTCACGTACACTTCTTCTTTCAGAGTTCCATTCAAGAACGCGGTCTTAATGTCCATCTGATAAACCGTGATGTTTTTGTGAGCGGCGTAGGCTAAGAATATCTGACGCTTCTAGTCTAGCTACGGCGCGAATGACTCTTCAAAGTCTATCCCTTCCTATTGTCTGTATTCTTTGGCCACAAGACGAGCTTTGTTGCGAATGACAGTCATTTCTTTATCCCGTTTGTTCTTCCATAACCATTTAAGATCAATGACGCGAACGTCAATTGGTCTCGGAACCATTTCCCAAGAGTCATGTAGACGGTATTGGAGAAGTTCCTCCTGCATCGCTTCTATCCATGCGGGTTATGCCATTGCCTCGCGAATGTTCTTTGGCTCTATATTGCTAATCGAGCAAAGGTAAATACATAAGTCGCAATCGGTGGCAAGTTGGCGTCTCGTCTGAATTGGCCGTGAAGGTTCACCAATAACTTGTTCAATTGGGTGGTCTTTTGTCCACTTAAGAGTAGAAGGATACCGTTGGTTATCATTATGCGAGTTAGATGGTCCTCGTAAGCATGAAGATGATTCAGCTGATTCCGTAGCAAACGGATTTTCAAATAAGTCGTCATCTAACGTTGCATCGTTCTGGTTTTGGTTTTTCTCATCAACTGCTGGTAGAACGGGTGCAAGAACTGGAGTAGATGTAGATGATGTTGATGGAGTTGGTGCATTGGTTTCGACCGTTGTAGATGCATCTTCGTTGGTGGTGGTGGATGATTTTGGCGGGTGCTTGGAATGATGGTTTGATGCCTTTGTCGAAGTTCCACCATAGTATTCATCGAACATTAACTCGAAGAAATTCTCCCATTCTTGTTCTTTAGGATTGTCAAGCGAAGTTGATTGAGCTCTTTGAGGTACGAGTCCTGAACTGATGTGTCCAGAAGTCTGCTGGTTTAGTGCAACATATGCAACTTTGCTTCCAAACTAGGTACGGTTTTGGGTTTATATGATGCTCTTTTGCTTTTTCCTTGTTCGCATGATGGACATAAGTGATCCTTGGTGTATTTGAACTTTGGAAGTCCGTTGACGATGTTGTCTTTGGCAAGATTGTTGATGGTGTCAAAATTGAGATGGGATAACCTTCTATGCCACAACCGGACGTGTTCCGGATGCTCGTGTCATAAGACATATTGGTGATGAAGAGGCCATTTGATTGATGTCGATAGCATACAAGTTTGTATCACGATTCCCGTTAAGAGATCGGTGCCATCCAAGTTTCTAACGAAGCAAGAATTTTTCCTAAAAGCAACCTCTAAATCGCATCACGAACTGCCCGACGAAAACAAATTGTGTTCCAATCCTTCGACATAGTAAACCCGAGTGATCAAATAATTTCCAAAAGGTAGATCTCCATAACCCATGATAGCTGCTACATGATCATTTCCAAAGCGTACGGTTCCCATGAATTTCAGACGAAATTGATCGCAGCTTGATTTCGGTCATGTGCTTGGAGCAACCCGAGTCGACGATCCAAAGACAAATTTCGATAACCTTCCATAAGAAAAAGAATATTATGGAAACCGTTTTGATTTTGGTTCCTTTGGGTTAGAGGTAAAATCCTGATCACACTCAAAGAGGTTTTCTCTGGGAATTACGGTTTATCACTCATTTTACCATTCTGGAGTGTGAAAGTTCTATCTGTGGGTTTCCAAATATCATCCCTAAAGTATACACTATAGTTCCTGTCAGTAGTGTAAAGCCTAAGTTTTGCAACTAGTCTTCCTACTCGTTTAGCGTAAGATCTTTTTGGAACGTTCTTCTGAACAGGCTTATCATTTATATTCTTAGAAACACAATCATCTTGATCATTAATTAAAGATTTATTGCAAGTTAAACAAAGAGATTCAACACATTCATTAGACTTAGCAAGTTTCATAAGTTCAGTACATTCAGATGAAGTATCTTTCTTATTTAAAAGCGGAAAATTCCTAGGGTGTTCTTCTACTTTCTTCTCTTTATTCAAGCTACTACTCTTAGAGGCAGTTGAGACTCTATTGTTCCTTGTATTGCTCTTAGGCTTTAGTCTGCTACTCCTAGAGGTGCTTTCTAGTCCTGTAGAGGTGATTTTTATGAAGGGAGGTGGATTCAGCTTTCCTAGTCTCTTTAGAGTGCTTTTCTAAACTTATGTCGTTTGTTCCATATGTTTTAGATGTGGAGGCAGACGCATTAGTGGTACTCATCTTAAAAAGGCCAGGTGCTAAAACTTTTGGTTTCTCGATAACCGCTTTTCCTTTATCCACATTATGTTTAGGTAGGGCAGGTGGAGTGACTGGTTTTGATGAAACATTTTTCTCATTGACTTTTAGAGGAGGCATAGAAACAGACATTTTTGGTTTGGAAACCGGTTTGGGAACATTTGCTCTCTCCTCAGTCAATGGTTTTGTAATCACAGTATCCACTGCCTTTCCTTTTTGACTTTCCAGCTAAGCCCTCAAAAGATCTTTTTTCGCTTTCATGTCATTGTAGGCACGCTCATACGACAATTTGTCATATTTGCATTCCTCAGTTTTTCGATCAAGTTGTTTTAAATATGACACATTTTCTTTTTCAAGTTTTTCAAGAGCTTTTTCATATTTTGAAACAATTTCGGAGGTCTCAGACTGGAGTCTTTCATGATCTTCAACAGAATATGTTTGCAAAATGATGGACATAATATCAGTAGTCAGAACATCTTCGAAGAGAGAATCATTTAAATTTTCCAAAACTTTGATGTGTTTAATACTTTCATTAGCTTGTTTTACCAGGGATTTATGGTCCTTGACAAAGTCAGTTGTTTCTTTCAAAAATGCTTGTTCAAAATAAATTACCCTTGAGTTGATGTTATTCAGCTGAGGGGCAATTTGAGTTTCAAAAAATTTGTTCATTATCAAAACTATTAAACCAGATGTTTGTTGTAATATTGGTTTTAGTTTTAACAGTCTCTTGAAGATATGCAATTCTAGTTTTCACATTTTCTAAAATACTTCGCGCATCACTTGTGTTAAAAGGATTGTTTGAAGACATTTGTTCAATGTTCGAAAGAGATTTGGAGACAACAAGTGGTTTTGAAACTGATTTTGAAACTGGTGTTGACACTTTGTTTGAAACACTTTGTGTGGAAAACGTTGATTGTTCTTTATGAGAAACAAATGAAATACCATTAATTTTGTTCCATTTTTTATAATCAATTGGTTTGATTTCCGGATGTTTTTGTTTCATTTTTGATCTACTCTCCTTAGATAGTTCCAACGTTTCAAGAGAATCATGTACAATTATGGGTTCATGCAAAGGTTTTCCATTGTTCAACACATTCCGTTCTTTCTGAGCTTTCTTGAGGAAACAAGGAGGTGAGTTACCAAGAGCCATTTTATGCACAGTATGAAAAATCGGATTTACTTGACTAGAAAGCATCTTGTTTGTTTTAGCGGAATGACCCGTTGTAAGAAGCAAATTGTCCAAAGTTTTTATCTTTTCATTCTTATCAAGAATTTCATCAAGAAGAGAATCTTCTCGTTTTGAAAAATCAGCAATCAACTGTTTCTTCTCTTTTTCAAGATCAGAAAACAGTGCTTTTTGTTTAGAAAGTTGGTCATTTAGATCAGAAATTTCCTTGTTTAAAGATTTTATTTTCAAGTTCAAATTCACATCAAGTGTGTCATACTTGAGTTGCAATTGTTGTTCTCTTAAAACAGAATCTCGATAACCAATTTCTAATTCTAATACTTTGTTTGTATGAAATTCAAAGGCTTTGGCGTTCTCCTTGTAACTCTCAAGCTCAGCGGTCAATTTAGCATTCGCGGCCTTAACTTCGCGATTGACCGTTCTAACTTTCTCAATTTCAATGCCACAGTTATTGATTAATGATTCAAAATAAGCACGTGTTTCCTCATCAGTCTCAGTATTTTGTGCCACACAGCCTTCATTAGGATCCACATCCGGAGTTTGAGTTTGTATTGCTACAACTTGGATTGTCCAGGTATGTATCATAAGTAGGTGCTGGCGTCACAGAATGTTGTTCGTCATGAGTAAACACATCAAATATGACATTGTTATAGCATGGATCAATGATTGGTACCTCGAATCTGCGTTGGCGTCATAGACGGGAGGTGCGTCGAGTCGATGTCGTACTTAGTCTCCTGAAGATTTGCCATGAAGATGCAGTTCGCATTGATTTCCTCGAGTTCTTCCAAATCATCCACAATAGCGAAAAAATCATTTTCCTCAGCACTCAACTGCATCCACTTCTTGCTTACGTGCTAACAGATAGCTTTCGAAGAAACTCAACATTCTTCTTGTGTGGCTTAGTGGGACAGTTTCGTGCCATGTGACCCACTCCTTGACAGTTATAACACTTAACCGATTACCACGATTCACATTTCCATAATTCCCAACAATGGGCTGCAACCTTCCCATTCGATTACCCATGCTCTATTCCCAACATTACCCAATCGATTTCCAACATTGACCCAACTGATTACCTTGATACGGAACCGCCTGATTACCCATGCGAAATCCAGTAGCATATCCCTGTTGATTCCCAGTTACTCCAACCATTTGTCCTTGATTACCCATATTCACACCCGGTACGTGCAATTTGCTGTTGCGAGTGTTTGATGAAATCCTTTGGTTGTTGTTAGTAGGTGTGGAATAGCGACTGCTAAATGCTTTTCCCAATAAAGAAAATACCTGTAGCAAAGCTGCTTCTTGTTCGATTCAGGATCGGTGATTCCTTGTTCCTGGTATTGTGGATAATGTTGTTGTTGAAGGACTTGTTGTTCTGGTGGATAGAATTGTTGTTGAGGGATAACAACTTGTGGTTGTAGAATGTATTGCTGCAAGTTGTTGTTGGTGGACGATGATGAAGCTTGTTGTTGTGTATTCACTGAAGGTGGAGTCCTTGCAATAAGTGCCAAAGGATCATGATGCTTTGCCAATCTTTCTTTCCCGACTTCATTCACTTCATTTTGGTTTTGTTTCAGAAAATCGTTGAGTTGATCAAAGTTCACCTGATGTAAGTCTTTTGTTTGGTTGACAATAGTGACATATCGTCCCCATTCTTCTAGAAGATTGTTCAGGAACTTGATATTTTGCACGATAGTTCTAGGTGCTAACTTGTTTCTGATAAGCTCATTCATCAAAGTACAAAACCTTCCATAGTAGGATTCAATGGATTCTCCTGGAGTTGAAGTGAACTTTTCCCATTCAGTTAGCACCTTGTTCTCCATGTCTTGTTGACCAATTTCTGTTCCATGACAAAGCCGTCTAACACGTTCCCACATATCAAAAGCAGTTTCACAACTGTCTGCAGCAGCAAAGATGTCTCTTGGTAAACCCAGTTGGACAATATGAATTGCCATGTCATCTGCATCGACTTGTTTCGATCCTCTTCATGTATTCGATTCGTTTTGAACAAGAGAAGATGGTGGGATGGGAGGTGTTGCATCAGCATTTCCAGGGATTTGGACTTGTCAAGGCTTGAAGGGTCCATTCTGAATGGATTGAATCATCAGTTTTCCATTAGGTTTGGTCTTGATGTAACGAAGCATACGACTTGTCCATTGAAGATAACCACCTTTTTCCAACATAGGAGGACGGTTTTCTGCACCGGCTGCATGAATGTCTTGTTGAGTTGCCATTGATGAAGGTATGATCTGATAAAGTTGATGTAGGATCGATTCAACGATAAAGGAGTTGTGTTTAATAAGATATTGCCGTTTGAAGTTTTTCTGAAAGTCGTACTCGTGAACTTGGTTTTAGGCCAAAAAAAATTTTCTCCCAAAATTTGAAATTCACTATAAAAATCAATTCTAAGGTCGTATGAAAAATTTGAGTTATGACAATTTTGAAGCCAAATTTGACCTAAAAAATTTGAATTTGGGTCCAAAAATTTGAATTTTTGACCAAAATTTTCCAAGTTATACCAAAATTTGAATTTCGCGTAAAAATTGAACGTTTAGTCTCCTTAAAAATTTAAATTTTACTCAAATTGAACGTTTAGTCTCCTTAAAAACTTAAAAATTTGAATTTCGCGTTTTTTTTTTTTTTTTTTTTTTTTTTTTTAAATTGAAGAGCTTAGGCGTAGACACACGAAGTTACGAGTAGACGATGCTTAGGCGTAGAGATTGTGCTTAGGCGTAGAGATAACTTACGCGTAATACCCAAGTTACGCTTAACAATAGAGTTATGCGTAGACTAAAAACTTAAACGTAGAATCCTTATGCGTAGGATTTACTTATGCGTAAGAAATTATACGCGTAAGATTTAGCTTATGCGTAAATCTAGGGTTTTGCCCAAAAATCCTTTACACTATCACCGTGTAAAAGATATCCAAAAGTCGAAGTGTTCCACAAACTTATCCAAGTGAGGGAAGCACTGAGTCACCGTTATAGCTCGAAGAAACTGCACAAAACTCTTATGCGTAGAAACTTATGCGTAGAAATAGGGTTTTGACTTTCTTACGCGTAAAACTAGGGTTTTGACCTACGCGTAAAAAATTTCCAGTGATTCAACCGATTTCTGATGCACAAACAGCCTTAAAAACACTCAAATAAAACAAAAGTTTTGACCTTAATCACCCAAAGTGCCTTGAAAGCTTATGCGTAGAAATGAACTACCTAATTCGTACGAGTTTAAAACTGAAGAAAAACACATAAAGCTTCGAACTTTTTGCAAAAAACTGAAACTTTAGCACCAAATAAACCTTAAACCACAAGAATCTTGAATTTTTTAAGTGCAAAAATTAAAGTTTTATGCGTGTCAAAGATGTATAACGAGAGCTTTTACGCGTATAGTACGAAACTTCAACACAAACACAAACACTCCTAAACCATTGTTAGGCGATTGATACCAATTTTAGGACCTTAAATATCTCAACCTTATCACACAAATACCACGTTATGCGTAGAACTCGTTAACACACAAACACAAACTATGCGTGAAGATGAAAGAAATAAAGATGAGAAAGATGGTGACTTGATGTTATGAAACTCGTGTATGTGAAGAAAGATGAAAACAAGAGAGATGTTTATTTCAAAGGAAAAACACACACACACACACACATTCAAGCACACCCCTCAAATGAGACTTTGAGGGGTTTATATAGTACAAGTAACATAATGCCCTAAAGGCTTTCTATGGGCTTCGTGGGCTTGGACATGGGTTGGATTGGATAAAAGGCAAGCTTAACATAACTAGTACCCATTTAGCTTAGCCCAATCCACGAGCCCGTTGACTATTCTATCATGATGTCTAACACACGATATAAAGTTCCTAAATGTGAATGACCATCACTTCTAATAAAAACTATTAAGGCTAACATTACCAAAATCCAGAATTTCAAGAATTTTTTGAAATTAATCAGCTAAAGACTCAGCTTCAAGACAAAGACTCAACTATTTGTAATTTAAAAGGTCAAATCTCAGATCTACACATGAATGTGAACTGTCTTAACAACGAAGGTAGTAATGAGGTTAAAACTAGAAATGATGAATTGGCTTTATGTGTGGCAGAGTTGTTAAGGGAAAATGAGCTCTTAAAGAAGAATCAATTAGAGAATAAGACAAAAACTTTAGATCAGTCTAGTTCCTTGTTAGCTGACATAGATGACCTCAAAACCAATCTTCAAAATAAGAGCTTCACTATTGTTGCCTTAAAGAATGAGCTTAGGAAAATTACTAGGAATGGTAGAAACATTAAGACTGCAATTGGGTTTACCTTGGAGAAACCAAATTCACAAAGGGATAGTGATAGATCTGTTGTTAGGCAACCAAATGCATTTAGGACAGAAAGAATTAAACCAGTCAAATCTAAAAACCCAAATCCTTCCCAAGTCAAAGAGAACACCTTTTTGCCAAAGTCAGTTCCCTCACCAAATGCTTCTCACTCAAATGTGCATCAATCTAAGATCAGGAATATAGGAAAATCATCCTCTCCACATAAGAAGCATCAAATGACTGACCAATCCCCCAAGAAACAAACTAATTGCAAAAGGAGAAATGTTCAGAATAGGGAAATGGGTACATCTCACTCTGCTAGCAGTTGTTTTAAGTGGATACCTACTGGTAGAATATTTATGCTCACAGGATCCAAACGGTCATACTTACCTAGATCTTGTCTTAAGTGGATGCCCACAGGTAAAATTTTCAAGAATGTTGGACTTAAAGGGATTCCTAGTAATGACACTTCTAGACCTGACTGTACAACATCCAAAAATGAGGATATTTTTGTCACTAACCCATCTCTCTGCAATACTAACCCATTTGCTACTAGTGCAAAGTGTCCTCAATCTTTTTCAGGTACAATGCTCAATTTAATCATGAATATCATGACATGGTTTCCAACTGAAATGAAGACTGCTCATTCAGGAATTGTAGCCTGTCATAATTGATATACTTCATACTTTGACTCCTGATCGACTTGACTCAGGACTCGCTCTCATTAAGTCATGTGAATAATTAATATACATTTGTTAAAACAAAATCTAATAAAAGATATATCTTGTGTTATCGATAACATCTACGGTCCTAGAAATGTCATTCAATAATGATACGGGTCCTTAGATGAAGTTCGAAAAGAAGATATACTCTATTTTAAAAATGGGTGACTGCAGTTCTATCAATGTTCACATAATCTTAAATCGTGACATTGATTGAGGGGGAGGTGTTGTTTGGGTCTTTGCATGGGTGTCACATGTGTCCTGTAATCTATGGCCTGCTACATGTTACTTTATTTTAAAACAATATGCGATTTGTCATCTTACTGTGGTTAAGTATTGCGACTTGTGCTTATTTTATGATAGGAGATTTGTGTTATAGCTACAATATGTGGTTTGTAATGTGTGTTCTTATATGCGAATTGTCATCTTCTAGCACTTTGTTAAGTACAAGGACCAGTTATGAAATTTCTCTTAAGTTTAAGTTGGTATATAAAATCGTGCGACTTATCATTTAGTCAAAAGTTTTCAAACAAACTAGTCATACTCTCGGTCAAACCCTCTCATCCTCATTCAATCTAGCGATTTGTGCTTTAGTTGTTGTGTGGTATGTTTTTGATCTCGCTGGACACGTGTATCTCACTTATTCATCAAGTATTAGACCTAACAAACATATTTCCTTTGGAGATTCACTCCTACCGTTCCTCGATTTATAATTTTTTATTAGGTTTGATTATTCATTTCTCGTTTGCCTGGTGTATGTTGATTCATTTAGATAGGTTAATTGTTTGTATGAATTGTTTATTCTCGGTCACATGCTTGATATGCTAGGCTCGATTATGCATGTTCTTCGTTCCCTGTCTTAAGCGTATAGATCATGGATTTGATGTATGTTGAAGATAATATTAGTAGGAATGTTGAGTGTTATGCATTATGAACTTGATTAGGTCTTGATAGTGGTTGAATCTTTATGGTAGTGGTTCTCTAAGTGTTGGGTTAATTTTTGCTCTCATAATGTCTGGTAGCGATTTGCCTCAGTATTCATGCTAGCGACTTGTCTCCAATATATGCTGCATGCGATTTGTCGTTGCAATTAAGTCAAGCGATTTGTCTGTGAAAATTGATGCGATTTTTCGTTTCAATAAATTAAGCGACTTGTCTCTATATACTCACTTTGCGATTTGTCTAGTTTACTGTTGCGTGCGATTTGCTCTGAGCGATTTGCGACAAGTGGTTTTACATATGCGACTTGATGTCTTTTGCTAAGTTTTGCGATTTGTCTGTTTTGTTATATTCCATGCAATTTGTTGTCAAAACATGCTATTTGTCATGAATTATATGAAACTTATGCTTATATGTGATTTGTATCATCCTACATGAACTGTTGCTTGTCTTAATTGGTCTGTTTCATACTGATATACCGTAGGTATGAAACTGCTATGATGTGTGACTATGTTTCTATATAACTCCTAACTATGTTCCTGGTCAATACTGTTGTCTTGGGTATATCTTACAGAAACACAATGGCAGACACAACTTCGTCTGATATCCCAGTGGTCAATACTTCACCAGTTGTGCTTACCGATGAGGAACTTCTTCCTCATAATGAATGGGTTGATATAGCTAAGAGCAACTGCTATTTGGATGAGAACAGACATCAACCAAACCCTATCTATCGAATTGCCATTGATATCCTTAAGAACACCAACTTCTTTGGTGCCCTAACCATTAGATGCAATATCCCTACCATTTATCTACAACAATTCTGGAATACTGTTACATGTAACAAAATCGCAACAAAATACTCCTGCAAGCTGGATGACAAATGGTATGAGTTTGACGCTGAAACTCTTAGGGAGACACTTGGAATCATACCTCGAGATCCCACTAATAAGTTTGTACCACCACCTAATAATGAAGAACTAATGAACTTTGTGGAAGAACTGGGATACCCTACTAAGCTTACACGTGTCTCTTCGATAATCACCAATGACATGCATCACTGGAGAGCCATTGCCACCGTCCTCAACATATGCTTAACAGGGGAAAAATCAGGGTTTGACAGAATAAGGGCTCCAATGTCACAAGTTTTGTGGGGAATTGTCAAACAAAGAAATATCGATTTTGCCGAACGCATTTGGGAAGAACTCTCATTGGCCATGGATACATTCATTACAGATAGAGAAAACTTCTTAAATCAAATAAAAGGAAGGAAAGGTGACAACAAAAGGGTGATTCCTAGCGTTCGGTTCTCTAAGCTAATCATCCAGCACTTGCAGCAGAAACATCAGTTCAATCCAAGAACTGAAGCAGTTGTACATGAGGCAAGCAGTGAATTTCTGCTTGGTAACTTGAAATATGTTGCCAAAGGTACAAATAAAGTGATCTTTGGCATGGCAATTCCTGAAGCTTTAATCACTGATCGAATCAAGAAGGCTGATTATTTCAAAAGATACTTAAAGATGGTCTCCGCCACTTCTACTGAAGACATTTCCAAATCCACTTCCTCTCAATCTAAATTCAAACAATCTAAGTCCACCTACTCAAGTCTTCCCAAGAGAAAGAAGAGACTTGATACCTCTGTATCTGTTCAATCTCCACCCGAGAAGCAAAAAAGGAGAAGGAAAGATACCGGAATGGGGAATGTTGATGAAACTGAGGTTCCAACAGGAGACAGGCGATTGATAGATGAAGACGATCTTTGCTTTGCAACAAGGGATAAAACAAATCCTGGAAAGCATGAATATGAGACCACCAGTGGGAGGTGTTGCAATAAGAGAACCTGAACCAATGCCACGTCAAACGACTTCAATCACACAAGACAAAGGGAAAGGGATTGTTGGTGTATACGCTGAACAAGCCGCTCACATGCTTCTGACCATCTCCTCTTCACCATCAAGAACTACCAACCAATTTGAGCTGAAGAAAAGAAGCATTGAGTCATCTTCAGCTCAAGAACCAACTGGAACTGAAAAGGAGGTATCCGAAACACAGGAAGATACACTTGCAGCAAGTGATACCCAATCTGATAAGAATAATGAAGAAGAATTGCTGAAAGACTCACATAAGAACCTTGAGTCAAGATCCGATGAACACATGCACATGGAAGAACCGAACCTGTCTACTGGTTCTCTATCCTCATTGAAGAACCTATATACAGACTTCTCTTTCGGTGATCAGTTCTTAAATGACAAAACCACAGACACAGAGTCTTTTAAGCAAGGTGATGAGAAAGAAGAAGCTGAGTCCATGTATACAGTCGACATTCAGCAAGACACATCAACCATTCCTCCGATGTCAGCACCTACTCATGCAACCGCACTTCCACGCCCAAAACTGCTCAAACAACCGCACTTCCAACACCTGAACCTGCTAAAGATCTATCACTTGAACCAGTGGTTACTGACACGGACACTCCACCGGCTTCACCACCTCAAATACTTACATCAGATCAATTGCTTGACAAAGCAGTGAAAAGAATTGAAGCTCTTGAAATACAACTGCGTAAATTTATCAATGTCCTCGAGAATCGTGTCTACAGGTTGGAGCACCTTAACTTTGATGACGGGGTTGCAGACGCCATTGAAGGCGAAGTTAAGGATGCTATAGAATGGGCAATGCAAGCTCTTCTGCTTCAACGGTTTAAAGACCTACCCATTTCAGATATGAGAGCTGTCCTTTCAGACAAGATGTATGAAGCTAACGAGCATAACCATGAGGTTCATAAGAAGTTATTCGAGGCTCTTGAAGAATCGATTAAGCACGACAATCATCTACAGTTTTTAGAGGACATTGGAGAAATAAAGGCTAAGAAGAAAAGGAGGACTATGGTGTTGGAGACGTTGCGTAAAGGTCCTAAACCTCCTCCTCCCTCGCCTCCAACAGGAGGAGCTGGAACTTCTAGTGCTGGTGGATCTTCTGGCACAACCACTACACCTTCAGCACAACCACCAACATCTCCCCCAAAACCTACAAATCAATCCAGCTCATCCGGTGATCAGGGTACTCAGAAGAAGTTTGCAGCATGGACCACGGTTGATTCTAGGTTTACACCCACCTTCTCCACTATCCCAGAAGACCAGGTTCTACATGAAGAGTCTTATGTCATGCCTGAGTCAGAATCCGATGAAGATGATGCATCCACAAGACATATCCCTAAACCAACTGATGATGACGATTGGTTTTTTATGCCTACATTTCAGGTGAACCTGCTAAAACCTTTAGAGTTGCACCATCAAAGGATATGACTCAAAACTGGCTCACCGAAGAAAGACCTCAAACTCCTGAACCTTCATGGTCCATTCCAGAATCTGACATGATGAACTCTGACAACAACTGGGCATCAACCATTACTACCAACTATGAAGCCCCACCTGAAGACTCTCTTCTTCACATCACTGGAGATATGGGCAGCTTTATGAAGTGGTTTTGTGAGAAGAAGGGAATCTCGTCCATCACTCCGAAGGATCTTGAAGGACAAGCATTCGAAATCGTCAAAGTCTTTCATTCAGATGCCAATCAGCTTCAGTACCAGATGGAAGAGTGTCATAAAATGCTGAGTGATCAAGTAAGTGAGCAGATCAGCCGTTTCAATGTGAACAAGCCTTTACCTCTTGGTGGTGAACCAGGACAATTAACCATCCAATCAGAATTCTTCTTTAACCATGACCTGGATTATCTATGTGCCCAAACTGCAGACAGAAAACCAGCTTTATCTATTTCTAAAATGAAAGCTGCTACCTGCACTGATCCGGGTCTTGAGCAGATGGTACCTGATCAATTCTGGACTGACAAAGAACAAGTGTATGACATCGCGGCTTCATACAACATTTCGCATTGGTGGTTCAAGAAGAATAAATTCTACATTGAAAGACATGGAGCTGAAAAGAGACGCAAAGCTGTTCGATCCAAGCTGCGGATTCTAAGTGTTGTTAGTGTAGAGATTTTCCCAATCTATGGATATGATTATCTGAAGAAGATTGTTCTTCGAAGAGCAGACTTGAAAGATCACGTGATAGAATAAAACGACTTCAAACATCTGCTGCCAAATGACTTTGAATATCTCTATCTTCTAAACCTTCAAGGACACCTTGACCATCTACCTTTTTGTGAGAAGAAGGCTCTATCTGCTGCTGTCAATCTCTGGATCAGAGGCTTGGTCATTCGACAAAGATTTGTGGATTTTCAGCTAGGAATGGAAAGCTACCAGACTCGGGTCAACCTAACAAGACCTCAATGGGAAGCCTCAGGACTTGAATTTCATCACGAATATAAAGTGATTGACACACCTAGAGCCATCATCTTTACCGACAGATACGGCTCAAGAATGCTAATGAGGCTATGCGAGCTATACAAGTTCAGTGATGGTACACTCATGATGGTTGAACAAGAATTGAACTCAGGAGTGAAGGAAATCAAAATTGACCTGAAGCCATGGAACAAAACAAAATTCTTGTCGGAACAGGATTTGAAGATGTGTGAAGAGTTTGTGGCTGCAATTGGTAGAAGACTTAAGACTAGAAAGATTTATCGCAGCCTTGAAAGTTTTGTGGGTGGTAGACTTCGTGAAGGTCACTACAAGCTGCTTCAAAGAACTGAATGAAGACATCTTCCGAAAGTAGTTTCTGTTTTTTTTTTTTGTATTTTTGATGTGTAAAATGTGGTATCTGTACTACGAACAACTATAATGTATGTAGTAGTGATAGGTTATATGTTGTGGTTTCCCTTTTTCTCAAAAAGGGGAACTTCAGTGTTGTCCACTTCAGATCATATAAAACCAGACACATTTTTCTCCAACAAAGTCTTGTTTTATACATATTTAAATCACTTGAGATCCAAAATCTCAAAGGATTTGAAATTTTTGATTGGGGGAGAAAATGTGATATAAATATGAAAGATGATAAAAGGTGACCATTTTTGTCTCAAAAGTGCATAATACTCTCTAATATGTGCTAAACTCTTTTCGAATCTCGAAGCATATATTAAGGGGGAGCATTTCAAAACAAATATAAACCTGCAAGGTACAAAGATTTCTATGTTTTAACATAATGTACCTTGATTGTATGTTAAATGGTTTCAAAATATTTGGTTATCGTGGATGCATTTCAAAAGAACTCTTTCCTTTATGTGATAAAATGATCTCAAATATCCTATGCACAATTTGAGGGGGAGAATTTTCCAAAGAAAATCAAAAGGTTTTTTCTAAGGAAATTGTGATCAAAGAAATTATTTCTAAAGAACTCTTTCCTCCATGTGCTAATCAATTTAATAATCATATGCACATGTTGAGGGGGAGCATTTCTAAAATGATCAAAACAATTAAGGTACAAAATGCTTTGATTTTATATCACAAGTACGTTGATTGATTTTTCCAAATGATTTTTCAATTGGTTTCACGGAAGAATGAACAATACCAAAAGACCGACCAATTTAATTTATGCATGGAGTTATAAGGATGGTTAGGTTAGGTATTCGTTCCCACGATCCCGCCAGAGCCGGAGGGATCTACCCAGGGACAATCCACTAGATAGTGTAGAGTCCTTAGGTATGATGAAAAAAGGAGAAAAGTGAGATATGGGAAGAGTGCGGACTGAGATAGAGCTAGAACTGGAATAAACCCAACAAGGTTCTAGTTATGAAATCTCGGTAAGCACTGAAGGGGTTGAAGAATGAAAAAGAATTGAATGAGAAAAGGGTGAAAACAAATTGCCCTCTAATTATTCAACCTTAGGGCAGAAACCGGGTTCAATACATATGCTACTGGCTGTTACCAAGGTAACACCGGAATTGAAGACAAGACGTCATGGACCCAGTGACGCACTGAACTACAACTTCCCAAGCTACTCAAGTTCCTCTTAAAAGGACTTGTTTCATTCTCACAGGGAACCTACATAATCTATCGACTTTCTCTTAGAGATTGTTGATATTGAAAAAGGAGACCCTCTCCCTAGTCTCCGACATAGGAACCAAATGTGCACAATTGAGTCTAGAGCCACGAGATCATCAAATAAATCTCTTTAGGACACTGTCAATGAAGACTCTCTGTTTCACACAATGTGGAAAGAGAGATTATATCTTATGAGTCCTACGCATTATCCTTGTGGTATTGCCAAAACATCTGAGTGATATGCAAACATATTCACAATGAAGATGGAAAGCCTTCTAGAGCCAACATCAAACAAGCTCTTGGTGGGTGGCATGTGAGATCTATCCAATAGATCAACCATGTGACAACTGAACAGAAACAATGGGGCGATTCAAAATCATGAATCAATCATGGTTCAGGTTATGGATTGACGAATACCTTTGAAAAACCAGACGTTGTGCTTAAAAAATTATTTTCTTTAGCACATCGACTGTGCATTAATATTTCAAATATTAAAGGTGTTTATGATTGATAATTGATTTTTCTCAAAAACCCTCGATGTATTGCAAAAACACTTTATTGAGCAGTACTCGATTGTTTTTCAAATCTCTTTTCATCAATCAGTGAATATCAAATTCGCTAGTTCACTCACTCCGTTTTGTCTTCTTTGAGACGTTCCGGTTTGAGAACAGCTAGAACAGCTGTGAAACCCTATCAAGGAGATTCTTCGGAATCATACCTGATCACAGGCAGTACTTGTACTGATCAACGGGGAACCGTGGGCCGTGTACCTCAATTCAACGAAAGTGATCAAAGACACTTTCGTGCGCTTTTTTGCTAACTGTTGTATGCAGGTACGTTCGACGATTTGCAGCTGATCAGAATGGAGAGGTCAATCCATAGCCGCATGCTCACACATCACATTCACTTCTAAAGAAATCATGATAAGTGCATCAATGACTCTGATATTTTCACTCCATGCTTCTGCTACGCTGCTGCAAATATCATGAATCAACTAAAGCTTCCGCTACTCTGATAAGAAGATATCTTGATCCAGAATGTGAGCATGTCGGTCCAATTGTCACAACATCATATGCGGGCAACACAACAATGGGAGATGCTGAGATCAATGTGGCTGATGATCTCATATAAAGCTCAAAGGTCTTCATAATGTGGATCAGCTCTATAACCTCCACTCAATGTACATTATAGTTGGATTATGATAATATCACCATGAAAGCACAAAGATTGATTTTTGAAGTGAAGTCTATGAGCTCAAGACTAAAGATTAATTGGAATGCTAGGATGCTAAATTGTAAATCATGGGGTGACCTCCCTTAGGGGGAGATTGTTAGGAATTGGAAATTCTATTGTAAAGCATCGGTCACCCCAATTATTATCTAGCTTAAGTTAGCTCGTAGACATATAATTTATTACGTTATTTGTTAGTTAGTTATTAGCATAGTTTAGTCTAGTGCAACACCGTGGAGGAAGGACGGGTCTTTACCCATTGTATGCCTGATCCACAGCCCGTAGGAGGGCGTGCTTCTTTGTATAAATAGCCCTCTCCCCATAAGGGAGAGGGTTGGATGTTCATTTGGAATCTAACCTTCCATGTTTTTCTCTCACTAGAATATCCCACTTTCTTTCTCTAAAAACCATATATCTATACGCCCATAATTGTGATTGTTTGTGTGTTTGTGAAATCCAATATGTTACAGATATGACCCCCAACATTTGCTTGACTTGCTTTTTTGATTCTGATTGTGTTAGGAAGCAAGCATTGATGATCTAACACCCTCCATTGTTTTGAGGAAAAGGTGAAAATTAAGACAGTTCGTGGCTATTGAGGATTGAAGGGGTATGAAATTTTAAGGAATGTCGGATCAAAGCTCTCGGGACGAATCCCAAAAGCCAAAAAAAGTTTTTCATACTCCTGTGATGTGTTCACATACGGGACAAATGTGCCGACTGATCGTTTGATGGATGGGTTCCAAACAAATGCCATGGTATGTTTCACAATTGGTCCATACGTAAAACCCCATACTCCATGGGACCAACCAAGTGGGTTGAGGTCAGAAAAACTTATGTTTGAGGAAAGAGGGTTCAAGTTAAAATTTTGATCTACCAAACCCACGTAACCTTTAAACCTCTGCTTGTACAGCAAAAGGTAGGAAACTGGTGGAGTCATCCGAACACCATAACGAACAGTGAAATGCATGTTGTCTATGCAAGACTTCCAAGCCTTGCACACACTTCGGCATTGAGCTACCTCCTTCACTGAAAGCCTATTAACTATATCCATTTGAACTTCGATTGGAATGTTGTCAGACATTTTGAAATTTTTAAGGGTAACTTTGATGTTTATTGGGCAACTTGGAAATTTTGTTGGGCAACTTTGAAGTTTTTTTTTGGCAACTTAGAAACTGTAAGTGTGTGTTTAGAGTAGTATGGACAGGAAGAGTATAAATAATTAGAGCATTCATATCTAGAAACCAACCCATAAGATATGAAGTTAAGATAACTTGTACTTGTATTAAATGCTCTAATACTTAACTTGGAGCTTAAAGAGTTGACTTGTCCTTAAAATGACCAAAAAATTAATGAACAAGTACAAGGGCAGGTTCATATACACTTGAAATTGTATGTTTCATAATTTATTTTATTTGGGCAACTATGACACTGATGGGCAACTTAGGCAATAACTAGTTTGTTTCTAACTACTAGTTATAAAAATGTTGTTCTATTAACTAGTTTGTTAATTTTGTTCTATTGCCAAACATTTATCAATTAAGAACTTAAAGCAATGGTACCTGTAAACATGCCCGCATCTCCAAATACCAAGGACGCCACTCAGGATCATGCTTATCGCCACTGTCATAAAATGTTACAACCCCTGTCCTGATATGAAATCGAGCCAGAAACCAATGTTTTTCCTTTTCATTGATAGGCATATAAACCTGCAATATATGTATAAAGGCCGGGTTAACAAAACACATATCAATATATGTGTAAAGGAATGAACACAAATATTACATGTTCAACATCAGCCCATGGGATTTTGTACTTTTCCCCGTTAACATACCAAATGGGTATGGAGTCTTGTAAGAGCAGCTGTACAAAGTATGCAGTAACCAT
Organism: Chrysanthemum makinoi; assembly: GCA_910596185.1. Taxonomy (NCBI): domain Eukaryota; kingdom Viridiplantae; phylum Streptophyta; class Magnoliopsida; order Asterales; family Asteraceae; genus Chrysanthemum; species Chrysanthemum makinoi. Next base: position 138,596,386 of record OU343217.1, read on the forward strand.
AGCCCAATCAGCGTCATCGGGTCTGAAATGCAACATGTATTCCACCCACAACTCTATGTGCTGTAAATACCAAACCAAAACAAATTTCCTTCGGGTATTAAAGCCACAATAAAAAATGAAAAACAAGCTAGGTGAAAGTGTAGTTTGGAAAGCACATTACCAGAACAACATCATCCTCAGCATCGACATCTACCGGGTCTGAACGACTGCTAGAAATAAGAGAGTCAATCAATTCGTAGAATTCACGATTTAGTTGGTCTCGAAATTCATAGCTCATATGGGAAAAGGATGCAGTAAAGTCCAACTTTTCCTGTGAATGAAATAAAGTTCATTGTACAACCAACTGTTTGTTTAAGAAATAAAGGTACTATATGGATGAATGTATTACCCGAAATCCGCAAGTTCTTTCACATGCACGGACCTACGAAGTAATAAAAGATATTATCCTTAACAATAATTTGAATATAAATAAGCTTATAGTTATTATTTTACTTTGACTCGTAAATAACCTGAATAATAGCCTCGAGTTTGAAAACCCGAGAATTCAACTCTTGAATGACACAATCCTTGAGGCTGATTTCTGCTAGAAGACTACTTTTCTGAACCCTATGCACAATCGGTAAATACTTTTTTTCTGTCCTACCGCGTTTCCGTGCAGTGACCAACTTCGTAGATACACATCGTAAGCATGCGGTAATTTTGTTGGAAGAGACCTTGGTATGTAGTGCATGTAAAATTCCCTAAACAGCATATACCAGTCCGACTGTTGCTCGGCTAATGTTGGTTTCAGATCATAAATTATCTTCGAATCCTAAATGACATCATCAACGGCAAGGAAATCAAAAAAGAACATTAATACAGTATCAAATTAAATAATTAATAAGCATGCATTGAAAATATTGAATACGTTTTACCTTGCCAAATAGCAATCCATAATCCGATCTTGTAAACATTACTTTCCTTGACCACGCTACTGCCCTTGGTATGACATCTGGGACTTTATTCCACTAATGACTGCTTCTTTCAAACGACTCAAGAATCCATATCTATAATAATAAAGATGCGTTAATCTCATACCAAAGCTTCAAAAATAATAACTTAGGAAAATATAATATAACAAGGAATAACCTTGAAAGGCCAAACAAATCCAGCAATTGTGTATGTTGGAACATACTTCCGATCTCTTTCCAGACCTTTTAGGTAGTCCCACTTGTGGTTTGATACAACATCGAGTATCTGGTCGTACAATTGCCTCCAAATGTGCTCCCCCCATGGAAAGGAGTTCCATGCGTCAAGGTCTTCAACCAAACGCATGAGTGTATCATCCACCTCTTCAAACAATAACCGACCCATAAAAATGACCTCTAACAATAACACTAGACACACACGGACTACGTCTTCATCAGTTAATTTCCCGAACAACTCTTCACCTCAATAACACCAATAAGATCTAAGTTGGAAAGTTTTACCCCTAATTTGTTTGGAAATACCCTCGACTTAAATGTTAAATCCCCTTAACTATATAAATCAAAACTAACATTCCCAAAACGAAAGCCTGTTATAAGAGAAAACTGGGGTCGACCAAAATGTAGACTACGACCATCGAGGTTATATATAAGGGGCATGTCATAGTGACGATTATCCACAAAACCCTGTTTTTGTAATACATAATCTAACATATGTGCTTCATGGTCAAAAAAGAACATATCCAGCCATCCTCCAAAACATGTAGTCCTAAACAATTTCCTTCGATTATGATTCAGCTTTTCTTTAATTAACGAAAAGTATTTCAATTTGCTCCTAACGATCACATTGGCTTCGTATTCCTTAGAAGAAAAAAATCAAATTAATAACAATTAATTAGTATCTTACGACAACTACAATGCACTAAAACATACATAGTGTGAGTAACTGTATGTTAGAAGAGATACAACATGTTACAAAACCTTTCAAAACATATCACTGATTTCCTAGTACGCCAATCATATTTATCAAAATGAAGCATTTTATCATACTCACAGCAAATAAACAATTACCTAATTTTAGAAAACTTTATAAACATAATAATGAGGCTCAGATCTATATAAATCAAAAGTTTATAAAACATCAGGATAAAACCACCATGGCTGCAATAGTATAAACTATAGAAATGCCACGCCAAGACACGGAGTATCGCATCATTTGCATGATTTAATAAGATACTTATCATCATAGCCTCATACACACTGACACCTTATATACAGATGCTCCCTGATAATTGACGATTTCATAAAAAGGAAACATAGTTAACGATTATGAGGTCCCAGTACAGTTCCTTTTGTCGTTTCAACTCCCTTTGAGCAAAGGCCTGCACCAAGCGATTTTCTAGATTGTTGAAAAAACAAAAGGAACTGTATGGGATCTCAGAAGGGTTAATTATGTTTTGTAACATCAAAATTATAGTTTTGCTAGATTGTTAAAAAAAAGTTAAGGAACAATATGATATAGTTGCGGATTCAAACGGAAGTTGAACATATGTGTGTGGCCGCGTTACTTTGTAGATGTGTATGGAATTTCAACTTAGTGATCCCTTCTGAATCCCCCTACAGTACCTTTTGTCGTTTCAACTCCCTTTGAGCAAAGGCATGCACCAGGCGGATTGCTAGATTGTTGAAAAAACAAAAGGCACTGTTTGGGAATTTAGAATGGGTAACTATGCTGATATTCCCTACTCGTCTACAAAGTAATGTGGCCACCTACATACGTTCAACTTCCCCTTGAATCCGCAAGTATATCATATTGATCCTTAACTTTTTTTAACAATCTAGGAAAAGTCTATAACAAGTATATCAGACTCATATAAACTTCCAAACTGAGTGTGCAGTGTGATATGCATTAGCAAGGCTCAGATCTGTAAAAAAAGTTGGATAAGCACCAGAACATCAGGATATAACCGCCATGGCTGCAAAATAATGTAATAAAATTGCCATGCCAACATACGGTAAATCACATCATTTGCATTTCAAATAAGATAATCGTCATCACAGCCTCTTGCATATCACAAATACACACATGTAACCACCAATGGACCAACTCCCTTTGAGCAAAGGCCTGCACCAGGCGATTTGGTAGATTGTTGAAAAAACAAAACGAACTGTATGGGACCTTAGAAAAAAGGAAACATAGTTAATTATATTTTTTAAGATCATTAAAACAGTTGTTTCCGACAAAAAGGAAATATAGTTAACGCTTCTGAGTCCCCCTACAGTGCCTTTTGTCGTTTCAACTCCCTTTGAGCAAAGGCCTGCACCAGGCGATTTGCTAGACTGTTGAAAAAACAAAAGACATTGAATGGGAACTCAAAAGGGTTAATTATGTTTTTTTAAGATCATAAAAAAAGTATTTTCCTCAAAAAAGGTGTCACACCCCCAAATTACCTGTTTTGCAGCGGAATGGAATTCCTGGGGATTGACTGTCATAGCATCATAGTTACAGATATATTGAACGACCTAAAGTGTCGTTTGGAAAACACATCGTTTGATTTAATAAAATAATCAGAGTTTACAAAGTGTAGGTCCCAAATGAAATTAACTTGTGCGGAAATAAGTTTGTTACAAGTCAAACGATGTTTTTAAAATGAATAAATCCCATGTGTGACGCGTCGTCACCACGACTCTATGATATGTCCATATGGATGTCATGAAGTGAATGCCTTAGATACCGGAGATAAAACATGCTAAAAGTGTCAACACAATGGTTGAGTGAGTTCATAGAGTTTGTGTTGAAATGTAAAGCCTTTCAAAATCGTTTATGCAGCAAAGGCATTGTAAATCCACTCGTTCCAAGTTCGCCCATACAAAACTTGCAACCTGTGTGTTCACAACCCACTGCCAAAATATGTATAGTTTATATTCAAGCGCATGATGTCAAATGAATTCACATAATAGTGCGTATATTAATGTATTAATAGTTACTTGACATAACACATACGAATGTTGCTTCAAATTGTACCAAGACATTTAGCTCAATGATAATACCAAGACATTTAGCTCAATGATTATACCAAGACATTTAGTTCCATGATAATACCAAGACATTTAGCTCAATGATAATCCCAAGACATTTAGCTCAATGATAATACCAATACATTTAGCTCAATGATAATCCCAAGACATTTAGTTCAATGATTTATGATATAGAATATGACTAAACATTCAGTTCAGATAAACATGTAGTTTCAAATGATCATGAATGTCATAAAAGTTGATGAGCATGTATCTCCCCCAAAGAGTTTAATAAAAACATTAAAACAATTGAAAATGGAGCTATGGAAACTCACTTGGACAATAATGCGATGGCAAAAGTGGATACACTGAAATGAGGCGCAACCTCTAACCGTGACCTATTATGAATGATATGATATGTAATAAGTTATGATGTAATGTTATGCATGCAATTCGGATGATATTTATACCACTTGCGAGTTTTGAAAATATTACTCTTCGTCGAAAAAATACTCTTTTGACGCCTTGACCATTCTTAAATTACTTTACAAGTATTTACATCAAAATGACATCCTACGATAGTTTCTTAATGATTTATTGTGAAATTATAACTTTTCGTCGTAAAATAATGTCGTTGGAAATTTCATGAAAGTGACAAAAATGGCTTCGAAAAGCTAGTCGTAAAATGGTGTACGTCGAACGTTAGGAAACGAACTCAACGGTTTTGGAAAGCTTGTATCAAAATCTCAAAGTTTTAGTACATGAGTTTTCGTCATAGAGGTCTCGAACATAAAGATAATAGAGGTTAAATATGGTGATTTTGTCCAAATGTTGTTTAAAAAGTGAGTTTCGGCAAAGTTTAAACAACCGTAAATAATTTATTACAACTCCGCTATACAAACGGTTGGTCATTTTGAAAAATATGCTTGGTGATCTAAATTTTATTAGAAGAAATCTCGTTACAAAAAGTTCTACGTCAACGTTAAAAATAGCCTTCAATATGGTCGTTTTGTTTACCGTAACACTTGTCAACTAAAACTAAAAATAATATAGCTTTTCTTAACTAATAAAGTTACGGCAAAGTTGTGAAAACGTGTATATTTTAAGTTCTACAAATCCGTTTTCTACGTATTATACGTCCTTAGCTTCGTATCAAAGTATACTAATATATTTTTGATAAGTCGAAATAATTTATAAAGCTTAAGACTCGTTTTTGACTCGTACAAAACGAAAACAGTTTGCTGAAATTTTCAGAAAATATATATTTCGTCGTCAATCTTGAAAAATTCATAACTTCTTCGTTATAACTCCGTTTTAATCCGTTCAAGCGGCCACGGATTCGTTTTAAAGTATATTTTCTAATTACCTAGGCCAAAAATTCGTGTCTACTGTCGGATTTTCCAGAAATACAAAACAAGATCAGACCACTTTTTATACTTGTCGAAAAGAGTTTTTCTCGTACTAAACCTATTCCAATCCCTTTAAAACAACTCCAAAGCTATTCTAATCCTACCATACACCTTCTTAGGGTGTCATGGGTTCCTAAACATCATCAAGACCAATATATAACAAGGGATAAATTATAGGATGACTTATATATATAAAACTCTTAAAAACAATGTAAAAATGGTATAAATATCCATAAGTCTTGCATGTTTTGTTCAAAAATGATAAGATAAATATGAAATGATAATCAAAGATGTAAAATGAAAATGATATGCTTACTAGTTTACTTGATGAGGTGATAAGGACAAGGGATTAAACCTAAACACCCTAGGTTTTTATTTCAAAACCTTGATTAAGAGTGTAACTAGATTGTTTAACACTTGAAAATGGAAAAACTTGGATGATTTCTCTTATCCCCTTAGGTTGGCCGGTTCTAGCAAGAGAGAAAAGAGGAGAGATTTTGATTTTTCACTTTGAAAATGATGTATCTATGTGTTGAATTATTGATTGAATGAAATAAGACTTGTTTGCAAGACAAGATCCACAATTCAAGTGGAGTTGATGGATCTTGTCTAGTTCATTTATTTATTTCTTTTATTTTGTTATCATGTATAAAAAAATGTGTAAGTAAAGTAGATGTAAGTTATATAAATATAAGTTGTAACTTGTATACACATTAGTGTATTTAAGGTAGTTTTAGCTAAAAGTAAACTTTAATGGATCAAAGTAAAGTATAATGAGATCATAAAAATTGTAAAAATACATTTCTTGCAAAATTTGAGTGATATAATAATTATCGTGTAGTTTTTAAGAAAAGCGTCGTAATAATATAAATTTAACAATTTATATACGAAATAAATTTAAAACACTGGGTAAACTCAAATATTATTTTTATAAACTAAATGTAAGTATAAAAATATGTCGGGATAATTTTTGGAAGCATCGGGTTATATTTTCAAAATAATAACTTACGCGATAACGTTTATTTAATATAAAATTTACGCGTTTAAGGTGAAATGCAAAATCATGAATGAACTAACATGATGCAAATGATGCTAATGAAATGTAGACTAAACTTAGTCTATATGAAATGTTCGTGATGATATGATCATGAATTCGCCGCTAAACCATTAAGGTTACGCGAATTTGGAACACGTAAACCTAGTTTACGATAAATGATGAAATTGTGAAACGTGAATTGTTTTGAGAAATGACCTGAAAGTACGAGTTGTCACATTCGCCCAACCAAAAAGGAATTCAGTCCCTGAATTCAGTCCATGTTGGTCTCTACGGTTTAGGGTTTGATGTGGCAAACTTTCCCATTCTCGAGCAAAACCTTCAAAAGACTTTTTAGGTAACCGATTTTTACTTAATCTCACAACTCATCAAACAAGAACTGTCATGAGATTAGGCTAAATCGGTTTGAGTAACGGGTCTTTTGAAAATTTGGCTCGGTCATAGAATTGCTTACACATATAAGCCTACTACTCCCTTCATTGCATGATTCTTCCTGAATTAGACATAGGTGATCAGGCTATGCATAATTTAGGAGTAACTATGTAATGCTTGGACTAATCGACTCATATGATGTTTGGTGTTAAGTCAACTAGTGTAAAAATTGTGATAGGGAATGACAGGGCATTCTCCACATTGGAGTCTGATGTGAGTATGATGGGATGTGTATTTGAAGGCATCAATGTGACAATCGATTTTGAAATGAAAGTAAATAACTCGAAAAATGTACGTATAAATCGCATGCAAAGTGAACATGCACTTATGATGAAATGATGAGATGCTATGATGATGTAGTTATAGTCTAGGGTCAATGATGCAACCTAGTTCTCTATAACCGAAGCTCTGATACCAATCTGTCACACCCCCAAATTACCTGTTTTGCAACGGAATGGAATTCCTGGGGATTGACTGTCATAGCATCATAGTTACAGATATATTGAACGACCTAAAGTGTCGTTTGGAAAACACATCGTTTGATTTAATAAAATAATCAGAGTTTACAAAGTGTAGGTCCCAAATGAAATTAACTTGTGCGGAAATAAGTTTGTTACAAGTCAAACGATGTTTTTAAAATGAATAAATCCCATGTGTGACGCGTCGTCACCACGACTCTATGATATGTCCATATGGATGTCATGAAGTGAATGCCTTAGATACCTGAGATAAAACATGCTAAAAAGTGTCAACACAATGGTTGAGTGAGTTCATAGAGTTTGTGTTGAAATGTAAAGCCTTTCAAAATCGTTTATGCAGCAAAGGCATTGTAAATCCACTCAGTTCCAAGTTCCGCCCATACAAAACTTGCAACCTGTGTGTTCACAACCCACTGCCAAAATATGTATAGTTTATATTCAAGCGCATGATGTCAAATGAATTCACATAATAGTGCGTATATTAATGTATTAATAGTTACTTGACATAACACATACGAGTGTTGCTTCAAATTGTACCAAGACATTTAGCTCAATGATAATACCAAGACATTTAGCTCAATGATTATACCAAGACATTTAGTTCCATGATAATACCAAGACATTTAGCTCAATGATAATCCCAAGACATTTAGCTCAATGATAATACCAAGACATTTAGCTCAATGATAATCCCAAGACATTTAGTTCCATGATTTATGATATAGAATATGACTAAACATTCAGTTCAGATAAACATGTAGTTTCAAATGATCATGAATGTCATAAAAGTTGATGAGCATGTATCTCCCCCAAAGAGTTTAATAAAAACATTAAAACAATTGAAAATGGGGCTATGGAAACTCACTTGGACAATAATGCGATGGCAAAAGTGGATACACTGAAATGAGGCGCAACCTCTAACCGTGACCTATTATGAATGATATGATATGTAATAAGTTATGATGTAATGTTATGCATGCAATTCGGATGATATTTATACCACTTGCGAGTTTTGAAAATATTACTCTTCGTCGAAAAAATACTCTTTTGACGCCTTGACCATTCTTAAATTACTTTACAAGTATTTACATCAAAATGACATCCTACGATAGTTTCTTAATGATTTATTGTGAAATTATAACTTTTCGTCGTAAAATAATGTCGTTGGAAATTTCATGAAAGTGACAAAAATGGCTTCGAAAAGCTAGTCGTAAAATGGTGTACGTCGAACGTTAGGAAACGACCTCAACGGTTTTGGAAAGCTTGTATCAAAATCTCAAAGTTTTAGTACATGAGTTTTCGTCATAGAGGTCTCGAACATAAAGATAATAGAGGTTAAATATGGTGATTTTGTCCAAATGTTGTTTAAAAAGTGAGTTTCGGCAAAGTTTAAACAACCGTAAATAATTTATTACAACTCCGCTATACAAACGGTTGGTCATTTTGAAAAATATGCTTGGTGATCTAAATTTTATTAGAAGACATCTCGTTACAAAAAGTTCTACGTCAACGTTAAAAATAGCCTTCAATATGGTCGTTTTGTTTACCGTAACACTTGTCAACTAAAACTAAAAATAATATAGTTTTTCTTAACTAATAAAGTTACGGCAAAGTTGTGAAAACGTGTATATTTTAAGTTCTACAAATCCGTTTTCTACGTATTATACGTCCTTAGCTTCGTATCAAAGTATACTAATATATTTTTGATAAGTCGAAATAATTTATAAAGCTTAAGACTCGTTTTTGACTCGTACAAAACGAAAACAGTTTGCTGAAATTTTCAGAAAATATATATTTCGTCGTCAATCTTGAAAAATTCATAACTTCTTCGTTATAACTCCGTTTTAATCCGTTCAAGCGGCCACGGATTCGTTTTAAAGTATATTTTCTAATTACCTAGGCCAAAAATTCGTGTCTACTGTCGGATTTTCCAGAAATACAAAACAAGATCAGACCACTTTTTATACTTGTCGAAAAGAGTTTTTCTCGTACTAAACCTATTCCAATCCCTTTAAAACAACTCCAAAGCTATTCTAATCCTACCATACACCTTCTTAGGGTGTCATGGGTTCCTAAACATCATCAAGACCAATATATAACAAGGGATAAATTATAGGATGACTTATATATATAAAACTCTTAAAAACAATGTAAAAATGGTATAAATATCCATAAGTCTTGCATGTTTTGTTCAAAAATGATAAGATAAATATGAAATGATAATCAAAGATGTAAAATGAAAATGATATGCTTACTAGTTTACTTGATGAGGTGATAAGGACAAGGGATTAAACCTAAACACCCTAGGTTTTTATTTCAAAACCTTGATTAAGAGTGTAACTAGATTGTTTAACACTTGAAAATGGAAAAACTTGGATGATTTCTCTTATCCCCTTAGGTTGGCCGGTTCTAGCAAGAGAGAAAAGAGGAGAGATTTTGATTTTTCACTTTGAAAATGATGTATCTATGTGTTGAATTATTGATTGAATGAAATAAGACTTGTTTGCAAGACAAGATCCACAATTCAAGTGGAGTTGATGGATCTTGTCTAGTTCATTTATTTATTTCTTTTATTTTGTTATCATGTATAAAAAAAATGTGTAAGTAAAGTAGATGTAAGTTATATAAATATAAGTTGTAACTTGTATACACATTAGTGTATTTAAGGTAGTTTTAGCTAAAAGTAAACTTTAATGGATCAAAGTAAAGTATAATGAGATCATAAAAATTGTAAAAATACATTTCTTGCAAAATTTGAGTGATATAATAATTATCGTGTAGTTTTTAAGAAAAGCGTCGTAATAATATAAATTTAACAATTTATATACGAAATAAATTTAAAACACTGGGTAAACTCAAATATTATTTTTATAAACTAAATGTAAGTATAAAAATATGTCGGGATAATTTTTGGAAGCATCGGGTTATATTTTCAAAATAATAACTTACGCGATAACGTTTATTTAATATAAAATTTACGCGTTTAAGGTGAAATGCAAAATCATGAATGAACTAACATGATGCAAATGATGCTAATGAAATGTAGACTAAACTTAGTCTATATGAAATGTTCGTGATGATATGATCATGAATTCGCCGCTAAACCATTAAGGTTACGCGAATTTGGAACACGTAAACCTAGTTTACGATAAATGATGAAATTGTGAAACGTGAATTGTTTTGAGAAATGACCTGAAAGTACGAGTTGTCACAAAAGGAAACATAGTTAACGCTTCTGAGGTCCCACTACAGTTCCTTTTGTCGTTTTAACTCCCTTTGAGCAAAGGCCTGCACCAGGCAATTTGCTAGATTTTTGAAAAAACAAAAGGAACTGTATGGGACCTCAGAAGGGTTAATTATGTTTTTTAAAATCATAATTATAGTTTTGCTAGATTGTTAAAAAAAGTTAAGGAACAATAGGATATAGTTGCGGATTCAAACAGAAGTTGAACATACCAATGTGGCCGCGTTACTTTGTAGATGTGTATGGAATTTCAACTTAGTGAACCCTTCTGAATTCCCCTACAGTACCTTCTGTCGTTTCAACTCCCTTTGAGCAAAGGCCTGCACCAGGCGGATTGCTAGATTGTTGAAAAAACAAAAGGCACTGTTTGGGAATGCAGAATGGTTAACTATGCTGAAATTCCCTACTCATCTACAAAGTAACGTGGCCATTACAGATACGTTCAACTTCCCATTTGAATCCGCAAGTATATCATATTGATCCTTAACTTTTGTTAACAATCTAGCAAAAGTCTATAACAAGTATATCAGACTCATATAAACTTCCAAACTGAGTGTGCAGTGTGATATGCATTAGCAAGGCTCAGATCTGTGTCAAAGTTGGATAAACACAGGAACATCAGGATATAACCGCCATGGCTGCAAAATAATGTAATAAAATTGCCATGCCAAGATACGGTAAATCACATCATTAATAAGATAATCATCATCACAGCCTCTTGCATATCACAAATACACACATGTGGCCCAAAATAAACAAACTTCTTCAAACATTTACATATGTAAAGGAGTTGGTTAACAAAGTAGGTTGTCAATATGTTATAAACAAGTGGACGGACTTTGGTACTTAGAGTGGTAGGTTTTCCTGTTATAATGATTAGGTAAAATCATTATAAGAGGCAAACCTACCACTCAAAGTACCAAGGTCTTTTCTAGAATTAGTGGATTCTAGAAAAGGATTTGATTGGGATAATCAAGGAGTGTGGCGTGTCATGAACAATACACACTATATCATTATCACAATCAACACGCAATGATCAAGGCACATCTATCGTGATCATTGAGATATTCAAAGACAAGTTGAATGTAGGAAGTTGTGTATGGCCACATTGTTACTTTCAACTTGACTTTGAATCCACAACTATATCATATTGATCCTTCTTTCTTAAGTAACTACTTAACATATATAAACTAATTTTTTTAACAATCTAGCAACAGTCTAAATACACACATGTGGCCCAAAATAAACAAACTTCTTCAAACATTTACATATGTAAAGGAGTTGGTTAACAAAGTAGGTTGTCAATATGTTATAAACAAGTGGACGGACTTTGGTACTTAGAGTGGTAGGTTTTCCTGTTATAATGATTAGGTAAAATCATTATAAGAGGCAAACCTACCACTCAAAATACCAAGGTCTTTTCTAGAATTAGTGGATTCTAGAAAAGGATTTGATTGGGATAATCAAGGAGTGTGGCGTGTCATGAACAATACACACTATATCATTATCACAATCAACACGCAGAGATCAAGGCACATCTATCGTGATCATTGAGATATTCAAAGACAAGTTGAATGTAGGAAGTTGTGTATGGCCACATTGTTACTTTCAACTTGACTTTGAATCCACAACTATATCATATTGATCCTTCTTTCTTAAGTAACTACTTAACATATATAAACTAATTTTTTTTAACAATCTAGCAACAGTCTATAAGAATTATATCACACTAATATAAAGTAACAATCAATCAAAATATGATAAATACAAATAGCAGTGACATGGGTAAAAAAAATAAACTTCCCTAAATGCCCCATGGGAAACGATCGCCTTTGAAGATGGTCTAAAACTCCTCCATATACTTGTTTGTTCACCTGCAATCCAGGTTTGTTGATTGAATAGCATGTCAGATCTAGGTTGATTTATAAATTACACAAATGATCCCGTGTCGACATGCCATTCAATCAACAAAGCTGAATTGTAAGTAAACAAAGTATCTGCATTTGGTTAACTTGTCTGCATCTAAGATATAACTCGCAAAGCGATAATGAATAATCAAAGATGGATGAACGACACCATATTAAGTTTAATTTGCTACTCAAAGGTGGTGCCGTTCATCCATCTTTGATCATTCATATGTTTGTTTCGTTACTGAAGTGTACAATTAGCCTTTTATGTAGATACTCGCTGATAAAAGAGACCATTTTATCAAAGTGACACCAAAAAATTACATAACAATATTTAGCCCTTTCTTAACATAATACTGAGGCTCAGATATGTATAAATCAATAGTTTACACAACATTAGGATATAACCGCCATGGCTGCAATAGTATAGAATTGCCACGCCAAGACACGGAATATCACATCATTTGCATCATTTGCATGATTTAATAAGATACTTGTCATCACAGCCTCTTACAAATTAACAACTTATATACGTAAAGGAATTGTTTTAAAAAGTTACATGTCTAGTTTAACACACTTCTTATCCACGGAAACGATATACTCATAGAGATGATACAAATCTTCGAGCCAATCATGGTTCATTGGGACGGGCGTCTGCTAGGGAGAAATGATTATATACTCTCACATAAAATATATATTCATGTGTTGCCATAGGATGCCAACCACAATGAAACATGATTGACCCGAAGATGTTAATCATCTATGTGAGTATACCAATCAAGGGTGTATTGTTATATGCATTAGCAAGGCTCGATCGTAAAAAGTTTGATAAATACAAAAACATCAGGATATAACCGCCGTGGCTGCAAAATAATGTAATAAAATTGCCATGCCAGCTGACGGCTATTCACATCAATTGCTTGATCAAATAAGATAATCATCATCACAGCCTCTTGCATGTACCAAATACACCTTTTATATTCCAAATTATACTTCCCCAAATACACCTAAATACAAAATACATTTCTGCTACTAACACACACATCAAACACATAAAATCTTCCCACTGAAACTCAAACCTTCCTTCTCAAACACACATGGGTACACAATAATGTATGCTACTGAGTGTGTATTGTGACATGCATTATCAAGGTTCAGATCTGTAATAAATAGATAACAACGATAACATCAAGATATAACCGCCATGGCTGCATAAGAATGTAATAAAAATGCCATGCCAAGATACGGTAAATCACATCATTTGCTTCATCAAGTAAGATATTTGTCATCACAGCCTCATACATATCACATATACACAAAACACACCAATTAAGGTTTAAATAAACGGTGTATCTGAACTAGTAGTGGTTTCGTCTGAACTAGCAGTGGTTTCGTCTGCACTAGCAGTGGTTTCTTCTAAACTAGCAGTGGTTTTCTCTGAACTAGCAGTGGTTTCGTCTGAACTAGCAGTGGTTTTTCCCTAAACCTTAATCAATCTCAACTTCCAAGACTGCCTAAATCCTTATATTTTGGGGGATTAAGCCGACTGAACTAGGGTTGCGTAAACCGTTTGCACCGACTCAACTCAATACCAGTTATCTTAAGAGAAGAAAAAGACTTAAAGTGTTTTATTAGAGAACTAAATGGTTAATTAGAAAGTAGGAAAAAGTTGCCCAATAAATCACCTATGTAAGTGCAAGGTGGGCCCATGTGAACTATATGGGAAAGTTTTCACCTGCACCACATTTATTGACATATTAAGGGTAATAAATTTTAAAACTTACCCACCTTATATGTGTGTATTTTAATTCAAGTGGTGTTGCTAAATAGGTTACAAAATTCTCTAAAAAATGTCTAAAAAGACTTCACCAACAATTTCGAACAAAAGACTTCGCCAACAATTTCCGGAACAAAAAGACTTTGGCCAACAAATTGATGAGTTTGAACTTTTAAGACAAATGGAGGAGGCTGCTATTAAGGAGGAAGAAGAAAGGGAGATAACAGAAAGAGAAGCTGCTCTTGAGGAGGAAGCCGAAAGGGAGCGACTTATGCTCCAAGATGAAGAAGTGTTGTTAGAGATGGAGGAAGCTGCTCGTATGGAGGAAGCTCAAAGGGAGGAACAAGAACGTCGGGACAGAGAATTCGATGCTTTGTATGCAGAGTGGGATGAGAGCAGATTTGAAAGTTGGTCTGAGTATCTTTACGACGATGGTTACGACTCTAACAACTCTCAAACTTGGGATCACCCGGATTATATTTAGTTGTGTCGCAGTTTAATTTTCATTGTATTTTGTTTCGTTAATCGAACCCATTTGCACCATCATTACAGTGCTTTATTCACTTAGTACCAGTTATCTTACAGTGCTTTATTCACTTAGTCTACAACAACATCCATCATTTGTTTCTCAAACTTAATAAGTAGCAACAAATCACTAAAACCACAAGAACAATTAATCACCCAATACATTACCAATTAATCACTATAAACCATTTAGTGCCAGTTATCTTACAGTGCTTTATTCACTTAGTCTTCAACAACATCAATCATTTGTTCACAAACTTATCAAGAACAATTAATCACCCAATACGTTAACAACTTAAAAAATTAACCCTAAAATATCGAAACCCAAAATCAAACAAGAACAATTATCGAAACCCTATATCAATACGATACCAACTTAAAAAGTTGTTACTCTAAATTAGCGAAACCCTAAATTACCGATACCCAAAAAATAAGCGATACCAACTTAAAAAATTAACCCTAAATTAGCGAAACCCTAGACTACCGAAACCATAAATTAGCGAAACCCTAAATTAACAAAACCCTAAATCAATACGATACCAACTTAAGAAATTAACCATAAATCAAATACGAAAAATTAAACACCCAATACGATACCAACTAAAATAATTAACCCAAAAATAGTGAAACCCTTAATCAAACACAAAATTACTTACCCTAGCCCAAATCGTTTTTTTATAGACATTAGATCGGAGAGTGTCGTGGCGATGGTTTGGTAGGAAGTGTGTTATCTGTTGATAAGAAGTGTGTTATGTGTGGATAAGAAGTGTGTTATCATATAAGAATAAGAAATGTGTTAAGGAAGATTGTATTTGTAAATATATAAAGTGTATAAATGTATTAAAGTTATAAAATTATTTATACACTTTTTAAAGTTTTTTATACATTAAATACATTGTGTACTTTATACCTCATGAGTTGCCTAAAAGTACATAAGTGTGGAACCCAGTTGCCCAAGATATATGTACTTTTTAATAATAAAAAAAGATCATATTTTTGTACTAAAAGACAAAAAATGTCAGTTGCCCAATACTGAAATTCAAAGTTGCCCAACTAGAGATCTATTACACTTGTACTATGTAAGTACAATGTGGCCCCACAAAATGGGACACATGTCACCTATATGGGAGAGTTGCCCAAATATTGAATTGAGAGAGTTGCCCATGGGGCATTAAGAGAAGTGAAAAAATTTTGAGGGATTTGAGGTAAATTAGTTGGGCAACTGGGGTAGATAGGGAATTTGCCCTTTAACAAAAGTACAATAAAAGAAAAAAGAAGAAAAGTGAAAGACCCTTTTAGCAAAAGAAAACTTTAAAAAAACCACAAACCAATGAAAATAAACAAATCATATAAAACTCATGGACTAGATTCGAAATAAACATAAAATATATCGAAAGTCGTCCTATATTTTATCACTCGATTGAATCTTGGTAAACTCCGACTGCTGCTGCTGCTATCAAAACATTTCATATTCTTGAATCTAAAGGTACAATCTTTTTCATTTTTATACTTTTTTGTTTGATGGTATGTTAAAATTTTAGTTGTTATTTAATGGGTATGTTAAAGATCTAAAATTTATTTGATGCGCATGTTAAAAAATTAATTTTGGTTGATGGGTATGTTAAAGATTTAGTTTTTAATTAATGGGTATGTTAAAGAATTGATTTTGATTAATGGGTATGTTTTATTTTTTTAATAATTATGATTGATGGGGTGGTAGGTGGTAGGAGCAGAGATAAAAAAAAATGGGCTCAGAGACAAAAGTTCTATCACTTGCAGAAGTGTCACAACATGATAAGAAAACTGATTGTTGGCTTATTATTTCTGGCAAGGTTAGTTACATCTTGTTTTAAGATTATTTGTTTGTGGTATATGTGTGTTTTTAGGTTGTTTTGTTTGTGCTTCTTTTTGTTGGTCTGAAATTTGATTATGTGATAAGAGGATTTGACGATCTATGTGGTTTTGATTATGTAGTTGTTAACTGAAACTAATCAAAGAACCAAAATAAAAATTCGGTTTCGATTCAAGTTGATTGAAAATACTTAACGTGTGGTAGGATCCAAGTTCTCCGATTGAAATAGTGAACACCCGAAACAAAATAGCTTAAGTTGTCAAGTGCTTACAGTTTCCTAGATTGTCTTTAAAATATTAGATCGTTAATGTACTTATGATTTAAGTGGTTTTAATTCTCAAAACACAGTATGTAGTTTTGAGAATCCAAACAGCTTATGGGCTTCCTAGTTGTTTTTGAGAAACCGATGGTTAGGAGCTTTTCTTAAAGAGCTTATTTGGCTGATAAGCTATTAAGTTAACAGGCTAACATGTAGCTGTTGTTTACATAAGCTTGCTTAAACACCCTAAAGTGTTGAGGCTCAACACAAGCTTCTTTGACCTGTCTTAAAAAGCGTATTCATTTTGCCTCCTACAGTTGTAAAATTTTAATAGAAGTTCTCAAGCATTTGGCCTGGTAGTGTTTCTTGAAATAAAAAATAACAATGAAATTTGGTATTATAATGCATGCCCAAAATGTTTACTTATGTTGACGAAAACCTACTCCCGCCATTGTTAAGAGTTTATGTTTGATCTTTCTCTGACCCCGTCTTATTATAACGAAAGGATGGCAAGGTTGCAGTATATTTGAATTCTTTTGAATTATTTTATGTTCCAATTCTCGCTTGTACTTTTGCTCAAAAACTTTGGAAAACATGTGAATTTATGAATGCGTAAGACGTGAATCATTTCATTAATGAAAGATTTAAACATCATAGCAAATAGGGTTAAAAGATCAAAAGAATCGTGAACAGATCATGAATGAAGGAAGAAGTTATTTCTGTATACATTATAGACAGAACTAGCTTACCGTGTGATCATTGTAACTATCTTATCTCTCTTTTGAAACAATGCGAACAAACAAACTTGCTTAGGTTACATAGGAGTTGAGGAACTCGGTGACAGATTTCAAAATGACATTTTTCTCTAGGGCCTAAAAATTAAATATAGCCAACAGACTGCTGCCAGTATGATATATGAAGTAGATGATCGATTTGAGGTAACTAAAATATTTATCTAGAGTTGACAGTTAAAGTAAAGCTGTTCCTCTATGAGTTTTGTTTTAGTTTATAAAACAATGGTGATAATAAAATACAGTATGAATCTATCTTATTATATATATAGTACTATACTACTATGTCATGTTGGAGTTTCATTTTTTTAAATATGTAAAGTGGATGTGTTGCATTTCAGTCTTCGTGATCGGGAAAATTGCATTCACACATCTTCTAGCTGGTGAGTTCATGTGAGACCACCTAAAAAGTTGAGACCCGTGGAACCAATATGGGCCGTTAGATCAAGAAATGGATTTTCAATATTGATTTTAATGACATGTAATTTTTAAACTTTGTATAGTCACGTTAGAATGAAATTTCATGCATTTTAGTCACATGTGATTTAAAGCCTAATCAAATGTGATTTAGATGGTCTCAAGTTTTACAATGGTCTCATATGAGTGTCCACCTTACAGTAATATCCACTGTGATGTTTCACCTAGTTTCGAGTAGCCAGCTTTTCATCTTAACTTGAAATGAGGCTCCTTTCGAACCAGTTGGATTTGAACCCAAAAAGAACTTTAGAGTAGGTAAACCCAATAAAAAAGAATTAGGTGAGCCGTCCTAGGACTATGGGAGATAACTACGTGGTAGGTGCATATCATAAATTGCATTCAAGTGCTGTGAGTATTTTCTTGTTTTTTCATCAATTATTTAGCACTACTGGTACTAAATCCACGTATGTATTGATTCATAACACTTGTTCAAATGCTTACAATGCTCAATCTCTATTGGCTCTATTGTTGGACGCAACATTTTGACTTGGATATGAACATGATCGAAGTTTTGCTGTATGCCTGTATCTTTGATGTTGTAATTAACATTTACAAGTTTATTGGACCAAACAAGATAACTCGGAACACCTTTAATCAACCTTTTCCATGTTCAAATTTGTATTGTAAGAATGCTATTATATATTGTTGACGTGTTTTGTAGGTGTACGATATTACACCGTTTCTAGATGATCATCCTGGAGGTGATGAAGTCCTCATCTTAGCCACCAGTAAGACAACCACCAAACATTATTTCATTCTTGTTTAATATCGTCACCCACAAACAGTATCCGTTATTTATTTATTTTTTTAAAATTATTATTATTTCTGTAGAGAAAGACGCAACAGAGGATTTTGAAGATGTAGGCCACAGCCAGAATGCAAGAGACATGTTGAAAGATTACTACGTTGGTGATATTGATGTCAACACTTTGTCAACAAAAGGAGGATCGTACAAGCCACCTTCAAGCTCGGGTTCTGGATCGAAACAAGCTTCTGAAAGCTCATCCAACACTACACTCATGTTGGTTCTACCTATACTCATCTTGGCATTGGCTTATGCTCTCTATTATTATGCCAACAAAGCTTAAGTATTTCAAAACTATATTATATGTATGAATGATGGAACAATACCCTGCCTTCTAGTTTGTAATTGTGTAGCCTGGGGGGACTCTCTCCCTAGCTGCCCATAGACCATTTTGTGGAATTTAATGTTACTCGTTCATTTATGTTTCTGTTGGCGATTATTGTAAACCTATGACGAAGGTTTTGTTGTTTATTGCTTGGTTTATTGTTTCTCTGCTATTATGTTTCAACACCCTCTATTATAGGCCGGTTACAACCACTAGACTACCTTTTTTTAAATCATTCAATTTAGGCTGAAGTTTTTTGGCCTACTGATGTTATAAATGGCCATGATAGTAAAAACCGTGCAGCTGCAGCTGCAGCTATAATGTATTTAAGAAATCAGTAGTAAGGTCGTGTTTTGCTTATCTAACCACTTGAAAGTTAGGAAATTATGGAAACTTACTGTGATTGATTTTTAGTGAATTGCTTAAATTTCTATCATATTTGATATAATTTTTCAGATCATTGTCGTAGTTAGTAATTTCTGACCGATAATATGCTTAAAAACATGCCTAGTTGCAACATGGATCGTGCAAAAGTTAGTCAAAATGGTAAGGCCAAACAGAGACCGAATCAGAACTAATTTGCTTGGTGAAGTTCTCAGTCTGTATTATAGCAAAAAAAATCAGTTCTACTTCTGATCTGTTTCCTGAATGGTCTGGTCCATTATCTAATTGTTTTTGCCTTTACTTCAATCGAACAACATCGTAGACAATGAGAATTGAATTAATTGCATGAGAGTTTGACTCATATTCACAGTTTGGTCTTAGGTCAGAATTTGATAATTGGTACAAGTGCTTTTTGTACTATAAAGTAAAAATATGATATTGGATGTCAATTTGCAGCAGCTTGTTACTGTTCGAAGTTCTAAGCAATCTTCTCTTAGAATCTTAGTTGGCTTAAGTTTATACATCATTTTAACACACAACTTGAGTAGTAAGATCACAAGTGTTGTAACGATATAAGCATAGATAAACCTTTCTAAATGACTTATATGCAGAACAGTCAAAGATATTTAATCAACGTCTCTACATATAGCTTTGATCCTGATCAAGTATCAAGGGGGTAATCACATATGTCCTTTAAAACAAACTTTTAAGCTAGCATTGACATTTGCAGGCTTTGGACTGATGTCTCCTGATTCATGCAGATGCAGTCTTGCAGAGGCATATTTACCAACAGACGTCAAACTGTTGGAATGTAAGATCTGTAACGAAAATAATTCCATCTAGAAGGTGTATCTACTTCATGTCGTGCAAAGGCAGCTTGATGAACAAGGTGTTGCAACCTGCCTTGGCGTCATCAATCCCAAAGCAGTCCTTTCTGATTTGATCCTGTCTAGCGTCTATTCTTGTGCACCCATTCCCAATTCGGCTTTGTCCAACACGTAATCCTTGCCCCCATGTCTCTGTATCAGAAATCCATTTGCTATTATTCCAGGAATGATTCAAAAGATGCTTATGGGTAGTGGAATGCTTTACTTAGACCATAATATCCCACCACTCGTAATGTATCTACAATTGCTTAATTCTGCTATTAACAGCAAAGCAATGAAGTAGTGGCGTTGGAAGAACTATCTCAAGTTCTTAACAACGTAACCACAGATTTATTTCAGCCATTGCTAAATCTGTGAAATTTCAATTTGTATGTGAGATAAAGCCCCTAGCAAAAAAGTGTTAGAATTGCTATACGCAGCTAGCTGGTTGGTGTTATGATAGTGACTTTCATTTTTGGAGTCAACTTTCTTTTAAACATTTTTAAGTTTTAACTGCCTGCCTAACTTTTATGCTGATGTTATCGCACCTAATGCTTTTCTTATAATTGTACTTGTTAAAATTATATGAAATATAAGAAACTCAAACATAAACATGCCAACAAAAACTACGTCTAACATTCACTCAATCATAATACATCAATGCACTTAAATATGGTTGACACATCACAAACTATTGTTTTTAAACAATCCATTAGATACCAAGTTACGGGGTCTTAATTTGAAGTTTAAAACGAACCACGGAATGAGCTATGAATGCTAGTTTAAAGGATCAACGCCATTAGCAGAAATGAAGATATACGAAGATTAGTTAGTACTTGTCGCATTTTGCATGTGGATTGAAAGTCTTGGGATGGGTTCATAATATTTTAAGGCAGGCTAACACCAACCAAGCAAGTCAGTATAGTGATATGTTTTGCTTGATATAGGAAACCATGTACAGTTCATCCATTTGTGCACAAGCACTTCAAAAAGATAAATAGCTGCAGCAACGGAGAAAGTGTTGTCGGATTTCTCACTTTAAATTTAGTGTATACCGTATGTTGCTGCGTCATTGGTAAAGCTTTTTGGCGGTAAAAAGTGCATAAAAACATATAATATATGAATACTTTTTGAATAATTCCTTAGTGTCTGTTAATGGAGAAGGTTATATGGTCATTGTGGTTGATTTAATTGAGTATAGTCTTTAAAAATGTGTCTGATGTATGCCAATTCTGACTATATTACCATAACTAGTGCTTGTATGTAATTATTATGTGACTGTGAATTGTTTTCAAACAAAAGCAGCAAAAGTGCACACTCACAGCCTTTTCTTCTTCAGCTATAGTAAATTTCCAATAACTTTGTGTTCAAAGCAACTACTTGTGACTTTGTGAGTGGTGTAGTGTATTTTATCTTCTTAGTTGCTTGATTAGCTTAAAATGTTTGAATGTAGACCATTTCCTCGACTTTTCTAAACCTTAGTCAACTTCATTTATACGGTATCTTGTCATGTTAAAAGTATAGATATTAGTACAATACTGTTAGTGTGTAATATGTAACGGACTCAAGCCCAAGCCCGAATTTTAGAATATTCAGTATTTACCTATTTATATGTACATTGTATTGAAAGTAATCAATCAATAAAATCATCATTCCTCATTATACGCTTCTACATGGTATCAGGCCATTAAACCACGATCCTTTCCTAAACTACACCCTAAAACACAGCCGCCACCTTATTTTTCCCGGCCGTCGGTCCGAATCACGTATATCCTTATCATCCATCGTTGATCCACAACCCTAATTCACAAAAATATTCAACCGATCCCTTTTTATTAATTGTTGCGGCAAAGCTGAGTAAGAAAAGTACTAGCTATCTATTATTTAATTCACATTCATTGGCAAAATATAAAATACGAGTGTTCTTTTATGGGAATGTCTAACCAATGCCCTAAGAGAGGAGGGAGTGGGCACGGGTAAGGGATTCGGGTACCCTTACCCGAGCGGTAACACCGCCGCCGCCCCCGGGTATGAAAATCGGGTACCAAATTCGTGGTACCAAGCCGAGTGTGAAATGTGATATTGGATTGCGTTTTTTGACCGTTGGAGCCAAACGGTCGAATTAAAAAAAAAAAAAAAAAAAAATTTACCTTTAAAACCAAATATTACTCTCTTTATTTTCAAATAAAACACACACTAAAATCTCTCAAAAACAAAAAATAATTGCCAAAATGTCTTCCGATTCTTCCGATTCGAATGCATTATTCCATCTTCGATGCGGCGAGATATCCACGGGTAGCTTCGTTGCAATACTGCTTCAATCGCTCATTTCGATCTTGCGGAACCACGGCAAGCTCTAGCGAACTAAGCGTAAATCGTCAACGGGAAATAGGTCTTCAAACGTTAGAGAATGATTGGTTCGTTGAAACACCAAAGTACAACGAAGAGTACTTTAAAAAAAAATTCGAATGGAGAAGAGCATGTTTTTGCAAATAGTGGGCGACATTGAAGCGAGATACCCATATTTTCAAGAAGGGTACGGCGCGCTTCGAAAAAAGTTTCACGCCGAAACAAAAATCACTTCAGCAGTTAGGCAACTTCGCAACCGTAATCCCTGGATGAGTATGATGAATATTTATGCATGGTGCAAAAGCGTCAGCGTGAAAATCTTGATTATTTTTGTGAGGCCATCATTGTATGCGGTCGAGTACCTACGTAGGCCTACAGACCCGACCTTGCTCGCATTTTTCAGGCCCATGAAGCGAAGCATCACCTCCCTGGGATGCTTGGTAGCATCGACCGTACACCACGTCGGATGGAAAAATTGTCCTAGACATCTGAGAGGGCAATATACTAGAGGTGACCAGTGGTGTTCCATTATTATGCTTGAAGTCACCGCGTCACAAGATATGTGGATTTGGCATGCTTTTTTGGTCCACCGGGGTCAAACAACGATATCAACGTATTGAATCGGTCGACTTGTATCTTACGGTCGAAATGGAGCGGCGATGAACAGTTCTTTCAACGTGAATGGACGCTTTTACAAACGCGGCTACTATTTGGCAGATGGAATCTATCCTAAGTGGTCTACATTTGTTAAAGCATACCCGTATCCATCCGAACCAAAGGAAAAAATTTACTGAGAGTTACAAGAGGGGCGAGAAAGGATGTCGAGCGAGCTTTTGGTGCTCTTAAAGGAAAATGGAAAATTCTCGATCGACCTCTCCGAGCTATGACCAAAGCGAAGATTGCCAAACAGGTTCATGCGTCTGTTATTTTGCACAATATGGTTATAAAATCGCGAGGGAGGGCAATCTCACCGGTTCATATAATGGATGGCCGGTCCAAACCAGGTGTCTGACGACGGTGTGGTAGCGGAGTTACTAGGCGAAGTTCTCCATGACCGTCTTCGATATGATCTCACGGAGCGTGCGCGTCAAAACTTGCCGTATCTCGATGATTAGTGTGTTTTTATTTTAATCTACTTATTTTTAAGTGTTATGTTATGTTTTTTTTTAAGTATTATGTTATGTTTTTTTTTTAAGTATTATGTAATGTTTTATTTTATTTAATGAAATGGTATGTTTTTATTTTAAATATTGTATGTGATTTTATGTATGAAAAAAAAAAAAAACGGGGAAATTGGTGACCACTCCCTCCACTTAGGGTATGGTTAGGGTAAAATTAGTACTTTTTGATGTGTAATGTTTTTATTGGATGGAGGTGAGGTGGCACCTAAGGTATTAGGTGACCACTCCCCCCTCCCTAAGGGCATTGGTTAAGATTTGTCTTCTTGTGGCTTTTTATCACATAAATGGTCCTTGTAATTGACATAAAATTGCATATTTGGACGGGGACTCACACAAATAGTTATTAAAAATCACAAAAAGACAAATATTAACCAATGCCCTTAGGGCATTGGTTAGACATTCCCTTCTTTTATTAGTATTATCTTCGGGACACAGGAAGCAAAAGCCAGCCGCCAGTTTTCTTGCATGATTCGAAAACGGCAATGAAATAAATCTATTACTGTATTTGTTTCTTCGACGAACGTGCCCAAGGTAAAAGGATTTAATTCCTTTGGTTTCAATGCAAAAGCGAAACAAATATGATTTATGTTATGTCTTAAAAATAAAAATAAAATAATTAAAAAATAATAATAATAATAATAAGAGTAAATTACACCGTTCGTCCTTGTGGTTTGCGTTGACCGCAGTGTTTCGTCCTTTGACCAAAAAAGTTGCACCGTTCGTCCTTAAGTTGGAAACGTTATGCGCCGTTCGTCCTTTGACCAAACGACGTTAAGTTTGACCGTTAAAAACCCCATCATGTGACTTGCACACGAGGGTAAATTCGTCATTTCAACACCATAAGAACGAATGGTGCAAGGACGAACGGCGTAGTTTATGTGTTATGTAACACCCCAACCCGACAAGGGTAAAGATATCACAAATACGGTTTCATATCAGAACCTTAAGTACTATACAATAGCGGAAGCCTTTACAAAACTTACAAAAGAAAAATATAAATAACTTAATAATCAAAATAAATCTAAGATCCGTATTTCAAATCTTGCTCTCATCTCTACTCTCATCCCAGATCAGCTATCCCATAAGCTCATCTTGAATGCTTAATACCCGCGCATGAGAAAGAAAATGCGGTGAGCTTACAAAGCCCAGTGAGCAGATATAATAGAAATGAAAACTAAATAAAAATAGAAATACGAAATAAAACAAAGAAACGAATAACGAAGTCACAACGGAATGAGATCAATGAATCATTGAGGATTTTGCGGAAACACAATCATACAGGAATCCGGAAGAACAAATAGCAATTAAGAACAAACACATATCATATCGATGGCACTAATGCAAACGCATCAAGATAACCAAACATTAATTAAAGCAGGAAATTCGAGTACATATGAGCCAAACGAAATATCAAAAGGCTAACGGAAACAATTTCTAGAAAGTAAACATGGCATTCATACAAGTCAATTAATCTTCATTTAACACACTTAATCCAATATTGCAGCACTGAGGGAAATAGCAGATCAAATCATGGCGGTCACACATGCAAATAAAAAACATAGTAGGAAAACTATAACTAAATAAGCAAAAGACATAGCATAGCAATTAGCAAATTATCAAACCAGATATCATAATTAAACCATTTTCCAAACCAAAACTTAATATAAGCGAGTCTAAACATGGCGAGATCAAACATAAGAGATAGATACCCTAGGATAGGCAAAGTTCACCGATTAACTGAACAATCATACTTAATAAACTTTAGGGATACTCGCTTCACACTAGCACATTCATCTCACGGATCAACTAATTCACATAACGATAAACTAACATAATATCGGATGACGACTGCGAATCATATTGAAAACATATTAATCATATCCTAGCATAGTAAACGATAGTCACTTAAACATACAAAAGCATAACCACATATAATAACATATAATAAGCCTAGCACATAATTATAAACACTTGAACATACGAATCAAAATCGAATACTTAATACGAAATAACAGATAAAGATTTAGTTAACTACCACGAGCCCAGAACATATCATATCGGAAATATCTTCCTTATTGAAGTAACCTCATAAACTAATTGGAGTAGCTAGCTCCGGAAATTTTGTGAATCACGCGTATTGCACACGACATCATTCACGAAACATATCGGATAACGGTCGATCTAGGATGCATCCATACGCCCCAACAGAGACGGATAGTGGCCATACTATCAATAAGCGGATAACGGAAAGGGGCGTGGCGAACATCACTCGCCCTAGAGTCATGTCAAAGGTGCATCACTGACACGGACATGGAACCCCATGACTAGTGAAAATATTGGCTCGGGTGTCAACCTAACTTAGGTCAAACAGATTGTCATAAATGACACAGATCATAATCAAACACAAAGTTCAACGGATAACATATCAGATAATTCATATCATAAGGTTCATGTTCAAAGGTTCGAGTCGAAGTTAATGTCGTAGTCACATATCATACTTTCATAATCATAATTTCATAACCAAATGTTCACAATTCAGAAGTTCATAATCAAATATAGCAAGGTTCAACAAATGTGCATATCAAAGTCTTTCTAACATAACGTTCAGTCGGATATTGCATGATTCAATAAAGCAGTGTTTCAAACAAGCAACAGATCAAACAATCAAAAAGGGTTCATAGCAATGGCATAGGAAACCCTAATAATTGAAATAGAAAAGCTAATGAAAAGAAAACGTCATAAGGAACCTTCTTGAAAAGGTCGAATATATCTGTACCTTAACGCAAATGAGAGGAAAGCAAATGAATGAGTGAATCACGAAGATATAACGTCACGTCTCCTTCACGAATCTACACGGATTATGATTTATTTAATACTTATTAGCATCATTAAATTATAACGGATTTATCGCATTCACACTCTTAGAATTGTAAGTATATTCTTATTCTTAGTGACGGACAGAATTTCAATGTTTTAGGGTTTTAATCATTAATTAGCCAACTTTATGAGACCATGCATACATTACTTTAATTCATGACACTTAGTTCTTACACAAAATCATAACTCACATGCTTACAACACTTCTTAAGACTAGCTTGTTATATACTAAATCAATGGTTATTAATGACCTCCAAACTTACTATTTTCAAATGAAATAACAAATTAGCACACCGCAGTTCAAACCCCTAATCGACTCTCATTTATGTTCTAGGGTTTTCCCACTCTTTTATATATCATATTATCTGAATTTACTTTTCATGATACGTCCTTTAAAAACTCATTACTTTAACCTAGATCGTATGAAAACAACCTTTCTTTCCTTGTTTTACCATGCACGCACACATACACATGCAAACACTTATCCATACTTGTGTCGACTCACACAACTTTTAAACTATTGTTTCAAACATGCATGCATGATGTTGCTGAGACATGTTTATATGATGGTGACATACGCTAACACTAAAAAAAGTATCCATATATTTATATTAGCATTCATCCAATCCATGGACACATACTGGTCATTCTTTAGTTTTCTTTGGTTTATGTGACAAAAGTTTTAGCCATCTCATTATGGTTATGTCGAGATACAAGAAAACCCACCTAAGTCATGTTTTAATATATTAGGAAGCATGCCAAGATGTGTTTACAAAATTAAATTCGATGGACCAGCTCCATGCACTCTTATTCATATATATATATACACATCATTAGTTTATATGACAAATTATCATTCACGTGACCATGTTTTAAAGTTATAATATCATGCGTGTGAGGTCCTAAACCCACGACCTGAATATATTCACAAACAGAAAATAGGAGTGCATTAGATCGACACATAATACAAGTTTCCTCATGCTCATTACGTGGCAACAAATCGGTTTAGTTAGCTTTGGTTTAACCCTTGTACACGACATGTATAAGTAAAAGAATCAGGTGCAAAGTGGAAGCACTCCCACGACCAATTGAGAATCCAAAAGGGAAGACAACGAGACCATGAAGGTTACCTTATTTTGACATGCCAAGAAGGAAGAAAAACAAGATGAAAAGCAAGGTAAATAGACACCCTAGTGTGTCCTCGAAGTCACGACAACAGAACAATAATAAACCCGTGATGCAACCAAGAAACCCTCATTACTAACCCGTGTTTCAGCAGCCTACAATCACCCTTGAACCCTTTTTTTTGAAGCCTCTTCAATTTGACAGAAAAATGGAGGTGGGAGAAACAATGTTTTCCGTGACTTTTGTGAAACTAGGGTTTCATGTGAAGGGATTTGTGTTGTATTTATAGGTATATACCCGATCGGTTCATGGGTTTTGGTGTGTGGTTCTCGGCTCAAAAGCCCAACCGGAGATCATGGGCTCAACAACCCATCGACCTCAAGACTTGGGACAAACAATCGGATCACAAGGAAAACAAACGCGAAGCCCGGTGATGTTTGGTATTCGGTTTACAAAGAAAGAAACGATGCCCTAAGTTTGTGCGCGTGACTTTTATTTTCGGAAGATGTCGATCACTTAAATATATAAGTTAGGTTTTAAATTTTAAATCGATGAGCGTTAATTATATTTTACGTATTTTATAATCTTGACTATTTTAAAGGGTAAATTAGTCTTTTAACATTTTTCGTATTTTTAGGGTTTTACATGTTATTTCCGTCATCACCACTTACCACACACACACAAACATAAAACACACATCATCATCATCACCATTTCTCTCTCTCTTTAACCTAGCCCCCGACCACCTTAAACCACCACCACCGCCACACTGCCGCCTACCACACTACACCACCCACCTCAAAACACTCCCCACTCTCCCCTCTTTCCGATCCACTAGATCACGCGCTAAAACCCTCCCCCTCTTGGTATACACTCCGCGTGCCACCACCACCTCACCACAACGCCACCACCCGTTCTCTTTTTGTGTTGTAAGCAAAGGTAGGTTAAAACCCACGAGTTTTGACTCGTGTTTCTTGGTAACTCGTTGATGAGTCACGAGATGACTCGGTCACATGTCGCATCCGCGATCTTTATTGAAGGTCGCGGGTAAGATTAGATATTTGTATTCGATTTTGTGTTTTCAGTTTGTAAGTGACCGAACACAAAAGGAGAATGAAACCTAATGGTTTTGTTCTTTCTTTTAAGTGGTTCGGATAATGATAAGAAGTTTTGCTTCTAACACGGATCGGTGAAGATGAATATCTTGTGATTTTATTTTTTGAACGAATCTAAGATTACAGCGAGATAAAGCTGAGATCCTCTTTTGTTTTTTCTTACATTTCATTTATTTTCGTTTATCAGTTCTTTGAAAGATAGGAAGTGATAGTGAGATTGTTGATGTTGGTTATATGACTTGATGTGGTTGGCATTTAGGATTAGATGTAGGTGGTGGTATATGTTGTTTGAGATGGGTAATTTGTTCTTTTGATCTTCATCACCTTCTCGTTTCTTTCTTTTTATTTTCATTTGGTGAACTGTTTTCGACCCGGTGAGGATTAGATCACGAGGTCAAGCGGTTTAACCCGAGCTATTGATGATTTGATCACGAGGTAATAATGAGTCAAACTGTTTGGTGAATAGATTTGAGGTTGTGAGTCTAACTCTTAAACTTTACATACTTGCAAGTATTCAAATAAAAGTGAACAAACAGGCAAGTTTTCGGTTAAAGATGAGCAAACTTCGCTAATCTTCAAGCTGCGAGAAAATTAGAAACTTCGCTTTTTTTTCGTTAAAGAGAAAAGTGGTGAGGATTATGAATGGTTGTGTTTGTATGTGTAAATGATGGTGGTAATGGTTAAGAGAAGAAGATAGTGAGGGTATTTTAGTATTTTTACCCGGGTTTAGTCGGCCAAACTTAACGTCGTTTGGTCAAGGGACGAGCGGCATAACGTTCACACAGGGCCAGGCGAACGGTGCAGCTTTTGGTGAAAGTGAAACCATGCGGTCAGCAAAGCACACCACAAGGACGAACGGTGTAATTTACTCTAATAATAATAATAATAATAATAATAATAATAATAATAAAATAAAAGGCAACATGCCCCACTCAAGTTTTCATGTTTATTAGTGAGATAGATGTTTATGTTTTTCTAGGGAAAAACACGCCCTGTTTGTTTGGAAGGTTCTTTGAGGGTTCAAGTTTTAGAACCAACTTTCGTTTTATCATTTTTTTTTCTTTTTTCTTTTGATGTAATGCATGAGTTTTAGTTGTAATTTACTTTTTTTAGTTGTAGGGGATACTTTGGGTTATCCCGTTTGGTGGTTTATTTTATTTGTTAAAGGATATTTTGGTTTATCCTGTTTGGTACGGATACTTTGGTTTATCCTGTTTGGTACGGATACTTTGGTTTATCCAGTTGTTGCATCTTTGTTGAAGATGTGCTTCCGCTTGCTCTCGAATGTCTTCATCAACAATTATTTATTTGCTTTAATTTAACGTTTTTAGTATTTAATCTCCGGTCCGAGCTTTCGCAATTTCGCCGCTCGAACTGCGGGGGAGTGTTAGTGTGTAATATGTAACGGACTCAAGCCCAAGCCCGAATTCTAGAATATTTAGTATTTACCTATTTATATGTACATTGTATTGAAAGTAATCAATCAATAAAATCATCATTCCTCATTATACGCTTCTACAAATACTATACAAGATGATCTATATTTACATATATATGATACAGTGAGAATCAAATGAGAATGATATAATTAAGATGAGAAAGATGAGAAAAAAATTATTTCTTCTTTTTATTTAAAATATGTGGCTAGTATTTTTTTCTGATTCTTCTCATCTCAATAATTCTTCTCACTAGATCCATTCCCTTATATGATATGCTAAAAGATATAAAAGCTAAACGAAAAAAAATAAGAGTAACCTGCAAAAAATGTCCTTAAACTTTCCGAAAACTGCAAAAAATGTCTCTAAACTTTCTGAAAACTGCAAAAAATGTCCGCCAAAAAAATGTGCAAGAAATGCCCCTAACATTTCATTTTTGTGTGAGTTATGTCCACTTAGAGTTACTTTAGTTGCAAATTCTTTTTTTTGGCTAACGGTCGTTAGTTTTTCACGTTATAGGCCGTGTGAAATGAATATTTTACTCTCCTTTCCTTCAATAATTGCAACTCCACCCTTTGCCTTCTTTCCCGCCAAAACAACCAAATTTCTCAAACACCATTTCAGTATTTATAACCCAAAATTTACAAACACAAGTTCTAAAACACAAATTCACACATATTCGATTGTACTTCTTCAAAACGAAATGGACAACTCCGTTAACTTCAACAACCTCCTCCGTCCCTGCAACAACCATCACCAAAGCCGTCATAGAACCCCCACCTTGGAAAACCTAGTTTCATCACACAACCCCGATTATACAACAAAAGGCAAACTGTAAAACAAGCTAAAATATTCACTTCTAAGAACAGTATTTAAATCAATAATATCTATAAGCTGTAATATTCACTTCCAAACACCCCTTTAAGAGCTTGAATATATTTACCTTATAGCTTTTCCTTCTTTATGCAAACAGCTCATCAAGAAGCTCTGCAGTCACTTTTGCCTTTCCCTTGTCATCTATAAAGATGGCCAAAATGAAATAAATAAGACCTGTTTGCTTTTCCAAACACCCTTTTAAGAGGTTGAATACTTTTACCTATCATTTCAATCTTGTCATCAAGAAATTCATCTACATTTTCCTCTGTAATGGTTTTGTATGGCCCATATCTTGCTTTCATATGATTCAATAATTCATCATTAAAGTTATTTCACAGGTTAAACCATACTTCTTCATCATCCGCCAAACATTCAATCAGTTTAAGCCCAACCTTGTACCTGATATCTGCAAAGATTATTCAAGATAGCCAAACTGTAAAACAAACTCAAATAATAGTATTTACATTACTTCATAAGAGGTTGAAAAAACTAACCTTTCAGGATTTTTGCCCTGTATAACACATGTTCAAGTTTTGCAATCCTGTTTTTCAGACCATCACAAATGCTATCCACATTTTCCTTGTTATCTATAAAGATAGCCAATAACACTAGATGTGATCACTTATACAGAATGAAACATGAAAAAAGACTATATTTATTAACCATTCACCAAGACTAGATGTGGTCACTTAACACAAGCAAATGCACACTACTGTTAACCATTCGCTTAATGCTCAACAAGACTAGATATACTCAT
The DNA here is from genome assembly GCA_910596185.1 of Chrysanthemum makinoi. Taxonomy (NCBI): domain Eukaryota; kingdom Viridiplantae; phylum Streptophyta; class Magnoliopsida; order Asterales; family Asteraceae; genus Chrysanthemum; species Chrysanthemum makinoi. Next base: position 138,628,671 of record OU343217.1, read on the forward strand.
GGAAAAATAATTTACCTGAAGGCATTAACCTAGATAACATGATTACCAGTGCACTACCAACAAAAATTAATTGAAAGTCCTATAAAACAAAAATTAAAAACTCAATGAATAAACTTTTTGGCATCACTCACAGTCAATACTAGCCTCACCGACAGTTAATACTACTTGAAGGCAACACTGAACAAGCATTACTAGTGCATCATGAACAAACACCAAACAACCACTTTTTGGCAACACTCACAGTCAATACTAGCCCATTAATACTTCCAACCTATGCTACAATTACCAAAATCAAACTAAGCCAATTTTAAACAAATAAAGGAACTAAATAAACAATATAAACTTACCAACATCCAATACAGATTGCATAGTTTCACTACCAACAGTGCTTTCCCTCTTCTGTTGTGGCGTTTGTGTACTCGAGTTAGGGGATGCAACCGAAGGCACAGGCAGCGGACCGTATTTTCTAGGCCTCCCTCTTCATATGTTTTTCTTTACCACAGCCCCATTCCCGCTTCCAGTACGACCACCATCCATGTTAAAAAAAAAAATAGGGTTTGTGCAGGCTAAACAAGCAATTAGGGTTTATGTTTGTATGTGTTAAACGAATAGACAATGTGTTTATGATTGTGTCAGTTGTTAGGTTAACAAACAACCCTAAATGAAGCAGTTTGATATGTTTGTATCGCGAATTTTGTCCCTCAAAGTTTGGAGGGTGAATAAGTCATTTTGCATAGTTGCAGGAAAGAAGGCAAAGGGTGGAGTTAATAGCCATTTCACACGGTCTATAACATGGAAAACTAATGACCGTTAGCCAAAAACAAGAATTTGCAACTACAGTAACTCTAAGCGGACATAACTCGCACAAAAATGAAACGTTAGAGACATTTCTTGCACTTTTTTTTACGAACGTTTTTTGCAATTTTTGAAAAGTTTAAAAGACATTTTTTGCAGTTTTACTTAAAAAAAAAAGAAAAAAAAAAGAAAAGAAAAGGAATTTGAGAATTTGACTTATTCATCAAAATGTTGATTTGAGTCCTCACATTCCATCTATGCCAACCCCACAAATTGGCCACCATTTATGTAGAATCCCGACCATGGAGAGCGATGCATCTAAAAAGACGAAACTTATGTGGTTGATTTTCGTTGATCGAAAAGTTTTCTTGGTGTCACCAAGGATGGACCAAAACTTGAAGTTGATATATATACGAACATGGAACATCGACCATAATATATTTGTTTGTTGTTCTTATGTTACAATTGTGACACCTTTAGCAAAATCTCCCACTTATCTCTGATCCTATCCCTTTTTTCACTAGAAACAGACCAAGTATTTTCACATCATATCATGTATATATTCATGTGTTCATATACGTATACTATACGTTCAGTACTCTCACTTGAGTTTTTATATCAAATGGGTTTATCAAAAAAGTTACTTGGATCATTTTTTATTTGCCTCAAATGACCTTACCTCCTATATAAAGATTGATTTATGGTCGATTTAGTCGGAAAAATTGTATTATTTGTGTTAATCAGGGACAGAACTAGCTAGGACAATATTTGACTTACGCATTTAACAAAAGCTAAACAAGACTAGAAGCACAATTTTATTAGAGATGCATTTAAAAAAGTCGAGGTTTTTCATAAGAATTAAGACTATACCTACAGTTGTCCTGGGACACCCTGGTTCCGTCCATATAGGCTAGTACTTCATATACGCAACATCAATATATTGGAATATATAACAGATATCCTTTGACCCCTTTACTTATATGTGGGTACACCCTTGTTTGCCACCCATCTCAGCAATGTTACATGCATTTAGCTATATATCCAAACATTCCCTCCTATATACTTTAAAGCAAATATATATAGCACATACACGCTCTACTCCAAAAATATCTCTAAGTTTGCTGCCAAACCATAGAGAACTCACTTATATTTCCTTTCACTCATCCCCTTATCGCCTGTCGAGAAATTGGAGCCAAAACTAAACATGGGTAGCAAGCATCTAATCCATCTTCCTTCTATCGGTCAAAGCAGCCATGGGAAGAAGCAAGCGGTTCCAAAGGGTTGTTTAGCTGTAAAAGTTGGCCAAGGTGATGAGCAACAAAGATTTGTGGTACCCGTTACATATTTTAATCATCCGCTCTTTATGCAGCTGTTAAAGGAGGCTGAAAAAGAGTTTGGATTCGCACAGAAAGGTACTATCACGATTCCTTGCAACATCCAAGAGTTTAGGACTGTGCAAGGCATGATTGAGCAAGAATACGGATATCATCACCATCATCATCATTATCCTCATCATCAGCTTGTTGGGTGCTTTAGGGTACGCGTTGGATAAGATGCACGTTAGTTTATTAGTTGTTTCGTATAGTATGATATATATCATCTAATATGCCTCTCTAATCCATACATGGATGTAATGAACATATCATCATAAACTGATTGATATCAAAGATCTATAGTGTAGAATTTTGGTTTCTATATTTATGTTTTACCTTGTTTTACATGAGTTAATTACTACTAGGTAGGAAGTTTTTGTAAGAGATTAAAGTGTGAGGTGATTAATTAAAGAGAGTTTGCATGATTGCTTAAATTTTGAGCAAATAATCATCATCATTAAAGGTGATGAATTATTAGCTGAATGAAATGATTAGTATTTAGTAGTACTAATTGAAGTGGTTGTGGAATATTTGTGCTAAGTGAGTGGAGGGTCCATGAAACTATTCCAAGGATGATGGATGGAGTCCTCAAGTTTTCATCCATTAATGGGTGGATGCTTATTCCATGCTCTAAAAATTGTAAACCTCATGTTCTTGTATATTATCATCTCTATATGATCCTTCTACCAGATTTTGACACATATACATATATAAAGTCATGATCAAATGATTACTTAAAGTTAAATATACGTAAAGAATTTTAGAAGCAAGCGGATTTACTATTCGTGATTTCGTGAACATGCTCAAATGTACTTATGAAGCAAAGTTGCACGTACGGTATTAATCTATTAGTTTGTTTCTTATGTACCAACAGTTTGTGTCTAAATGGTATCCCGTGTTTTGTGAGAAACTCCGCGACTAAATAGTTGCGGGTTCAAAACTGCTTAGGATATGTAACATAGATTTGTGGTGTATATATTCTGAGGTAGCGAATTGTCGTTCAAAGAAATAATAATTTGTTTCTCATGTGGAGTTATGTATGTATGTGTGAAAATTTAGTAACACGTATTGAAGCCTATGATAAAGTTTCAACCCAAAATCTTTGGATGCACCCTTGATAGAGCTTGGTATATCTCATGTCTTTTATATATATATATAAGGTTAAAGAACTGGTATAATAATATAATATGCACTAATTTTTATCAAACCAATATAATAAAGAGACTTATATATTAGTATATTACCATCATTCATAACTTTGAAATTTCGTTCTACGAAGACGACGTTTTTGGTCTTGTTCTGCAAAGGTGATGATCTTAGTCACGTAATAGTACTCATCATCACCACTGTCGTAATCGTAACCTTCTGTACCGAAATTGTATTGTCGATTTTTTTTTTTAATTGAAAGACAACTATCTCACAATATTCACACAAGAAATCAATCTCACAATTGTTGGGATTTATGAATCTAGTTAACCATTTAACTACGAGTACGCAACGGATAATGGATCTAGTTTAGCAATTATGATCAACACGTATAATAAACAAAACGAGATAAAAAGGAACAAAGAAAACTAACCTCGTAGACACCAGCAAATGAAACTAGTGATTAACACAATCACCTCTACGAGTGCTCACACAAACACGTTAAACAAATACGCCCAGATGCTAGTCGTATCACACGTATACCCAAAACACCAAGTGGTATAGCTCAAAACAGATCAAAACCAAACAGCCCCTAAACAACTTGTTGTCCGAGATCCAGTAGCCACCCAAGAACCAAAACTAGTGTTGTCCGATATCGCACAATACTAGTTCAAACTGTTTTGCTTTTCTGTCCAAGAACGACCCAAACAAACAAGATCTTTGGCTTCTGCTGCAACCTGTGACTATCAAGAACACGAACTAAAAAATCTATAAACTACGCCTTGGATCAAGATGCAAGTATAGGTTTAAAAGTGAAAATACGAAAACCAAGAACTCTTGAGAAAGCTTGGTTTGATCAATTTGAACAAGGAGAAAGTTCAGTGTGTTTTTCTGTGTAGATCATGTGTTATGGAGGTGGGTATGAGGGTGTTTATATACCCTCATAACCCTAGCTCATGATAAGGTTCAAGGTTTAACTTAAACCTTATCACATACCACTCCTAATCATATCACACTTATCCTCTCCAACCTTTATCACCTCTCAATGAACCTAGATAGAATATACCCTCATGGATTCTCCCATAACCGGCCACAAGGGATTAGGACAAGTAAATTGTATTTCTAGTTCACTTCGTGTCCAAACGGGTCACATTTGAGCTTTACGTAAAACGTATTCTTAATGTTTAATGTGTGTGCTCCCAATAGGCTCACACACCCTTAGTCGTATTTGCTAATCCAACTCTCACATTCCAACAGCTCCCACTTGGGAGTTGGAGTAGCAGATATCACAAATACCAACGACGGAAACGTCTAGCAATACTCTCACTCGCTATTTAAACTAAAGGTGTCTGAGATATAGTTTCATAAATCATTCTCAGCAGCATGGTCATTTATGTCTTGCTCTTATCATCTTTTGTTATAGATACCGTTAAACCAAGGATATGGATCCTAACTCATTCCATATAGTTTAACCATTTAGATTCTCTTTATAGAATATTAATTAGATATACCAAATGTAATCAAGAATCATCTTGCATTACCCTTTGGGTTCGGCCGAACAATTATATGATTAATTCTGAAGAGGGCCCATGGTATCTTTCTGCACATATCAAGTGGAGTAACAAATCCTTTGTTGACTATAAGTGTTGTGGATGCTACATCACTTTAAAAAATAGCTTTTATAACTACCTTATTCAGAACAACGTAATTTGACATATAATTACAAAAGTGATATCCACACATAACAGAAGTTGCTTGTATCTCAAGTCTAAGGATGACTTAACAAACCATTTCAATATTTTACTCATGACAATGATCCAAAAGTATATGTTTGAAAATTGGGGTATCCAATATGCATCCCTTGTAAATACACATGAGTTTGGCGGGAACAATCCACATTCTCATAGAATATAACCAACACTCACATTTGCCTTACATAACAATATTCCCATATCGTTAACTGACAATGGAAATATTTAGAATGATAAATCATTTCATGGAATAAACATGCAAATATGAAATAACATATTATATAAATAAAATAACAAATACCTCGTATCTTTATTTATCAGAAAATAAAATTGTCTTACAATTCTAAATTATCAAAATATTAATTACACATAGATTAGATGAGACTACTAGCTGGTATCAAACCAATATTCCTAGTCAATTTAGAATGCTTAGGATATGCTAAAGCCTTCGTAAATGGATCAACTAGATTGTAATCTGTGTGAACTTTTAATATCTTCACGTCACCCATTTCAATGGTTTCTCAAAAATAATGAACTTTTGCTCGGTAATGTCTAGCACGCTTGGTGATTCCACTTTCATTAGCTGTAGTAATGGCTCCTGTATTATCACAATACATATTTATGGGTTCTTCAATTTTGGAAACAATGCCAAGCCCATAAATTAATTTTTTAAACCATACAGTCTCTTTAGATGCATCATAAGCAGCTATATACTCAGCTTCTGCAGATGAAGTTGCAGAAATACTCTGCTTTGTGGTTTTCCAGTCAACAACACCTCCATTTAAAACGAATAACTATCTGATATACACATGGCTCATCTTGATTCTGAGTGAAACCGAATTTCTTAGTCATCAAAACGTTTATTCCCTTTGCCTAGATGCTTTCTTAAGTCCATAAATGGAACGCTCGAGCTTGCATACTCGGTTAGGATATTTCGGATTAACAAAACCTTTAGGTTGCACCATATAGACTTCTTCAGAAAGATGTCCATTGTGGAAAGCGGTTTTAACATCCATTTGCCAAATCTCATAGTCATAGAACGCAATTATGGCTATGAGAATCCTTATAGCTCTAATGTTTGCAACAGGAGAAAAAGTCTCTTCATAATCAACCCATAGGTTTGAGTGAAGCCCTTTGCTACGAGACGAGCTTTAAAGGTGTGTACTGCACCATCCATTTCGGTCTTCTTTTTAAAGAGCCATTTGCTACCAGCTGTTATACAGTTAGGAGGAAGATCAACTAAGTCCCAGACTTCGTTATCTTTCATGGATTGCATTTCCACATTCATCGCATCAAGCCATTTCTTGGATTCAGGATCCAACAATACAACTTTATAGTTATTGGGTTCACCAAGATCCCCTAACTCATGCTCCTCAGCATCGACGTATAAGCACATTCGATCTAGAGCACGGCGTGTCCTAGCGGACTTACGAATAGGATTGATATCACTTTGAGGTTCATTAATTTCTTTATCATCCTCATCATGACATAAGCTAGTGTCTATAGAAGGATTCGTATCTTGTTCTTGAATAATTTCAAGATCTTCTAGACTCCCACTTGCTTTTTGATCCAAGAGATTATTCTCAAAGAATTCAACATTTCGAGTAACAATTACTTTGTTCTTAGATGGAAGGTAGAAAGAATATCCCATTGTTTCCTTTGGCTACAAAGATACACTTAATAGATCTAGGTTCCAGTTTGTCAGGTTTGGTAAGTGTATCACGCTTAAGAAGTGCCTCACAACCCCAGACTTTTAAGTAAGATAACGTAGGGGCTCGCCCATGCCATATCTCGTATGGTGTCTTATCGACCTTCTTAGTTGGAACTATGTTGAGAATGCGTGCAGCAGACTCAAGGGCATAATCCCAAAAAGACTTTGGAAGAGTAGTTTGACTCATAATGGAGCGAACCATGTTTAGCAGTGTTCGATTTCTCCTCTCAGACACACCATTATGTTGTGGCGTGTAAGGAGGAGTGTGATGGGTAATAATCCCATGCTCCTTAAGATGATCCAAAAACTCTTGACTCATATATTCACCTCCACGATCAGAACGTAGTGACTTAATGGTCTTCCCGAGTTGGTTTTCTACTTCCTTTTGAAACACTTTAAATGTTTCAAACACTTCATGTTTATGTTTCAACAGGTAAACATAACCATACCGACTATAGTCATCAGTAAAAGTGGCGAAGTAACTTGCTCTTTGTCTTGACACAGTTCTAAATGGGCCACATACATCAGTGTGTATTAGTCCAAGTAGATTCTTAGCCCTTTCCACTTGATCTGAATAGGGTTTTCTTTCCATCTTACCAGACATGCATGAAACACACTTTTCAAATGACTTAATGTCAGTTGAGTTGAGAAGTCCATCATGTTGCAACTTCTCTATGCGTTTCTTGCTAATGTGTCCAAGATGACAATGCCACAAGAGAGTAGATTCCAAGGTGAGCTTGGCTCTTTTACTGCTAACAGGAAACATAGAACTATCATTTGTTTTAGAACAAGACATATCAATTTCATAAATACCATCCCTTGGTTTAGCACTAAAATAAACAACATTATTCCTAGAAAATGAAATTGTATTATTCAATTCAAAACGATTAACAAAACCATCGTCAAACAAACATGAAACTAATATAATCCCTCTAGTAATAGAGGGAGCATAATGACAATTATTCAAAACAACTACTAATCCACTTGGGAGACATAAATGATAACTTCCAATAGCTTCAACTCCTGCACGTTGACCATTGCCCATGTACAGACTTAAAGCTCCTAGATCCAGCTTCTTACTTCCCATGAGACCCTGAGTATTATTACATATGTGAGTACCACAACCTGTGTCATAAACCCAAGATATATTAGGAAAAGACTAGAGTTCTATGGTGAAAATACCTGAAGTGCTACCTCCTTGAGATAGCTTCTTCTTTTTCATCAAATCGGCGAGATACACAGGACAATTCCTTCTCCAATGACCTATTTCACCACATTGGTGACAGGTCGCGTCCTTTTCAGGGTTATCCTTCTTGGGTGGTGGAGGAATCTTAGGCTTGGGAGCATAAGATGGTTTATGCTCAGGAGCATAAGCTAACTTATACTTTCCCTTCCCTTGATTCCCCTTAGCAGCCTTAAACGATTTTTTACCTTGTTTTTTCTGGACCTTTCCTGCACGTATAGTATGAAGTGCAGGTGCAACATCTTTCTTGGGTAGCGTCAGCTCATGTTGTTTAAGCATAGCATGTAGTTCATTCACAGTCTTCTCCATGCTTGCATATTATAGTTCTGCACAAAGTTGTCATACTCCTTAGAGAGTCCAATCAAGATTAAACTTACTTCATAGTTCAAAGTGACAGGATGACCGAGACGCTCCAAGTTGTCAATGTAGCTCTTCATCTTAAGAAACATATGAGCTTACATATTGACATTCTTCTTGCTTGCAAGCGTGAAATTCCCTCGCAGTTTAAAGAAGTTCCTTTTCTTTCTGTTGAGCAAACATAGATTTCAACTCCTGTAGCATGTCATATGCACCAAGGTGAGTAAGATTTTGTTGAATTTCCAATTCCATGGTTATAAGAATGAATGCAGCAATGTCCTTTGATCCTCGAAGCGTAGAGTCGCAATTGTAACACCCCCCAATTTCATGATATGCAGCGGAATTCAAACTGGGTGTTACTCGATGGCACAACAGTCATAATAATAGAAAACGATCTCTAAATGAGTCATTTTAAAAGGGTTTATCATTCAAATTATTGAAATATATCAGAGTTTACAAGATAGGTCTCAGTTGGTTCCATTGTTTACAAAATACATCAATATAAAACCTTTGATGTTTTGTGAATGATAAAATAATTATAGCCTTCTTGATTTAGTCCTTGCCCCTCCGTGCCAGCTTCTGACATCATGGACCTGAAATACATGCTTAAAACTGTCAACACAAAGGTTGAGTAAAATTCATAGAGTTTGTTTGATGGTTGAACACATTGTGTTGGTAGTGTGAGTTAATTAGACTCACACCAATGGTTTGAAAACAAAACAGTTATTATTACACTAAGCATCATGCAACCAAGGCGTTAACGTGTTCCAATAATAATTAGTGAAATTGTTGGTACCAGCCCTAATAGGTAAAATTGCCGTTTTTACCTAATGTTACTCAAATATAGTGCGTTTGTTTCCCTTATCGGGGCTAACACAAACGGGATTCATCAATCCCAATAGATCTATTCATAATATTCATGCTCACTCTCTCTAGTGATTAATGGTTCATGATTTAGGGACTTATGTTTGGCAAATGCGGTAACTTAGTGCTAATAAAACAATCAGATAAGCATACAGTTTCAAAGCAATCTGTTTGGTTTAAAAATAGCATGTATTCCCCCCAAGGGTTTGTAAAACAATTAAGTAATAGAAAGTGGGGCTATGAACTCACCGTGAGTTTGATGATGTTTAGTGCTTTTATGAATATGATGGATAAGCCCGGAAACCTCTACGTGCAACCTAAAATAGAATGTTGCGACTTAGGTTTGGAATAATGTTTAGAAAAACATAAACCAGCCTATATACGTCTCTATGTTGATCATGATGTAGTCATTTATAGTTTGTTGCTTATAGTAACAGTTTAGTATGTGAAAACGTATTTAGTTCATAGATATCGTACTACTGTTCGGGCCATCATAATTCAGAGGTCATATAGTAAACGTTCGAGGAGCTAGGACACTTTAAATCGTAAATCCAGAAACTTGTCGATATATTTTACTTAAATGAAACCCCTCACACGAAGCTCCCTAGTATTGTAGCACTTAATAGATAAAACATATATTTTGTTTATATGTATCATAAGTGTCAAAATATTCATATGTTTTGTAAACACAAGTTACAAGTTTATCATGTCTTTAGTAAATATCTAGTTTTTACAAGTTCTCGTCGATTACTAGTGATCATAACTTATTAACATGGTCAAAAATGAAGTTTGCTTAAAATCGGCGGAAAAGGGTAAAATGGTCATTTTTCTGTTACTTGCGAAAACACTATTCCGAAGGTTTAATGAAGTTGTTAATTTAATATGTAACTAATTATGATAATAACATGGCTTCCATATTCTTAACTTGTGAAAATCCAAAGTTTTGACGATAAAAACTGTTTTACAAATTTTAGGCAGAAAATGTTATCATTTGGTCTTTTTTGGTCGAGTTTTTTTATTGTTGATGTAAAACATCGTTCCGGAAACCTTTCATGTTTTAACTTTTTGATGAATCGGACCACAAGTGCCTCTAGTTTTGACATAGATTCTGCAGTAAGCAAGTTTGGCGTTTCTAGGTTTTGCTAACTTCTTTTACCATAACTTTTGATTCGTTTGTCCGTTTCAGGTGATTCAAGTTGCTATGTTTTCCTTTTTATCTTGTATACAATAATATGTAAATTATCAAGTCTATATGTAGTTGGTTTTAATGGCTTCAAATACGTAGAATATGACTAGTTTTACTAGTTTGTTACTTTACGACAATATGTGAATTAAAAACATGTGATTAAGTATGTGTACATCATGAATCAACATAGTAACCATATATATAGCATGTAATTGACAAAATTAGGAATAATAAACATGAGATAATAGAGTGATGGTGGTGATTAGTTGCTTACAACTTTTGGCCTAACTAAAGAGAATTCAAGAATCAAGAGCTAGAACAAGGACTTTGAGCTTCTTGGATCCCTCCTCTTCTTTTGTATGAGAAAGGTTGAGCTATGGCTTGAACAAGAGCTTTGATGATGTCTTGGTAACTTGAGTGGATTCAAACTCAAGAGAAATTACCAAGTCTTTTGCAAAGGAGTAGAAGGAAATACTTGTGCCTTTACTTTGGAAGCAATACTTGGAATAGAGAAAACAAACTTTGAGGTTTAAATGATGTGAGTATGGACGATATAAGGAGGGGAGGGGGGTATTTATATGGCTTTGAGGAGGTTAGAACCCTTGACTTTTCAAAGCTTCTTTGGTAAGTTTTAACACATGTAATCATCTAAGACTTAAAGGTATAAGATCAAGACACACCCAAGGTGACTCATCCCCAAAGAGGCGGACACAAAGGGGTTAGGATGACTAGGTGATGAGTCTTGGTATTATCTTGGTTTTAGAGTGTGTTTTGGTTCCGTTAAATGCCAACCACAAGTTGTTAAGCCATAAAACGTAAAACCGGGTATCTTAAAAATATGAAACTTGTAGGAATGATGAAACTCATCATTATAATCCATATAAAAATATAAAATGAGTGATAAGTCTCATCGGGTGCTAAAACGTTGTTTAAAGCTGAAAACGCGGGTCAAAAACGCGTAATTCGCGTAAAACACATAACTGGAAAATGTAAAATTCTAAAACTTGTGGAATTGTCGTTAAATTCTAGAATTACATATTTATAATGTTTACAGTGTTTTATGGACATATCGGGATGCCTGAATGACGTTTAAACCCTAAAGTAATTCTCAGACACGGTTTTGTGAAATCGGTTCTGTATGGGTTCAACGTACGTCGTCAGGACGACTTGTCGAGTTTCATTTATCTTGTCATGATAGTAAAATTTAAAAAAAATTACGGGATGTATAGTGAAAGTGAATAGTAAAAGTAAATAGTAAATTTTCAAAAATGAAAAGGTAACCTGAAAATGAGGGTGGTTACAGTCTTCCCCTGTTATAGAAATCACGTACTCGGTATTTAATTGTTACTTGATGGTGATGTTCCTATGAAAAGGTGAGGGTACTTCCGACGCATTTGGTCTTCTCGTTCCCATGTATATTTTGGACCACGTCGGGAGTTCCAGCGAACTTTGACAATTGGTATTCGACTTTGTTTTAGTTGTTTGACCTCTCGGTCCATGATCTCCACAGGTTGTTCAATGAAGTGCAGATCGTTAATGAGTTTGAGTTCATCGAGTGGAATAACAAGTGATTCATCTGATAAACATTTCTTTAGGTTGGATACATGAAAAGTGGGATGTACACTACTGAGTTCTGATGGAAGCTCAAGTTTTTACGCCATTGGACCAACCCTAGCTAGGATTTTGAATGGACCTATGTATCTTGGGTTTAGTTTTCCAGGTTTACCGAATCGTATGACACCTTTCCAGGTGAGACTTTCAGCATAACCTTGTCTCCAACTTGGAATTCCAAAGGTTTGCGTCGTATATCGGCATAACTTTTCTATCTATCTCTTGCTTTTTGTAACTGATTCTTGACTTGTATGATTTTCTCTGTTGTTTCACGAATAAGTTCTGGAACAATGAGTTGAACATCCCCCACTTCGGCCCAGTAGACAGGCGATCGACACTTTCGACCGTAAAGTGCTTCAAATGGAGCTGTCTTGATACTAGCGTGATAACTGTTATTGTAGGAGAATTCGACCAATGGTAAATGATTATCCCATCATTTTCCAAAGTCGATTATGTTAATACAAATAAGCCGTAAAAACGTTTATTTATATTTTACGATCTTCTAATGTTTTGTCGATAACAAACGTAAAATCATTTTAACGAAACAAATAGAATACGTAAATAGTTTGAGTTAATAGTTTCCTAACACACTTACGTTTTCACATAAAACGCTAAAACAGGTATAAGTGATTTTATGATTTAGATACATATGTACAACAACTAGTGTTTACATATTGGGTTAGCATATACTTAAACTAAGTATACTAAAATGGGTAAAAACAAGTATATACTAAATGGGTAAAAACAAGTATATACTAAATGGGTAAAAACTAGCAAATGGTATTGACCCATAACCCATGGTTTTATATATACCACTTAACCAAGTTCATTGTATCTAGAAAGAAAACCATGGATCAACCCATAACCCATGACCCATGACCCATAACCAAAAATACCCATGGGTAAAGAGGAGCGTTCCACGGATCTCTAGCTTTGTGCTAGCCGGATCCCAAGTGGAAGGGATCCGTAGGATCCGAGGAACAATAGAGAATTTTCTCTATAAATAGAGAGCCATTTCCTCCTTTCTAATGATGACTTTACACACATATTTTCCCCTAGTATTCTAACCCTCTAACCTCAGATCCAAGTGATCTATGTAGTTTGTCTTTTGTTTTTGTGTGATCTTCTAGGTTCCTCTTAAATGAGAGATCACCACTTCTTGAAGACGTGCAAGCTCAAGTCCATGATTTGCCATGCTTCGTCATCATCAAGACAACTAAGGTTCTCTTGTTGATAGTTCTTCCTTTCTCCATAGATGTTGGGTTGAAGGCATTATTGAAGAATGCCGAAAGTGTCAAGATGAAAGCATTAGTGAAAGGTGCTCATCATCCGTGTCAAGGCATTAAGTGAAGAATGCTAAAGGTGTCAAGACGAAGGTACTAGTGAAGGGTGCCAAGCATTGTGTCAAAGGCATTAGTGAAAGGATGCCGAAGAATCAAATCAAGTCGCATTTGGAAAGAATGCCTAGGTCGTATAATCGATGAGGTGCATCGTTATACACATAAGTATTCATTTATTTCCAAGGATGGTGATATCCTTGATGATGATGTAACAAGGAGTTGATCTCCTTGATATTAGGTGTTGTGTTGTGAAAGGTAGTAGTTCCTCCATAGTAATGGAACTAGGTGCTTAGCCTAGTACCTAATAAAGGGTAGGCGACGTTGTGATAGGATTAGTTCTCCTTGGTGTGAAAGAACTCGGTGGTTAGCCTAGCACCGTATAAAGGGTAGGCGACGTGGTGATAGGATTAGTTCTCCTTGGTGTGAAAGAACTCGGTGGTAGCCTAGCACCGTATAAAGGGTAGGCGACGTTGTGTTAGGTGTGGTTCACCTTGGTGTGAAAGAACTCGGTATTTAGCTTTGTACCGAAAAAGGTTAAGCGACATTGTGAAGGCTTCTCCGCCATAAGGAGTTGGTGTAGTGCTTACGAACTCTCGAGTAGGTGACTCGAGGAGTGGAGTAGGGCAAGGAAGGTGTCCTTGTAGCCGAACCACTATAAATACTTGTGTCGTGGTGATGTGCTTCTTACTCTTTATCTTTCATTACACGTTTATATATCTATCTATCAACGTCCAACATAAACAACTAAATAGATTGACATAAGTCGATCTAAATAATCAAAAGAAAGTTTTTAATTGGTAAAACTATTCAACCCCCCTTTCCAGTTTTCCACAATTGGCATCAGAGCTTCGTTACCAAGTTTCTTAGAGTATGTGGTACTTTAAAAACTTGATACGATCCATGTATGTTTGAAAACTACAAAGAAGGATTATTTTTGTCATATTTCAAAAATCATTATATTGTTTATTGTTGGACAATGATAGAATGTTCTAACATTTTTTTAAAAAGCATTATTCATACTTGGATTTGGAGTTACCAAGAAGATCATAAAGAATTTATCTAAATATTTCTTTTCGCAAAAAAAAGAATGTTTAGTATTCTTACAACATAAATCTGGAGATTCCAAGAAGATCACAAAACATCTAGATACTTCTTTTCTTAAAAAAAAATATTTAGCAAAGGTATGATCTTTGATTACTTACCTTTATTGTTATTATTAAAATCTTAGTTGCATGATTTATTAGTAATTGTTCTAGTAGTTATTCATATTATAGTCATCATCTAAATAGTACTCTTCGACTTATTTGTATAGACTACATTACCAACTTGTAATAATGATATCTTTGTTATTCGATAACCTCAATCATTATTCATCACAAAGGATTTATTGACACTTCATCTATGTCAATAAATATCCATGTGAAACTTCTTACATTATAATAAAATGGGATTTTATTATAATACTTGAAAAATAATTCCCAAAGAATTATGACCAATTCTTTAAAAGGAAACTACGTCAAATAAGATTAGCTTAACATCGTCAAAATATCAACCACAAGTTTTAGAACCTAAAACATCAAAACTCTAGGCGCTTTAGAACTCTCAAACCAAAGGTATCAAGGAATGCTTGAGCTAATTTTTGTCATGCCGGATCCCTGGACTTACACTAGCCGGATCCCAAATGAGAGGGATCCGCGGGATCCGCCAAGCAAATGAAGACAGCTTAAATGAAAAAATGATCACTGTGGATGTTCCACAAACTACTTTCCCCTTAAAGACTCATGAACAAAAACCTAACTACTGTTCACAGGAGCAACTTGATCATCTCTCTCAAGCATAACAATCACTTGTGTAAGTATAATCTTCACTACATTGTTGATTTCATTCTTTGATTACTAGGATTACAAGTTCTTCATTTTAGAGGTTGGGTTCAAATGGGTTTGTCATAATTTGTTACCACATTGTTTTCTAAGATAACCCAAATCAAAGAATTAACATTGTTAATACAAATGAAACGCATTTCTTGAATTCAATAAAAATGAATTGAGCAAAATTGTGATCAAACCCTCTATGTTACTATTCACAATTAACACCACATTGTGGTTGTATTGTTTAGGAACAATCATGCCAAGCAACAAGCAACAAGATTACCAAGACACCGCTCACTACATACCCATGTATCATAGGAAAGATGGATTAAGTCCGGATGATAGGAAAGCCTTTAAGTTGCTTGAAAGGAGACTCTTTCACGAAGGTAGAGTTGTTGAACCATCATTTCTTGCAAATACCGACATAAGGGAAGTATTTGGAACTATTAGGTTTAACTGTTTATTGGATATAAATGAGCAAATTTGCCCGGTCTTTGTGCTTGAATTCTACAAGACAATGGGTATAATTAGAAATGATGATGGGTCCATCTCAATTGAATTCACCATAAATGATCTAGAGTTTAATCTTTCACTTATAGAGTTTGGAAGAATTATAGGGGGTTCCGTATCAAGGTGTTTGTATGTACTCCAATGAATGGTCTTTGGAACAACTACACACAATGGTTGATCATCACGACATTTATCACGCAACAATCCCGGAAGCAACCACGGTAAGAGACACCGTGTTTTTGCCAAGAGCATCCCCATCAAGGGTTACTAGGAAGTCGAAAGTGATCTATAGGGATCCTTTCCAAATGGAGCTCTCGGAGATGTACCCGTTGTATAGAAAATGGGAAGATGTGATTAAGGAAAATGTTGTGTGTCTAGTAGGAAACAAGGATCACCCCAACGCATGTCTAAGCTTCATGATCTATTGTTTAGTGACCGAAACTCGCTTCAACATTGCCTACTACATGATCAAAAGAATGGCAAGTGTAAGAAGCATGAACAAGATGGTGCTTCTGTATGCAATGCTTCTAACCCGTCTTGCCAAATTCATCTTTGCATTAGACCCCTCCCCACAATCCTTGGATCATAGCTTTTGCAATAAGGTTATGGTACCATTAACCGAGGGAAGAACAACAAGGTTATGGTGGAAGGCAAGAGGCCACACCCACCCACGGATTCCTCGGACGAAAGGGAGAGGCAAGGAGAAGGTGAAGGGAGTAGTAGCAACCCACTCGAAAATATCGATCTTGACCCCTTGGATTACATTAACCAATTTCCAAACATCCCTAATGAATCACCCGAATGGCAACAAACCAAGGGAATCTTCAAATGCTTCGCCAATTTCTTGAAGAAGAAGAAGTGAAGATAGTTTGATAAAGAGTGGAGAACGGTTGAAGAAGTGAAGGAGGAAAAAGAAAGGTAAGGTCTTAGGACTCTAGTATATGATGAACAATTTCAAACAATGGTTTGTAAACACTTTAAACTATGCTCGTAGTATGTAGGTATTTCCATATCTTGGCACTAAACAAGCCTAACTTAGGTATTTGAAAAATGAGATTTTACGACCCCTTGAGTGGTCGTCGTCACTCATTCTAGGAATTTTAACTCTTCCTTCTTTGATATACATTATATTAGTTGTGCTATTGCATTTAGTCCCCATAGAAACAACTAGGAAAAGCATTTACTATAAAGTGCAAAGTTGCACATTTCCTGAAAGCTCTCTAATCTGCAGTTGGCGGATCCCAGCTTTTGAACTAGCCGGATCCCTCCCATAAGGGAACCGTGGGATCCGTGGTATCTGTTATGCAATACAGATTTGGCTACATCAAAATAGTCTACTAGATCACCTAGAACAAGTCAAACATAAGATACTAGAACCAACTAAGTCTTTCTCAAATAGTTTAAAACCTCACTCTCATCCATGGATTATCTAGAATATTTTTTCGAAATATCTTTGATTTATCAACTAGTCAAAACTCACCATAATTCCGCTCCAACACTCACACAACATCTATCACGCTTGATAGCACTTAGTTTGGCCTATCCTTCAATTTTAGCAAATTGATCTCAATCATCTTTGACTCAAAATTAGGCTCAAAAATTAGTTTTTCACCTTTCTATTTTTAAAGATTTTAGTAAATTCTTCGTAGGACATCATCTGGCTTCTAGGACTAGTTATCACCATTTCTCCACATCAAATTAAATGGAATCATTGTCAAACATATAATTAGACTACCCAAGGTTAAATTTTCTTGGCCAAAACCATCATTAAGCACCATTACTTGTTATGGTTGAAGATTTGAAATATCCAACAGCTGAATACTTCTAAATTAAGTCAAAACCTCGAAATCCATTAATGACAAACCTTACAAAAGCATAATGATTTCACCTCAACCTTGTCTGATAGCCGGATCCCTGGTCTTTAACCAGGCGGATCCCTGCTGAGAGGGATCCGCGGGATCCGTAGATGCAGAAAGCATAAATCAGCTCATGTATTCAAATTCATGTCACCTTTTGGTTCTCTAACCACTTTTAGCATACATTAATTGTCCTCCTAAAGCTGATCAAAACCTCAAGAGCATGCTTAGTCTTCTAAGTGGTCAAGAATTTAATTTCCAAATTCAAATTATCCATTATAAACCAAACAACCTTAGGCTTATCACATCATCCTCAATTACCTTTCAAAAATCAGCAATTAGAAGCTCACATTAGCATCTTCATCACCATGACTAAGGCTCTTAGCAACAACTCTTCAAACATAAGATCATCCAAAAGAAAGGATCAAATGATCCATGAAATTTCATCCACCGAAACATCTCCCATTAGAGATAATGACACTAGAATCCCACCTCATCAAACCCATCCAACAAAAGCTAAAAGAACCGCAAGGATTAGCATCAAACCCTTTAAACTAGAAAAAGGATCATCTAGTTCTAAACCAAACATGGCTAGTTCTAGCAAGCCATCAAAACCATCATTCATTGAGCATGGACTACACTCTTTGAATGAGCCTCTCCCTCACCCAAACATATATTCATTGTTCCATTCACCACCAAGAACCTCCGATTCACCAACCTTTTCATTGAATCGGGAACCACCTACAACACCAACTAGCCCATCATGGGAGACAAGGAACAACCTTGATCATATGGAAGAAGTTCCATTACCACCCTCATTTTTAGAACCTCTTCCTACTTCTCAAAATGAAGACCAGCAAACACACATTGAGCCTCCTCAAAATATCCATTTCCCTCCGGGTCCAAACCAAGACAATAATTGCCCAAATTGTCTAAAAACCCAAGGACTTGTTCAAGAAGTACGAAATGAGATACATTTCATGTTTAATCATCTTCTTGCAAATTTGGATCAATTCAACAAGTCCACTCATCCTTAGACTCAAGCACATTGCCTCATTTTAAGTCTAGTGATTAGTTAGCATTAGTAGTATTTGTATGGCTAAGTTCATTCTCTTAATTGTAAATACCTCATATATACCTATTTTACTCATTTAGTCCCTTTAGTCATCATATTCCCATATCCAACCCTTTAAGTTTCATAATTATAATTCAACCTTTAAGTTACATACACCATACATATACGTAAACGATCCCTAGTTTTAGATCTAGCGTTCTAGTCACGTTATAAGTGATTATATTTTGATTAGAACAAATTTACACAACTCTTAGATGGTTACTCATTTATGTCGAGACACACAACTCCCTTAAACAAACCATACGACTAGCTCTTTTAACCAACGAAACCTTAGATCAATATTTACGAGTTCCCTTCATTTAGTAAATTATTTAAATGCGTTAAGTACAAGTGTTGATACAAAAGTTGGGCGTTCCTTGTTCGGGGCTCCGGTTCTCATACCAATTAATGATTGTTGCTTGAGACCTGCGTACTAAAGACAGAAAACACCGTTAGGCTTACCGTGGGATTGTTTCCCACGATTATCCTCCGGCGTGAGAGTAAGTAATCGATTTAGGGTTTTGAGATCGTACCTTTAACGAGGGATGTGATTCCCATTATATACACACGGAATCCTTGTTGGTTCCGTGTTCCTCAACCTTCGGCGTATCCCGCCTAAGTCGGTTGGGGAATGATTATCTTCTTTATTAAGAGATATCCTCTATCTATTCCGTAAATAGATTTGTATTTGGGCCTTCGTGGGCCTAAACTATACGTCATCATGTCCCCCCAGTCTAGTATGCGCAGTGAATGACTGTGGATGCTAGACTAATAACCGTAGTCAATGAAAAAATGTCGAAGCGTAGCCAAGAAGTTAAAAGAAGATACCCACTAGTTCATTGTATCTAGGCATGAGATTAAAAAATGGACGCCTCGTAAGT
Organism: Chrysanthemum makinoi; assembly: GCA_910596185.1. Lineage (NCBI taxonomy): Eukaryota > Viridiplantae > Streptophyta > Magnoliopsida > Asterales > Asteraceae > Chrysanthemum > Chrysanthemum makinoi. Next base: position 138,648,277 of record OU343217.1, read on the forward strand.
CGGGGGAAAGTAACTGCAGCAACGTCCCATCAAACGATCTCAGCCACACAGTTAGTATTAGTGGGGTCCACGTGTCACTCATCGTGTGGATGAGAAAAAGTATATAACCCTCGCTTCATTTCCACTGTGTATCTCATAGTAAAAAAAAAACTCAAGCCGCCATTGTCAAGAAGCCGTTCATCTGCAATCCAGAAAACCACCTATTTCAAAGGTAGCCGCGCGTGCGCTTTATAAGACAAACTATGGTCAAACAGTTGTCTGACTTCACCTCCAACCTCACCGAGAGCGATCTTCTGGAGTTCACCTCGGATTACTTTATACCCCTTGATGTGCATCCGGTTGTTCCGGGTGCGCGGGCATCCATTGCGCACATCCCGATGGGAAGGTTGGGGTATACACACTTTTTTCAATTCGCGAATCAACGTGTGCCTCTATCCCGCGATGTGTTAAATTATTATAATATGCACATATCCCAGCTTGCGCATCGGTGCGACTAAAATTACCAATTTTGAGGTAAACCGCCGCTTTCTGGCGATGAACCCAACCATCAACCTATTCCGCGCATTTTATCACAAGACCTGGTCACATGGGTGGGTATCCTTTGCTAAGCTACGGTAAACTACAATGTTATACGGAGAAACTAGACGCAGCTTAGGAATTGGAGGAGTCATTTTTCGGGTAGACGACACATGCTTTCCATGGCGTTATGATTTTTATACCCGGGGGTACGTTGGAGAAGGATGAGTGCCCCTTGCCCGGATCCTATGTTGCGAGGATGCGAATCGATAAATGCCAACCGCATCCCCATTAGTTCCTATCAGGAGGAATTTTGGTGCATATGGGCATCGTACCGTAGTTATTTTGGTATGCCGGATGAGATGCCAATCTTCTTAGGCGCCAATGGCCAGGGTGGGTACTCATTCTTCCGCACCCCCCTTTTGAAATTAATGTAAGAGCTTTCTGCCTGATTCCGTGCATCCTATAACCTTCGTTATTTGTTGTCTTGTCTTGCGCAGAAATGGATCTGTTCACCGTAGTGCACCTAGCGAAGCCAGTTGAGGTGAAGACAGGGGTACGGAGTCACCACCTAAGGAGATTCCTGTGCGGACCGAGTCCTCTGAGCCAAAGAAGCAGGACACGGAACCATCTAATCCTGAGAAAGCACCACTGGAGCAAATTATCGAGGAGCTGAGCGTGGCGCAGCATCGGCACCCTAATGCGCAATTAAGGGAGAGGTACCCCGAGGAAAGTTCCCAGAATGTGTAGAAGGACCGGTATATTGCGCAATTGGAGGCCCAGTTGGCTAGTGCCAAGATGGAAGCAGGTGCTATGAGCACGTATGCCCAGAGGCTGGCTGATGAAAAAATGCTGTTGCTGAGCCAAATAAGCCAAGAGCGTACCGAAGCGGTAGAGTACAAAGCTTCATGTATGTGGGCACTGAAGTATTTGGAGAAGAGCAAGGATGAACTGACCTCGCAGATGGAAAACTTCGGTGCCACCGTGAAAGATGCTCTAGATGTGCAGAAATGAAAGCTAGCAAGCTCAAAGATAGAGTACGACGAGGAGTTATATCCCCAACTCCTTCTACCATTGCTTGAGCGCAGATGGCTAATAGGCCATGGTCTTCGTCTGGCTGCACTGAGTACCCTGTAATTGCGAGAAGTGGTTGATGCTTTTGGGGAGGTGGTTCGGTGCTCGCCGGAGCGTGTAAAGCGAAGCTGTGGAGAAGCCGCATGAGGTGAGCTTCTAAAGGTGCCTATTGAAGAGGTACCTAATTATGATGCAAAGGCTTATGATAATCGGTCGCGCCATGAATCGGATGAAGGACATAGAGCTCCCCATGATTGCCGAACGGAGCATGATCGGGATTATCCCATCAATGTTATTATGGCAGGGTTGACTCTAGCACGTCATCGTGGTGGAGAGGCCGTTGCGCAGCCAGACCATTTTCTTAAGCCCGATGAATCCCAACTTTACGTGGCACAGATTTGTGCGCCCTAAGGATATCTTGAATCCTTTTGCGTTGGAGAAGGAAGTGCCTTTGAAGCAAGTTCTGGAAGTGCATGCTACGAGACTTACCAAAAAAGAAGGGATTAAGGGTAAGGCTATCCTGTGTGGCGTGGGCGACACATCTCCCAGTGACCGATGGGATACCAGTTAGTGTTGCCGCTGTGTCGCGCCAAGATTCCGATCTCCTGAAGAGGCTAAGTGATGTGAAAGATGCAGCCAACCGCGTAGGTAGCTCATCTCTGGAACGGTGTAATAGTTGGTAGGTTTGCATGTTGTAAAGTAACCATCCTTTTGTAATAACCCGTAGTTATTTAATAAAATCTTCTTTTGTTAAGTTCGTATGGATATTATTGCAACTTGTAATATGTATGCTTATCTGTTTGTCTTTGCGTAAAAGAGATATTCGTTACACAAGCGCAAGTAATATAGGAAATTCATAGTCATGTATGAAAATCATAGTATAAAAAAAATTCTAAGTATTTTATATCATAGTCGTGTATGTTGTGATATGCAGCGTACTGTAAATACCACATTAAGGAATCAAGTGTCGTGGTTCCAAAGTTGTTAAACGTGCACATGTGCGTTGTTGCGCATTCATCGTGGGATGCGTACAAAACTTATTCCAACGTCTTGAGAACAAGGTGTTTAACAAGGATACGTGATCCAGTGTTGATGGGTTTGCAACCCTCTTATTCAACAAATTGTTTAGTAGGTTAACTTATCCTTTTACCATCGTGGGTTTATTTTGGTGCATGCACGCCATGTAGGCAAGGTTGTTAAGACATACAGTATATGGAAATAACAAATTAAAATGTGTCGCGGAGTTAGCTAGAAACCGCAACATTTTATTGATACTTGCAAGTTTGTACGGGAAATAAATGAAACATTACACTAAGGAAAATGAAAAATAAAAAACCTAGGTGTTTATTAGGCACTTTAATAAAGCGCAGGAGCATCTGTGCGCTTGGCCGTGGCCATTCCTATAGGTAGCATCTTTTGAGGTTGCAGATGTTCCATGTGCGTGGCAGTTCACGACCATCCAAGCCTCGTAATTTGTATGCGCGCTTGTTCCTAGTGCTTCAGTAACCTCATAGGGTCCTTCCCACTTTGGTCCAAGCTTACATGTATCTTCTGCGTGACTCGCATCATTGGCGCTGACGAAGTCACCAGTCTGAATGAAACACTTCGTACTTTGGCGTCGTAGTATCCCTTCATCCTTGACTTTGATTTTGCTTCACGTATAGCTGCGGCGTTCGCGCTTTATTCCAAAGAAGTCTAAGTCGATACGTCGCTCGTCGTCATTAGTTGCCACATTTATTTCAGCAGTGAGGATAGTGGGCATTCCAATTTCGGCCGGTATGACGGCTTCGTTCCGTAGACTAGAGAAAAGGGAGTGTCTCCGTCTTTGGTTTTGATTGAGGTTCGATGTGCCCACAAAACATGTGATAGCTCTTCCACCCACCTTCCTTTGTGCTTGTCCAGCGCGCCTTAATTCCTTCAACTAAGCTTCGATTCGCACGTTCGACTAAGCCGTTGGTTTGTGGGTGTTTAACCGACGCGAAGTCTGTGTGATTTGCAACTTCTCGCACCGGTCTTTGAAAGGGTTGTCGCATAACTGCTTTCCGTTGTCCGAGATGATTTCGCCAGCATCCAAGCGGCATACAATATTTTCCCGCACAAAGCGTTTTACGGTTGCCGGTGATGGTCACTCACGCCTTTGCTTCGATCCATTTAGTGAAGTAGTCTATAGCGACTATGAGGAATTTTAACCCCCCTGCTGCAACAGGGAAAGGGCCTGCAATGTCGATACCCCACTTGTAGAATGGCCATGGTGCTGTGATTGGTGTTAGCTCGTCTTTGTGGTTGGCGCGGGATGGGTCTATGAAGTTGGCAATCGTTGCACTTCCTTATTAAGTCCCTCGCATCGCGGTGCATGGTGGGCCAATAATAGCCTGACCGTAAAGCGCGCACCACCACTGACCGTGGTCCTGAATGCATGCTGCATGAACCTTCGTGTATTTCTCGCAGTACATAGTTTGCTTGTAAGGGACCAACACAGCGGAGCCATGGTTGCAAGAAAGAGCGTCGATATAGGATGTTGTCCCGAAGTTCAAACCTTTGCGCTGTGCGCCGTATCCTTTGGGCTTCTTTCTGCTCATGGGTTAATACTCCCTTGCTTATGAATTCGACCATTGGTGTCATCCACGTAGGTCCGTCTTCCTCTATTACCGTGGATACTTCCATTTCTAAGATGGATTTGCTTTTCAATGTTTCCACCAACACCTGTTTGGATAGGTGCGCAAAGCTTGTGGATGCGATTTTGCTTAGTGCATCCCGCCTTTGCGGTTTTCCCCTCTTGGAACCTGTTTGATAGTAAACCTGTCAAAGCTTTGAATTCTTGCCTTGGTTTTTCAAGGTATTGAATCATGTTTTCCTCCTTGGCTACATACTCGCCTAACACATGGTTGGCTACTAGTCCGAGTCTACATTCGCCCGTGTTGCGTACACCCATTTGAGATGCGATGCGTAGTCCCGCTAGTAGGGCTTCATACTCTGCCTCATTATTTGTCGTTGTGAATTCAAACACATTGCGTAAGTGAATTCCATTCCTTTCGGGTTTGTGAGGATGAGGCCTGCTCCTGACCCATCCACGCATGAGGATCCATCTGTGAACAAGATCCATGGATCGGTAGTTCCTCCGCGCGTGGTGCGGTGCATCATCGTGTCGGCTTTTGGATGAAATCATCCAAGATCCGCCCTTTTATTGCGATGACGTGGTCCGTAGGTGATGTTATGCTCACCGAGCAACACACTCCATTTTTGCAGTCGTCCCGATGCATCAGGCTTGGAGATGATTTGCTTGATCGGTTGGTCTGTGATTACCGCTATTGGGTGTGCTTGGAAGTACCTGCGTAGCCATTTAGCAGCAAACACCAATGCCAGAACTAATTTTTCCATGGCGCTATAGTTCATCTCCGTCTTTTTGAGCGCTTTGCTTACAAAATACACTGGAGTTTGTACCGAAACCCTATCCGTTAGTAATACTGCGCTGACTGCTCCCTAAGTTGCAGATAAGTACATAATCAACTCTTCCCCTGGTCGGGGTGCTACAAGTGTGGGGAGTGTTGCAAGGTGTTGTTTAAGCTGCGCGAAAGCTTCCTCCGCCTCCGTAGTCCATCGAAAGTCTCCCTTTTTTATACACTTCTTGAGTGTTTTGAAAAGGGGTAATGACTTGTCTGTTGACTTGGATAGGAACCTGTTTAGGCCGGCCAGCTTTCCATTGAGAGATTGGACTTCCTTCAACGTGCGCGGTGAAGGAAGTTCAATGACGCCTTTAGTCTTTTCTGGACACTGTTTTATACCGTCCGGTTCTATCAGGTATCCAAGGAACATGCCTTCGCTACCGAAGGTACATTTTTTTTGGATTCAACTTCATGTTGATCTCTCGGAGAGTTTTGAATGTTTCCTCAATATCGTGCACTAACTCATCTTTAGTATGGCTTTTTATGACCAGGTCATCAACATAGACCTCTAGGTTTCGGCCCACCTGTTTTTCGAAAGCATTATCTACTAACCGCTGGTTGGTGGCACCTGCATTCTTCAAGCCAAAGGGCATCTTTGTGTAACAGAGACGCCTTTGGCTTGTGTGAAAGGCCATTTTTCCTCGTCCTCCTTAGCCATCGGATTTGATGATATCCTTTGTATGCGCGTCGAGGAAACAATTTAATGGATATCCGCACGAGACTCTATTTTCCAGTCTATCTCTCGTAATGGGTAGCAGTCTTGTGGACATGCTTTGTTAAGATCGGTGAAGTCTACGCACATCCGCCCGGCTACCATCGCTCTTTTTACCATGATCGGGTTGGAGAGCCGTCATGATAGTAAACTTCCCGCATAATTCCTGCCTCTACTAGCTTGTGTACCTCTGCCAGGATTGCTGCAAGGCGCTCGGAGCCGCGGCCGCTTCTTCTGGCGTATGGGTGAGTATCCTTGTCGGATTTTCAGTTTATGCTCTGTTATTGAGCGTGGTACCCCAGTCATGTGTTTTGGCTCCCATGCAAAAATGTCCAAGTTCTTTTGCAGGAGCGCACATACAGCTGCTCTGCCGTTGTCCGACAGTGACTCTTCGATGGATATTTCCTGTTCCGGGTATTCAGGGTGAATTGAAACCTTCAGATTTGGAACTTTGGTTGCACGCTGTTCTGGGATTGGTGTCGTTTCGCATGTAATCGTGTTACATTCTCTATGCGGTGCAGTGGCGTTATAAAGAGTAACAATACCACCTTCCACTGGGAATTTGAGCATCCCATGCGCTGTTGATGGCATTGCGCGCATAACTGATATCTCAGGTCTCCCGATAATGCCATTGTATGGCGAGGGAGATTTGATAACCATAAATTCCATCCAAGCCGTCGCGGAGTGTTTTTCATTTCCGATGCTGACTGGTAAACGTATTTGCCCCATAGGCCATATCTTCTCACCAAAACCCGCGGCCGCTCGACCGGGCTTAACCGGATGACTGCGTATTTCGTGCCGCAATCGCTGAAGCAGGTGCTCATACATGATATCTGCAGATGCCCCACCATCAATGTACATGCGGTGGATGTCGTGACCCCCGACCGATCTCTATGGTGAGTGGTTCCACCACTCGTTGTCCAGCAGTTAAGGTGGGGAAAGAGATTTCGCCTCGAGAAAACTCCTGGCTGACCTTACGCCTAGTGACCGCCATGATTGTATCATGTAAATGGTGTCGGCCTTGTCTTTGGGTGTCTCTTTCTTGTGTCCACTCTTCGCTTATCCTTTCCTTCCTTGATGTTTTACCAAATGGTCCAATCCGCCTCTTTAACCATTTTGTCAATGAGTCGGCGCAGATTGGACACATTCGTTAGTGGTGTGACCCTTATGTGCGTGGTAGTCACAAGATCCATTCCCCGGCGCCGATCCTCGGAGTCGCATTTGTATGCCTTGGGAAGTTCGCACCTTCGTGCGGTAGTATTTCCTTTGGAATCTTGGTGAGCGGGGTGTATTTGTCATTATCTCTTCCGCTCCCCTGACTAAGATAGCTCCTATTACGGTTGCTACCCTGGTCGGTGGATTGTCTCCCGTGTTGTTCCTGTGACCGATAGTTCGAGTAGTTTCTTTTGATATCCGCCGCGCGCTTTCCCTTGAACGAAGGACCGAGAACGTTTCATGAGTTCATCAAAGGTTTCAGGAATCTTGTCGTTCAACCTCTTGATGAGTTCGGGTTGTTAATCCCATTTATGAAACCGAAATCTTTAGTACTTCAGGGCATGCTTTAAACTGCATGCATTCGTCTTTAAAGCGTTCCATGAATGCGCTTGTAGATTCTCCTGGCGAGTTCAACAGATTTTTAGCGCTTCTTCCGTGAGTAAAGTTCGTGCGAAACGCCTTTCTCAATTCCTCAAAGCCATTGATGCTTCAGCGTGGAAGCTTGCTGAACCGCCTGCGCGCTTCCCACCGGTGGAGTTGAACATGTGGCACCATACGTGCCGTGGCCGCCAATTGTAGCGGCCGATTCAAAATTTTGAGGTGATCATCGGATCACTGTTCCGTCATAGGTTTTACATTGGTAGGCATCGCCTCCTCTTGTTCTCTCGAGAAGTCAGCGAGCGTCGCCGGGTGAACGCATCCACCTTTTGACGCGCCATGGGAGAGATATATCTTCATCCTCCGGTCATTATATCTGTTTCGACTTCCGGTGTCCGGCTTTACTATCCCCGTTGTCCGAGGAATTCCCGAGGACGAATTTTCCCTCCTTCGCACCGACCGTTCTCGAGTTTGTACTCGAAGGGCTTTCACTTGGGGAATATCGTCGCCCAAGTCTCGTCCCCAGATTCTGCGGCAACAAAGTCCGGTGTAGACACCGGTACGCCGTTCATCCTCGTCACTTCCTTCCAGTGTGCCGTGAGTTGGACGTCTCATCATCCTCAACCTTTTTCCCAATTCTATTAAAACACGTGGGGTCGGCGGTTGTCTCGGCCGGCTTCTCCTTCGACGGCGCGGTGGGGAGGTTTCATACTGAGTCAAAACCGAGTCGGGCTTTTAGGCTTCGACTCGACCTCTTTCTAGCTTCCTCTTCCATGAGAGCGGCCAAGGTTTCGTAATTTTGGGATACGAAATCTCTTGGTGTTACTTCCGGTGCGACCCCTTCTAAAGCAAGGGTGTTCGCTTCTACCGCTATGCCTTTGTTTCTATCCGGTGCATCCGGTGCCTTTGTCGTCGGTCCTCTAGCACCGATTGAAGAAGAGTGGTAAGAACAGTGCGCAGTGGATCCACTGCGTTAGTGGTGGTTGTGGTGGCCTGGGATGTCCCCGAGCGCTGTTCCACCGTAGGGTAGACCAAGTCTTGGCCTAATCCCTTGTTTTTGGCGATCTGGTTGTCCTGTGAGTCCGCTTGGAAGCCGGCGGTGTGCCTTCTTGCCCGTAAGATCCGCTTGCGATCGCTGATTTCCATGCTTCGTCATTCTAGTCTTAGTTCTTAGCGAATGGTCCCACGGATGGCGCCACTTGTTGATACAAAAGTTGGGCGTTCCTTGTTCGGGGCTCCGGTTCTCGTACCAATTAATGATTGTTGCTTGAGACCTGCGCACTAAAGGCAGAAAACACCGTTAGGCTTACCGTGAGATTGTTTCCCACGATTATCCTCCGGCGTGAGAGTAAGTAATCGATTTAGGGTTTTGAGATCGTACCTTTAACGAGGGATGTGATTCCCTTTATATACACACGGAATCCTTGTTGGTTCCGTGTTCCTCAACCTTCGACGTATCCCGCCTAAGTCGGTTGGGGAATGATTATCTTCTTTATTAAGAGATATCCTCTATCTATTCCGTAAATAGATTTGTATTTGGGCCTTCGTGGGCCTAAACGCTTATCAGCGTAGCCCAGTTCATGCTGGGCTTATCAGTATTGGGCTTTAGTCGGGTTCGTGACCCGGATATACACTATACGTCATCAACAAGTTTTATATCCCTCTTGTGTGAACCCCCAACATGTCGAGACTCCCCATTCCGAAACAGAATTCCATGCGCCTCAATAACAAATTAAAACAACCTCCAAACCATGCCCCATTCGACACAATAACACTAAGCAGTTACAATTCTTTAAGCTATTCATTTAGCTCGATATTAAACCAAGAAACATGCATGTCGATATGTGTTACAAATCAGATTCAAGGCCATATTCCATGCATTCTTAAACGATATATACTACTAACCATAACACATGTTTTAATTTTCCATTTAGCCTTGAAAAGGAATAAACATGACGTAGGGACTAAGATCAGATTCATAACTTATACAATATATACATGCTGTACGACAAACATATATACATAATCATGGTTTTTATGTAGTTTATCCTTAGGTCTTTACACTACTTCTTTTAAATATTTATGTGATAGGCTATTTAGGTTCAAATAAACATGCGCATGGCAGCCTAATCCCATGACCAGAATTCAGAAAAAAAACAAAAGGGAGACAAGGTGATGAGATACCTTTGTAGCGTGACAAGAAGGAGAAACAATTATCAAAACAAAGTAAACCAAGCACCCCCAATGTGCCCTAGACCTCACGACCAGTAGCAGCAATAATAACCAACGACCAAGCCAAACAACACTCGTAACAAACACGTGATTCCAGCCTAAACAAAACTCGTACAACCTCCTTTGGACCAGCTTCTTGGCGACAGAATTCTACTGAGATGGAGAAGTGTTTTTGCCGTAACTTTTATTTGAGAGACTAGGGTTTTAATGTGTATAATAGAATGAGATATGGGGAGATTATAAATGTGATAAGGGCAAGTTAATGAGGCCAAAAATTCAGGGATTTGGCGTGGGAAATTGGCCGATCAAAGGGATTTTAGAAGACCAAATCATGCCTTTTATTTAGTTACCATAATAGTATTGTTACACCTTTTATTTAATTTATCAGCATGTATTTTAATTAGTCCATGCAACATTTGATGTGTTATATATTTTTATTTGTAAGTTAAAGTAAGTGTTATTATTCAAGGTTCCATGTAACTCATTTACCATTAAGTAGTTAGCGAAATTATCGGTATTGTTTTATTTTACGGATTATTACTCGAGGGGTATAATAGTTTTTTAACGCGTTTACGATTTTTGGGTTTTACATCAGCTGACAGGATAATGTGAAGCTGGCGATACTAGTCAATGAAGTTAGGTCCAGTGAGTTTTTGTTTCTCAAAGAAACTCCTGAGTACCGAATTGTTTCCGACTGAGTTAGTCATTTACAATATAGAAAAGTTCAAATAATCAGTATTTTCAATAATTAAATTCTTAATAGAATTAACTACCCAATTAATTACTAATTAAGACTAAGATCCAACTTGACCTCCCACCTATTACCAAAAGTCTGACCAATGTGTAAACAAGTGGGGCAAGAGGTAAGCGACGAAAGTTAATTGCATAAAATGCAACTCTTAGACTTATGAGACTGATCAAGGCATTAGTAGACAAGTAATAATGTCATGAGCATGTTTAGTCTCATCTTATGCCTCGGGTCCAAGGTCTGACCAAGCATACTCGAAATAGGTCGACCAAGGAAGAACATGCAAATATCGCAAAAAGTCTGACCAGTGAGCAAAATTCGCCATGGGTTGGAATGGCCCTAAGGTCTGACCAAAGAGGTCAAGCCAAATGCACATGTTCTTGGTTGGCTGGCATAGACTTCAAATTTTACACATAGGGTATCCACATAAATGTGGTAAATTTGTGTACAAAGAAGCATGTAAAACAACTTTGTAACACTTATTTTAAAAACTTTTAGTAATGACATTGTAGTGATCATCATGGTTCATGGTAGCTCCAATCAAACTATCAAGGAAGCGGAGGACCAGGTCAGCGCGAAGCAATAACCGGAAATCCTTTAGGCGTGACTGTGCGCACCGCCTTAAACCCCCCTTATAGTTTGTTCTAGTGGGTGAGCCGTACATACCAAGTGTCCATAGCGTCCAATTTTTAATTTCAAGAAAACTTGTTTCAATTATTTAGGTCGCTTAATTTTTCAAAAACAAATTTCCATGAATCAAATAGCATGTCACAATTGAGCATGGTATTTAGGCATGTAAATTAAGACCATATTAATGTCATGATTTCGATATGTATTATTCCATATTGTATGCAATAGGTGTGTAAAACATGTAACAATTATGCAAATAAAGAATCAAACACATAAACAAAGACATTAATGTATAAACTCATATAATCCAAGTTCTCTCGCGAGTCTTCCCTAAAAGGAGAACCATAAGGCCTTCACTAGGTACAATACCTAGATCGCCCCATACATCACATAAAGTAATTGAGTGGGTCTTATGGTCGGAATTGACACATAAAATAATCACGGCAAACTAATTAATATTTAATTATGCTATTTCATGTATCTAATTAACCATTAAATTAATTCATTTGTATCTAGGTATTTTTTATTAGTTAATGACAAGTATTGCATGATAGTTGTCAAAACAAAAATAAAATGAATAACTAAGTTAGATTTTATGCAGCCTTTTCGCATGTTTATTAAATCGTGTAACCCATAACCACAAAACGAGTTGACTCGTGATGCCACTGTTGGGATTTATGAATCTAGTTAACCATTTAACTACGAGTACGCAGCGGATAATGAATCTGGTTTAGCAATTATGATCAACACGTATAATAAACAAAACAAGATAAAAGGAACAAAGAAAACTAACTCTCGTAGACACCAGCAAATGAAACAAGTGATTAACACAATCACATCTACGAGTGCTCACACAAACAAGTCAAACAAATACGCCTGTATGCTAGCCGTATCACACGTATACCCAAAACACCAAATGGTATAGCTCAAAACGGATCAAAACCAAACAACCCCTAAACAGCTTGTTGTCCGAGATCCAGTAGCCACCCAAGAACCAAAACTAGTGTTGTCCGATAACGCACAATACTAGTTCAAACTGTTTTGCCTTTCTGTCTAAGAACGACCCAAACAAACAAGATATTTGGCTTCTGCTGTAACGTGTGACTATCAAGAACACGAACTAAAAAACCTATAAACTACGCCTTGGATCAAGATGGAAGTATAGGTTTAAAAGTGAAAATACGAAAAGCAAGAACTCTTGAGAAAGCTTGGTTTGATCGATTTGAACAAGGGAAAGTTTCAGTGTGTTTTTCTGTGTAGATCGTGTGTTATGGAGGTGGGTATGAGGGTGTTTATATACCCTCATAACCCTAGCTCATGATAAGGTTCAAGGTTTAACTTAAACCTTATCACATACCACTCCTAATCACATCACACTTCTCCTCTCCAACCCTTATCACCTCTCAATGAACCTAGATAGAATATACCCTCATGGACTCTCCCATAACCGGCCGCAAGGGATTAGGACAAGTAAATTGTATGTCTAGTTCACTTCGTGTCCAAACGGGTCACATTTGAGCTTTACGTAAAACGTATTCTTAATGTTTAATGTGTGTGCCCCCAATAGGCTCACACACCCTTAGTCGTATTTGCTAATCCAACTCTCACATTCCAACAACAATGTCCTCATCAAGACTTGAAACCATAACCATTTTGTTGGTCCATTATAATTGAGTAAATCTTGATAAAATGAAGAACAAATTCATTAATAATGATGAACAGTAGTTACAAGATTTCTCAATACCAACTAGACTAACTAATAACATCCTCAAATTTTACGGTGATAATTTCAGTATACTATCCTCATTGAATGACAAATAAACTCTCATTTATCCAATCTATGAATGTGATTCAATGAGAGGATGATCCTATCAACTAATACTAAGTATTATGTGTTTGTTTATGATGCATACCTATCTCTATTACAATACAAACATATATATAGGTAAGATACAAAGACATCATGTGGTCGTAGGTGAGATGTCATCAATCATGTGGTCCATCTTCATCTTCCTCTTCTGGAAAAGCACCAACCAATCTTTCAAAGCAATCACAACATTATTCCCACTTCTATGGTAATGTCTTGTACTTTGTCTTGACTTCTTCTTTTGGAAGTTCCTGCCTATATTTTTCAGTCTGTTTGTAGAGATAGCGTCTTCAGGATCACTGAGACATTTGTCAAATCTCAGTGTCATTGGTGTTGTTTATAGCTCATATGCTTTACTCACTGACGCCGCATTAAGTAAAAAGCAATAAACAACACTCATTGTTTCTTTATCAGTGAGTCACTCACTATTTATTTAGTGAGTTAGGCTATTTTATTTTCAAATTCTTGTTAAGGGTGATTGGGTCAATTTTTGACCTAACACATTTCATTGAGAATATTATTACACATGGGATACCATCAGGTGACGAGCCCTCTCGTAAACTATAAACACATACACAATGTTTAAATGGCTTCTAACATAACTATTTTCCACAAGAAATTGAGAATGCATATATATATATATATATATATATATATATATATATATATATATATATATATATATATATATATATATATATATATATATATATATATATATATTCATGGTTTGTAATAAAATTTGGGTTGTTACTTGTTACAAATTTACAACAACATGACTGCAACATAAATTATGGGTTACCACTTAACAGTAGTGTATATCGAGAAATGTCTTTAATTTTAAAAGTTTGCGAGCTGTGTACCTAACGTTTGGGCTTTTTGCGAGAAATGCCCCTTAGGCGCTATTGTAATTGCAAATTCCCGTTTTTTGCTAACGCTCGTTACTAAAACCCGTTAGTCAAATTCAAACCCATGCGAAATGACTAATTTACCCTTGTCTTCTTCCCCATTTTTTTTTATTTTTTTATTTTTTTGAATTTGCACCACCACCCTCCTGTACCACCACACAACCGGCACCACAACCACCACCACTCTAACCACCACATAACCACCCTTTACCTTTCATCTTCATTTCTCACGAAGAACCCTGTGTAATCTGCTACTGGTTATCACTAAGATGGTACTGGTGTTGAAGACAAGAAATCATGGACCCAGCGACGGGCTGCACCACCCCTCCTAGCCACTCAATTTCCTCTTAAAAAGATCTTGTTTCTTTTCTCACGAAGAACCCTGTGTAATCTATCGACCTCTCATCCGAGATGTGTTGGTATTGAAACAGAAGGCAGTCTGCTCCAGCCTCCGACCACTAAACCCAAAACGCACTTAATCGAGTCTAGAGCTACGAGATTCATAAAAAGATCTCTTAGGACACAATTTATAAAAGATGTACAATTTTGTTCACCAATAAGAACACAAGTTGTACGAAAGTCCTATGCAAGATCTTTGTAATCTTGCCAAACATTCATCATGGTAGTTACTTGTTTCAAACAGTCTACAGTCGTGGAGTAATACTTCGGTATACTTCAGCGGCTCACCTGTCTTGTTGGTACAATTCGGTGTACTTGTGTTAGCCTTCTTGAGGGCCTCCAATTCAGGAACAACCTTTGTAAGGATTAGAGAAGTGTTTTCACATTATGTTGTTAATACTCTCGACGTTCGAGCCTGTAAGTCTTTGGAAATCCCGCTAAGAAGTTTCCTTTCACGAATCGAATCGAATCCTGAAGACGTGGGTCGTTACTTGGATTTATCCAATGTAATGGTTAGTATCCCTAACGGGATTCAGACGGCTGATGTGTCCGACCAAGGTGAATGGAATCAATAGTGGTCTATTTTCTAAGAATAGTCCACCGTGATCGATTGGTGTTTATAACTAACAATTAATATACATGTACTAATGATGTTTCCTTAGAGAAAAGGCGTTTACCACCATATATATCAACATCTTCAAGCTCCACATCCTCATACTCAAATGATCAATCCTCAACGAGTTCAAGACAAAGATTACCAAGACAAAAAGTCTTATCAAATTCAAAGTCAAAAACACGTCATAGTTAATAGAATATATGAGGAATATCATAAGAGTAAAGATCTGAAGAGCATAATCTACATGTAGTATGAGTATGTTGGAGAGAGCACAACAACATATCAAGTGAAAGTGTTGAAGACAAGATAAAGATCACAAGCATGAATTGGAACAAAGAAGTCTATCAAGTCTATTATAAAAAAGGTTCAAGATCATAAACAAGTGCTGAAGATCAAAGATCCAAGTTGAAAGACTCAAGATGCAAGTGCTAAAGATCAAATATTCAAGTTCAAGACTCAAGATGCATCATTCATAAATGACCACCCCTTAGGGAGAGATTGTTAGCATTAATATTATATATGAAGTGATGGTCATTTATATGACACGAACCTTGTTCGTTGTAATAGCTAGTTATAGATTAATTAGTGGGCTTTGGTGTTAGTTTAAGCTAATAGGTTAGGCGTATGGGCTTAATATTATGTAGTTTACTCTTGTAATGGTCTAACACCACACCAAGCCCACTAGGGGCGTTTTACTTTGTATATAAAGAACAAACCACCTCATTTGTGAGGTGTGTGACTGTGTCTTTTAGTGTGAGAAATACATTCATTCATCACCATCTCTCTTCATTCTCTCTACCTTTTCTCTACGTCTCTCTCTCTATATCTTCTTTCTCTCTCTAAGATTTCTAGTATATTTGGGAACTTACAAGCATATACACTGATTTCATATAAGTTTTGGTAAACTTTTATCATTAAGTTTGTGTGGTTATCTTGGTAAAATAAAAGTGTAATAAGGTGTTATAGTTTTGCTTATTTGCTTATTTTTGACAAAAAAGTACTTAATGGGTTTATTAAGCCCATTCAGCCAAAAAGAGATACAAGGTTTAGCTTATTATAAGCATTACTATTCGGCTTATTTTTATGGGCTCATTTTGAGGCTTATTTTGAAATTTAATGATTTGCCTTATTTTCAAGCTTAATAGTTCGACTTATTTTTGAACTTAAAGATTCGGCTTATTTTAGTGTTTATCGGTTTGGCTTATTTTATGGCTTAACATTTCGGTTTATTAATGAACTTATTATTAGGCTCACAAATGGACTTATTATTGGACATATCATTTTGAGCTTTTAATGGACTACTCGGCCCAACAAGAGTTTTGTTTATTTTTGGGCTTATGAAATTAACTTATTTGACAACTCAACTAATCGGCTTATTCACTAGCTTATTTGGTTAAAATAGTTAGAAGTTCGTGTTTGGAAGAAACGTGAGCATGAAAGAGTCTTATTAATACTTTGTTGAAACGTGGTTTATTGTTGGAACATGATTGTTTTAATAAAAGTCTATGACTTTAGAAAAGTAAGTTTAAACGAACGGGTTATGCCCAATTTTTATTAGAAATTCTACATTTGTAATTTTACATAAACATATTTTCTTATAATCAATAAAAAGACAAAAACTATGACTTTTATAAATACTACAAGTTATTATACTTAAGCTCGACTGGAAGACAATATAATAAATAATAGGGAGAATTACATATATATCCTTGCAAAAACATTAAATTACATCAATATCCTTGTAAAATATCTAATTACGTCAATATCTTTTCAAAACTTATAATCTCACAAAAATACCCAAATATACAATTAAATTTAAGGGAGAATTTCATCTATATCCTTTGAAAAACACATAATTACATTAATATCATTACAAATATTATAATTACATCAATATCCTTTAAAACTTTAAAAAATACTCATGCATATCCAAATGAATTATTTAAGAGGAAATTTCTAAAATAAACACCTAGGGAACGGTGTTACAAAAATGAACCATTGAATTTCGTGTTGCAAAAATCGACCTTACGCGCAAAATATTTGCGCTCCCATCTATTTTTGCGCTCCGTGTTTTAGATCAATACACGTACACTTTAGGATCGAATCAGAACACGACACGTGGCTTTGAAGCGCAAAAATTTTTGCTCTCCTTAGATTTTGCGCTCTCAAAGTTTGGGTTAGTGGGGACGGAGAGCAAAATTTTTGCGCTCCCAACCCTTTTTGCTCTCCCAAATTAGAATATCATGCGGACATTAAATGGCCAAGTATACGGAGAGCAAATTTTTTGCTCTCCCTATCTAACTTTTGCGCTCCACACATTAAATGGCTACGTTCAATTTTTGAGAATCATGTACCTATATAACTTATCTTCCGTTTTTTTTCTTTTAATAAAAATATTTTTAATTAAAAAAATATATTTTTTAATAAAAAGTTTATTATTTTTTTGTTTATTAAGGCGCGCAAAAAACTGAATCGTATCCGAAAAATCTGCTTTTTATCCAAGAAAATCTACTTTTTATCCACAAAAATCTGTATAAGAATTTGTGTGCAATGTATATATAAATGTTTAGTTACACACTAATAACCAGCAATAAAAAAATGAATCTTTCTAAAGGCAAGTTTCCGGTGTGCATTGTAAATGGTGGTCGTTGTAGTAACGTTCTTTTGCCAAAAAAAATTAGTTACAAAAGTTTGAAAGAATATGTTTGCACAAAGCTTGGTTTAGATATCACCAGGGTGATCCGTTTATCTTACAAAATTCAGCCTGACAATCATGTGTATGAAATAAACGATGATGATGAGTTACGGTATTTTATCAATTATATTGTCGCTAATTCCATTCATCGTATGGAATTGAACGTTGAAGAACAGGTACATGATTCTCAAAATTATGAAAATTATTATTCCGGTAATCCTAGTCATAACTTTCATCCAAATTATCAAAACTTTGATTACTCCGTTAATTTTGCACCTCAACAAAATTCACAATTTTGGCAAAATTTTGAAACCTCGCACCATTTTGAAAATAATGCAATATTTGAACAATATGTTGTTTGTACTCAAAATGAACCGCATCGTACCGAAATTCAAGAAAGTTATGGCAATATCCGGGAAACAAACAACAGTCATTTTGATAACGAAAAGGCGAACGATGACGGCCATCAAGCTTTGATTGCATATAATCCAGAGATTGATGGTGATGACGAAGAAATAGACGGCGAAGAGGCGGACGATGACGGCCATCAAGCTGTGTTTGCATATAATCCAGATATTTTTGGTGATGACGAAGAAATAGACGACGAAGAGGATGTTGAAGACAAATTACATCACAAGTGGCAACAAAATACTTTTCAGCACATGCCTAAAGATTTTTTACCAACATCTGTTTCTGAATCGAAATTAAAAAACCCAGTTGATTACGATTCATCAAAACTAGTTTATAAAAATAAGTATTTTGCTGACAAAAAGGCATACAAGTTGGCAATTCATGAAAAATGTCTTTTGGACGGCTATGAATGTGTTCCTACAAGAACAAACAAAACCACCTACAATGTTGGTTGTATTGAACCTAAATGTTCATGGCACATCCACTCTGGAACTGAAAAAGGAAGCAAAGTTTTTATTATTAAAAAAATTTTAGACCTACACACATGTTCAAAAACTGTATTCCGTTCACATCATCGTAATGCAAGTGGCAAGTTAGTAGGTCACATGTTTCAGAAACAGTTATCAGATATAGATCGTGATTTAAAGGCAAAAGACATTATGAATGATATGGCCGCGCGTCATGGAGTTCAACTTTCATACATGCAAGCTTATAGGGGTTTAAATAAGGGTTTGGAAATGCTTCGGGGTTTCCCGATTGAATCGTTTAAAAAATTACCTTATTATTGTTATAATTTGATAAACGTAAACCCAGGAACTGTTACAAACATAGAAGTTGACAAACATGGCAGGTTTGATATGTTATTTATCTCCCTTGGTGTTGCGGTAAGTGTATAAAAAACGCGATTTCATTCATATAGTTATGCTATTTTAAGTACTAATTCGGTATATTGTTTTGGGTGTAACAGATTCGAAGCTTCGTGAATTGTTTACGACCAATGATTATAATTGATGGAGCTCACTTAAAGAATGACTTCTATAATGGAGTCAATCTCTTGGCTGTAGGTATGGATGGTAACAACCAAATCTTACCTATTGGTTATGGTATTTGCCAAGGTGAGGACGGCAAGGGTTGGTCATGGTTTCTAGAAAATTTAAAGGGTTGTATCGGTGAGCAACGAGACTTGACAATCATCTCTGATAGACACCCAGCAATTATTTCATCTGTGCAAAAGGTGTTCCCGAATGCTTTTCATGGTTACTGTTGCCGCCATTTAATGATGAATGTCGGGTTAACGGCTGAAAGACACAAAGCTGTGTATTGGAAAATGTGCAAAGCTTACACTGGCGATGAATTTGAGCAATGCATGGGTTTCATAGCTAATGTAAAACCAAATGCATACAGAAAACTTAGAGAGGCATCATATGCCAAATGGTCTAGGGCCCATTGTCCAGCTGATCGTTATAATTACCTCACCTCAAATAGTGCAGAGTCCATAAATTCATTAAGTCGAAAAGCTCGTAAACTACCAGTTACAATGCTGATGGAATTTTTCAGAGACCGTTTGCAAAGGTGGTATTACGAAAGGAGGTATACTGCAGGTATGTGTTGAAATCCTATATGTTTACCATTACATTATTGTTAAAAAATAAATTTAGTATTTTCACATATAACTGTTGATTAATTTGAAAATGTAGATGTGGGTGTTCACGAACTTACACCTTGGGCAGAGGCAAAAGTGCATGACAGGATTCGAAAGAGTTATGGTTTAAATGTGCATGGAATCAATATTAACGAATACCAAGTTGTGGATAGACATATAAGCTATGTTGTTAATCTTAATAATTGTTTGTGCACTTGCAAAAAATGGCAGCTCTCAGGTTTGCCTTGCTGTCATGTAATAGCAGTGTCAAGGTTCCTGAAAATTAAAGATGTGGGTGTTTGGGCAAAAGTATGGTTCAAGAAATCAACATACAAAGCAACATATCAAGAATCAGTTTATCCAGTTGGAGATGTTCAGTCTTGGAACACTCAATGTAATGTCACACGTGTTCTTCCACCTAACACAGAGATACGTGGTGCTGGGAGACCGAAAAATAAGGATCGTGTTCCATCTAAAGGAGAGATACCAAGGGCAGCGTATTGTAAACGATGCAATTCTGTTGGACATACAAGTAACAGCTGTAAATAGCCTGCCCATTGTCAAAGAACAACATACGATTGGGGGGAACATTCTTAAGGGTGGGAGGTACCGTGGTGCAAAAACATTTCTAATGTTTGAAGAATGTCATATGTTTGGCAATGGCATTGTAACTTTTATTTAAAATTCGTATTGTAACTTTTATTTAATTCTCGTATTGTAAGTTTTATTTAATTTTCATACTGCAACTTTTATTTAAATTTCATACTACCTAGAAAAATAGAGTAACTTTTATTGAAATGAAAATACATTAAACAGAGTATGGAAAACAAACACATTGAAATTAAAACAAACAAACAAAAATCACATTCAGGCTAAGCATTCCTATCTAAATTTCATTAGGAGTAAATTCAACGCGCGTAGCAAAAACATCAATTAGTTTATCATCAAGTGTGATGCATGGAAACATATCACAACGGACATCAGTATCGGTGAGTAAACGTACTAGTCCTTCATCCAAACTATGGTTTGGTTTTCGGAAATAAAAGTATTTAGATGTAGCTTCATCATAACCTAATTCCTTCATAAGCTGATGCATTTCATTCAGGCAAAAAGTGGACATACTTAGAAAGTCCACGTAAGTATATACACCTTCGTCGAAAGTGATACAACCAAATTTTCTTGAAAATGTACCATAATGATGTAGTCTAATTGAAAAAAGCAACTCATCTTCATCACCAGATTCACCATATATTGCATCAGTAATATCGAGTTCCCCCTCACTTCTCCATTCACGAATAACCATATTTTGATTTGATAATAAGTAAAGAGGATAAAACCATCTTTATATACACATTTTTATCATGGCGAGCAAAATTCGAGTTGTCACATAAAGCTGACGCGGAGCGCAAAAGTCGAGTTGTCACCTAAGAAAATGACAT
Organism: Chrysanthemum makinoi; assembly: GCA_910596185.1. Classification (NCBI taxonomy): domain Eukaryota; kingdom Viridiplantae; phylum Streptophyta; class Magnoliopsida; order Asterales; family Asteraceae; genus Chrysanthemum; species Chrysanthemum makinoi. The sequence goes on from OU343217.1 coordinate 138,669,202, forward strand.
AAAGCTGACACGGAGCGCAAAAAGTCGAGTTGTTACATCCACACTGAGATAAAGCTGACACAGAGCGCAAAAGTAGAATTGTCACATCCAAACTGATGTGAAAATTTCTAAAATCATACAACATCTATTTTTCTCTTATAAATACCCACTTATCATCATGCATTTTGTCACACAACTTCTTGTCACTCATTTCGCACAAACACTATGGCTGAAGACCCAAAAGAGGTTCAAAAGGCTATCCTTAGACGATTGCGCACTGAACAAGAAAAAGAAATGTATCTGATTAACAATTTGTTAGGTGAAATAACTCGTATAATGTTACAGATGCATGAACGTGGTCCAGAGGTTGAAAGGTTGCGTGAGTTGCCTCAAGACCATCAAATTATCAGCGCCGGTCTACAAACTCTACTAAGAACTGAGGAAACAGACATGCATCTCTCAATCGCCTTGAAGGAACTTAGGCAAAAAGTGATGCAAGTCTGGGAGGAGAAGTCAAATCTCATCAACTATTACAAATCATTATAAAAGCTTGATGAGACCTGTTTGATGATTTGCCAGGGACGAGTTGCTAAATTGTTTTACACTACCTTGCCAACCATGTGTGTCGTTTGTTGTAGCTTTTATGTTGTGAAATCATCTAAATAAGGTTGCCCATGTAGTATAGTGAAGTGGTGGTTTCTTTGTTGTAATGCTTGGCTTGTATCGTAATGCTTTTACTCTTTTATTAGTCTTGTTTTATAACATTGGTCTACATTTTCAACCGATTCATGTAAAATTTAAAAGGTCTATAAAAACGATAAAAATATTTGAACTACATAAAATAAAAACATAACCAAACGAAACACCAAAGGTTTATACTCTAGAAATCTGAACTACAGAAAAGGTTGCTTCATTTTAACAACTGCTCCATAAGGCAAAGGTGCAAAACGTTGCCTATACTCTAAAAATTCTTCAACAATGGACTCCCTCGAACAACGCGCCAAATGCATGGTATCAGAATTTTGAGGAAGCGCCAAACCGTTCATAATATATCTCATATTTAGGAACATCAGTGGACCACAATCACCAAATGCACCAGACTGCTGAGGGACCCCGGTCGGGAAAGTTACATTGATAGCATATGTAGAGTGATCAATGTTTTGCGCCTCAAAAACATTTAATTTGCGCAAAAAGGAAGGCATGAGTCTAGAAAACATAGCACACATGTTACGAAACCTCTCTATGTCACGGATACGTAACGCCTCATAGCTATCAAAAAATGCAAGCTGACCGGATGGTATGTGAAACACGGCTAGATACCAGTGCTCATAGGCAGCGTCATGGACATGGATGAAAACCTAAAGTAAGAAATATACATAACATATGAGTTCAAATAAAAAAACTATCTAGCTAAAATAAATAAATAAATAAGTATACCATAGATATAAATTTAGAATAGACAATATTTGATAGCATGTTATATACTTACAGATTCACAATCTTTCCAGTGTTTGCCATACCACCTACTATTGGCATATTTTTCTTTTAAGGACTTATCTCTAACCATCCACTGCATGAATCGACTATCAATGCATGCCCAACGAGAATTCCTCCCAAACTTAAACAAACACAACCTTACATACGCTTCAATATGCTACAAAAAAAATAACAATTACACATTAAAAGAAAAAACAAAATAAAATAACTAAAACATTAAACAAAAAAGAACCAAACACATACCGAGTCGGTCAAATATCCGATACCCCGCGGAGGATCCCAACATAAAATCGTCATCCACCAATTTTCATATATTCGGTCGGAAATGAGAAAAGGAAAACTGCTATTATCACGGTCCTCTGAATTGTAAAATTCAATAAACTTGGGACTCCAGGAAGGTCTTTGTTGCTCCTTTGCAACAAACTGAGGAGGAAGATAAACCTTACCAACAGGGATAGGTATTTGGTTTGTTGTTTTCTGTTTGGCTTTTGGTTGTAGCCCAGTTGATTCAAGTATTGTTGTATAGGGAGTTCTGCACATTGGACCAGGCATACGTAACCTATTAGGTCTCCCCTGATTGTAGTGTTGCTACAAAAAATAAAAATAAGTATAAAAAATATTTAAAATAAAATAAAATAGTTAAAATAAGAAGAATAGTTAAAATAAAATAAAATACCGATTGGGGAACAACTGGTGATGAAAATGTGGGATCCATGGCGTGAGAATTAATAATTGAGATGTTTTGGACATTGTGTGCCTGTAAATATAAACAATAAATTACGTTACGAAAAGATATAATATATTTTTAAAATAAATATAAATCGACAACAACTACAATACAAAAACATACCGCTAGTTGAGCGACTTGTGAACCAAAAACAGGATGTTGCACGACAGGGGAGCAAAATGTGAGGTCCTGGGGTGGCTGTAAAAAATAGATAAAAATTATATTAAGTTATGAATAATATATTAAAGATTTAATATATTACCATATTAGACGTTGGTACATCTCCTCCAAAATCATCCATTTGCACAGGGGTGTGATGAGAATTCATCCATGGCCCATTGGAATAATGGAATGAATGATCCGCATGACCTTTAGACATATTTAAAGATGACTTTAAATGTGAGTCTCCTCCGATAGTATCCTTCTCAACTTCCTGGCGAGTATCCATCGCTACATCATCATTTGTATGATTTCGAGCACCAAATAGTTGTTCGTTAATTGCTTTAACACGTTGATTCATTTCTCGGACCTCTTTAACAAATTGAGGTATATCGCCGAATTGCTGTATTATAAACATGAAAAATATATATACGTTAAGAATGCAAAAAATTATTCATTTTATAGTCATTTGAATACATTGTAAAAAAATTATACATATTGATTTCTAATTATTAGTATACATTGTATTATAATAATAAAACAAAAACAAAAAAATATATGACAAATAATGAAACTAAGAATAAAACAAATTACCTCATATGTCTTAATCTTGGCATTCAAGTCTCGCAACTCACACTCAATGGCATTCAATCGACTACTATCACCATGGAAGGGCTTAGATGCTTTTGGCCGTGGTGGTTTAATTGTATGATTCCTATTCTTGTTAGTGACAGGTTTGGGAATACCAATTGATCGAGGATCACTAAAATAACTACGGCTTTGTACCCAAAAATAACATTGATTCTCTCGTTCTGTAGGAGCAAAGGGGAGCTCTATTTGTTGAAACTACAAATTAAAAGAATTATTAATAAAAGTATATGCGAAAATAAAAACAAAAACAATCATTATATATATCTTACGTCAGGATCAAAATCTGGAAATAGAGTCCTACAATGACGTTTCTCAAACCTCTTTTGGACCGACCAGCCAATGCCTCTAGGAATAGTATCAGGCTCCTTTATCCACCACTCACTAGTGCCGGGTAAAGTCTCTTGTATCCACGTCTAAAAATACATACCAGAAAATTAAAAAAATGGCTATTAAATATATGATGCAAAAGTATATTAGTTTATATACAACATACCTTAAAACCCCATACAAATCCATAAAGGTTGTACGCAGGTAATTCGCCACACTTACCAGAAACCGTCTTGCCTTTAATTTTACTAATAACCTTATTGGCCATCTTACCCAACTTACCCTTAACTTGATTGTCAACATCATCTTTGTTTTTGTCTGGCGCAACATCTTTGTTTGTGTCTGGCTCACGTCTAAAAGCAGCATTCTTAATAGTAGCATAAACGACAGACCAACACCAAGAACCCCACGGGAAATCATTAAATCTATTCAAATCGACAGCCAAACTCAAAACAAGCTCACTAGCCCTAAACTTACCTTCCCGCCCGGCTAATATAAATTAAGCAAAAATAATCAAACAAACACGTAACGCATCTTCGTCGGTAATTGTATCCCACATGTCACCATCTAATATCTCCTTAATTTGCCATAGGAAAACACCATTTCTACCGTATTGCAAACCTAAACGATGTAACATTGGTCGATAATCTATTTGTGATATTTCATTTACATTAAAATGACCAAACTTTAAACCAGTACATAAACAAAACTCTTCGCGACCAAATTTGCAATAGTGCTCACTATCAACATTATATCGAAATTGGTCAGATTCAGTATGTTGATTTGGGTCTACATATTCTTGCCTAAGGAGCATTCCATGAAGTAAAGATGGCTCGTGGTCAATATAGGGAACATTCAACCAATCACCAAAACAACTTTGTAAAAACAATTTATAGCGTGGAGTACTTGTAGAATTTTCAACTCCGGATAATAGTTCACGCATATCATTTATAAGTGACATCTGGCTACGCACGGTAACTTTTGCATCATAAATCTACAAAATATATATACATGGTCAAAAAAATATGTACTCAAAAAAATCTACTTTTTAACTAATGTATGTTCAATCTACTTTTTAACTAATTAACTAAATACATATTTGTGTACTGATTAACTAAATATATACACATGTATGTTCAAAGTTTCTAAAAGAAAAGGCAACTGAAACAAACTAATTTCTGGAGCAGTATACTATTATTCTTTATCAATTTTCTTAACCATTTTACTAATACTATTATTCTTAGAACTATATTTAAAAGATTTATTTTCTTTATCAATTTTCTAACTACTTTTCTTTTCTTAGAACCATAAGTTAATTAGGCATGCTATTCTAACTAATTAACTATATTTTCTTTATCAATTTTCTTAACCATTTTACTATTATTCTTAGAACTGGAAATACTTTGAGAACAATTATCAAGAGGCTTTTGACTTTGTTTGGCTAAAATTTTACAGAAACAACTCATCATCCAATCCTAAAAAATTTAATCGTACATCATTTGCTTACATGACATATTTGTGTGTACATGACACATGACAACATTAACTAAGTAATGTACTGATTAAGTAATGGATACATGACACATTATTAAAAAATTAAATAGGGTTCATACCTTACAAGGCCCATGGATATCATCATCCATTTTTATACAAAGAAAAGAATGGGAGTACGTTTTGAATGGGCCACAAACTATCTAAATGGGGACCATATGACAACTACTTTGAGTATTTTGCTCTCAAAAAGAGGACATCTTTAGGGGACCGCTGTATTTGATCTCCATTTGTGCTCGTGATGATTTCTTGGGGACAAGGACACTTTGGTTTTTCAATGTTTAAGTTGGGACCAAAAGTACAAAGAAGAAGTACAAAGAAGAAGTACAAAGAAGGAGGTAAAGAAGGAGGTAGATGAAAGGTAGGTACAAATTAAATTGTATATTTAAGATGAATCGTTGGTTTTTAATATAGGAGCGCAAATTATGGGGGAGAGCAAATGTTTTGCGCTCTGTCAGTTTTTTATTCACATCCCATTTGCGCTCAACGTAGATTTTCGCAAGTGATGTTTAAAAGGTAGTTTTTTGTAATGGGAAACTTTTAAGTGATGTTTTGGTAAATCTTTAATTATTTAATCTTACTCTATTAATTTTAAAATATAAAATCATTATCTAAACATTAAATAAAGGGATTTTTACTTTTCTACCCTTCTTGTTTAATCATCTTCTTCTCAAATTCCACCTTATTAACATTTAAGTTAATAAATCCTAATCACGCAAAAAATGTTTTATGAATGAAAATGGACCATACTTAAATCGCCATTCAAGATTCAAAAATTTAACAAAATAAGGAATCACAAAATTGTCACCACACTTTTATGTTCATTTTACCTGTAGAACGTGAAAACAAAAATGATAGACTAATTTAGAAGAAATATCTTCTGAGATTGCCACCTGCTTCTAAAAAAGACGTTTTAAATAATTAATTTAATTTTAGACAACCAACATATATATGTGTCTACTGTCGCTACTATGAATCAATCACGCCTTTAGGTGCATGAAAAAAAACGATAACTTTCATACTTATATACATATGTTATGTCTACTCAAGCAAATGGATTGTTAATTTGAGTATTATATGCATTAATTTGTGAAGAGAAAGATTATTACCAGTTAACTGGTGAATTGTTTATGTTTTTGGGTTTGATTAGGGAAGAAGGGTAAAAAGGTAATACATCTCTCATTTAATGTTTAGATAATGATTTTAAATATTAATATTTTACAATTAAGATTAAATAATTTATTTGGATACATACAAGTATTTTTAAGATTTTAAAAGATATATATGTAATTATAAAATTTGCAAGGATATTGATGTAATTATGTGTTTTTCTAAGAATATAGATGAAATTCTCTTTAAATTTAAAATAAGTATCTTTAATATATGAAACTCTATTTTAATAATTTCTATGACTATTTTACCCTTTTTTCAACACTCAGTAACAATTAAAAGTTAAGCACAAATTTACTAAAAAAAACGATCCATGAAAATACTGGTACAAGACTACTGTCTTTATTAATTTTATCTTATCATCTCAAATAAAATATTAGTTAATAACTTCAATTGAAAAAAGCTAAGAACTGTTCGTCACATGTATGTGTCACCATCTCAATTGCAACAGTTACACGTTATTATAATGGTGACCTATATAAAAATAGTGAAACAATTGGCAATTGGTGTCATTGGGATGGAAGTTGCAGATGAGTAGAAGAGGAAATGGCCTGAAGAAAGGCAGGCATTGATATCTTTAATTAAGATTCAAAGGGGCCCAAATGTAATTTGCTATGTTATTTAATACTTAGAAAAGAAGATAAAAGATTTAAGTAATTTAGTTATAATTTATTTTTGTATTAGGATATATTTGTGAAATTTTTTGTTTTTGAAAGGATATTGATGTAATTAGAGAATTTGCAAGGATATTGACGTAATTTGAAGTTTTTGTAAAGATGTAGATGAAATTATCCTTAAATAATAAAATATTACTATCTTACAACCCGCCAAAAGACGAAATATATATTTTAAAAAATTTTATAAATTTTAAAACTAGTAACACTCTAGTTTGTATAATAAAGCTGGGAAACTTTTATAAATTGAACATCATAGTTTTTTGACAAGGGTTATTGGGTAAATGCAGAAACTATATCTATATCTATACTATATATAAAGGAAAAATCCATATTCTTGAATTCTTGAAAGTGAAAAATTAAGAAAACTATAATGGAAACCAAAAACTTTTATTATTATTTTTGTTTATAACCCATAACCTATATTATTTTCATTCAGTTTAAATCGTGTTTAATCCTCAAATTCTTAATCTTTTATTATTTTTTGTTTATAACCCATAAACTTTTTTTTATCACTACAATTATCCGCCGCTATTAAATCCCGTTGCTATGTACGAGTACTCGTCTAGTAAATAGTAAACTTTGACACAAAGAATATTTTGACTTATAAACTACCACACAAACAATGATACAAATACTTTTGAAAACTCCTATGCATTACTTTATTTCGCATGGCATATTTCTAAGGCATGTCGTTATTTATTAGGCCGTGACCGGGTACCATTGTACTATACTACTTGATCACTTTTATCCGACACATTCATCACTTACTTGAGGTGAGTACATAGCCCAACTTTTACTTGTTCTGATCTATTTTTTGGGGTGAGAATACATGTTCGTTTCAATTACATACAATTTATTCGTTTGCGAAACATCTACTGAAACATTTTACTCGTTTATTGAAATACTTTACATGTTTATCCGCAACACATCGCTAGTTTACTGAAACATTTGAAATAGTGAAACACTTGAAACGTTTACTGAAACACATCACTATATGTGCGCGTGATTTAAAAAAAAAAAAAAAAAAAAAAAAAAAATGAACTGAAAAATCATATCCACATTTCCATTAAAAACATTTGGAACCAATAATGGAATACAAGTGTATAACATACAGCCAACCACGAAATCAAGTAGCAACTTAGTAGAGAAGCCACCAATAAATCCACTAAACATATTTTAATCCTTCGAAACTGATAGCTCGGTGTGTGAACAGTGCCAGCTCAAACGGCTATTTCACAATGCACTCAAGTCGCCCCACTCCCTCAAGCCGACCTCTAAGGCGACAACTTCGGAAATATCAACTTCTTATATAGTATGATTACACTATCAAGTATCAATATCATCTAATCAAATATCATCTATTCGTACTAATTAAAACACAAAATGATTTTTTTTGTGATGGATGTGATATATATATTTATGAATTGTGGAGAGTTATTTTAAATACCAATTTTTTCTCACATATCAAGAGACTCATCCTCACCCTTTATCTAAAAAGAAATTAATGGTTGAGATTAAAAATATTTTATTATCTCACTTATTTTTTTATAATTTAAATATATATTAAACCGTTAATCGTTAAGCGAAAATAATTACACCATCGCAACAAACATTTAATTATCCTTCTATATACAAGCACTTTGATATACTTTTAAAAAAAGAAAAAAAATCGTTTTTTTCACGTTTTTTCATTTTTTTTTCGTTTTTATTCGAATATGAGATTTGCATGAAAAAAATCACATGTGATTAAACACTAATTTGAATATCACATGTGATATTAGTGTTAAACCACATATAATATGTATATCATATGTGATTTAACACTAATATCACATTTGATATTGAAATTAGTGTTTAATCACATGTGATTTTTTTCATGCAAATTTCAGTAACGAAAAAAAAAAAAACGAAAAAAAAGTAAAAAAATGTGGAAAACATGATTTTTTTTGTCGAAAGTATATCAAAGTATATTCCACAAATTCCACAAAGTATATATTTATAAAAAGATAATTAAATACTTGTCGTAATAGTATATTTTTTTGGATTAATGGTTTAAAAATATTAATATATAAAGAAAAAGATGAGAATGCTTTTTGTAAATTATTTGGATTCAAATAACAATGAACTGAAGATAAGAGGGATGGAGATTGATAATCTTTTGAAGTTGACCTTGTTAAGTTACCCGATGGTGCCTATTAGGCATGACGGAGTGGGAGTCGGCTTCCCAATCGAGTAGCAATCGGGTAGTGGGCTACACCATTCTCACTACTTCGGGTACCATAAATCGGGTATGAAATCGAGCTCCGAAGCCGCTCGATTTCTTCTATATTTTTTTTGTCTTTTGTGAATATTAGTGTTAGGGTAGTATCGGGTACCACTCCGTCCACTTAGGGTAGTGTTAAGGTAGTATTGGGGTAGATTTGAGTTGGAAAGTTTTTATTGGATAGAGGTGACGTGGCACCCTCAGGGTATTAGGGTATGAAATCGTTACTATCAACAGAATTCCCGCCGATCTACGATCATCACCACCTAACCAAGTAAGCAGTTTTATTATTTCCACTTCATTAATTATTATAACTAATTTAAATCAATCACTTTAAACCCTAACTCTTTTTTATTCAATTCCATTCAATCATTGGAATTCGATAACAGTTTAATAATCTGTTATTTACAGTGTTTATATATAAAATATAAAGTGAGATGACCAGAAATATAACTACACCTCCAATGGAACTCGATCTAGACGCATTCCTTCAATCCGACGAAGACGAAAACGACGAAAATGATCACACCGCGCTCAACGAGCTTCTCCTCGCCGACTCCGATGATTCGTCGTCTCCGCGATCATCGTCATTCGCTGTAAGTAGTCAAGTAACCACTAGTAGTAGTAATTCAGTTGATGTGAACTCTGTTAGGCACAAGTTTAGTTCGGTTAGTGGAACAAGTTTAGGTGAGAGCTATAGACAATTGCCGCCGTTGTTTGGTTCCATTAGGTCTAGTGCTAAGCCTGGGGCGGCTTTGGCGGCTGCTGCGGCTGCGTCAAGGTCGGTTCCTACGCCACATGCTGCTGCGATTAAGTTGAGGAGGGAGAAGTCTAGTGTTGAAGGGTTGGGTTTGGATACGAGAGTGAGTGTTGGTAGTGAATTAAATTGTGAGTCGGAAGTTAGTCATTTGGATGGGAAGTTAGTGGAGGAAGACGGTACTGTTAATCCAGTGGAATCGAGTGAAAGTTTTGAAGTTGGTGCAGAAGTGAGTACGGATGTTGTTAATACGTCTGAAGTGGAGGGATTTGAGGTTGAATTTGGCGATGAGGGTCCTAGTTCTGCTGTTGAACCAGATATCGGTATTAAATCGGTTCTGGATGATGGTAGTGATGACCTTAATGTGGGAAGCTATTCGGATTCTACACGTATTCCTACGTTGCAGTCTGTTGAGGAAGTGGACCCTATTTCCGATGAGCACGTGGATGCTACAGAGGTTGAGGAGGAGCCGGTAAGTGTATCATCAGAAAAAGATGCTTCCGAAAATTTAGAACAAAATGAAAAAGATGCGGAATTTGGTAATGAAGTAGAAGGTGATGATGACAAGACGGTGCCTCAAACTGACGTCTCTGTCGATATGAGTGAAACGAAAGATGAAAGGACACCAGAGAGACCGCGGCTGAAGCCCCTTGAATTAGCGGAGGAGCTAGAAAAGAAGCATGCGTTTACGGGTTTGCATTGGGAAGAGGGTGCAGCTGCTCAACCAATGAAGCTCGAAGGTGTTCACGGAGGGTCAACTGTGTTGGGTTACTTTAGTGTTAGTAGCGATAACACGATCACGAAGATTATTAATGCTCCAAATTTTAAGCGAGACCATGGAACTCCACAAGTCTTAGCAGTTCATCTTAATTACATTGCAATCGGAATGTCGAGAGGATTGATCGTTGTTTTTCCCTGTAAATACTCCCCGCATTATCCTGATAACATGGATACTCAGGTTCAGTTCCCGCAACTTCTTTTTATAGAGTATTTTTTATCATTGACGCTAATATATGCTAATATTTCTTCGCATGATGTAAATACTATAATTTCAGATGTTAATGCTCGGGTTACTAAGTGATAGGTCTTATGCCCCTGTCACATCCATGTCGTTCAATCAGCAAGGCGACCTCCTATTTGCAGGATATGCTGACGGGCATTATAAAGTTTGGGATGTGCAGAAGGCCTCTGCTGTAAAAGTTGTTACTGAACATAAAGCTCCAGTAGTGCACATGTTATATCTGGGGACGGAGTCTCAAGATACTCGTCATTTTAATGTAGTTAGCGGTGATGGTAAAGGAGTGGTTAGGTTGATTCGTTTTTCCACAAATTCTTGGATCAGAGGGATTTCAGCTTCCAAAACCTCGGTAATGCTTTAACTTCACATAATTGTTTGAGGTGAATGAAAATATGTAACTGTTCAAGCCTGTACACCTGACCTTAATTTATGACACGCAGATTCTTTTTAATGAAGCAACAAGAACGGTTGTATGCGCTTCAGCCCTACTGTCGGAGGAAAGATTTGGAAGCACCAACATTGGCACGGGTGTTGCAGGAGACTTGTCCTCGGCTGAAGAAGGTGTGGTCATATTTCTCACTCATCAATCTGCTCTAGTGGTATGGATCTTTAAACGATTACATGTATACTATAATATATTATTGTAGTATTAGTACAGTAACAGTAATTTGTTCAAATAATAGGCAAAAGTCAATGCTGAGACCCCAGTAGTCTACGCTCAACTTCCTAGACCGGATGGAGTCAGGGAGGGTTCCATGCCATACACTGCTTGGAAATACATAGCTCCCTCACGGGGTTCTGCTGCTGGTATGTTACATTTGGATTTATTTATCTTTTGCGTAAACGCACCCTCGGGAATATATTATGGAATTGATTAACAATCATGTAACACTCTAGAGATCTAATGTTGGGAAAGCCAAAACTTAAAGACCGAAATCCCACTACGTTAAACAAACTTGGAAGAAACCATGGCCTTTTGACTTAACATCCATAGAATCTGAGTATTTACAGAATTAGCAATGAATTAGAAGTAATTTGCAGTCACCTACTCACCATTACCACAAAACCATAATACACGTCTTTGTGCAAAGTTGAAAGGGTCCTGATGCATTTTGTACCCACATCCATTTAAAACCCCAAATATGACAGTGTTGCACTTTAAGGACTATAGCTTGGACATTTAAATCGTCATGGTATACACCAATGATTCTGCTGATGACCATTCTCACACGATTGTCTCTGTAGCAGCAGTATATACTTCATAAACTGTTAAAAAATAACAGTCCTAGATGCCATCCAAACCATATCTGGTGCAAAAGAGCCATACTTGGAAACTAAGAGAGAAACAATATCGTACTAGTAGAATCCTCTATCCCCACATAAAGCTGCTTGAAATATTGGTAACCATCTCCAACATAATAGCTAACATGTAATTGAAAATGGGCGTGCCATAAATTCTATCAACCTCATTATACTATTCTACTTCATAACAGCAAGCAAAGACATACGAGTTTATAGCAGAACTTGACTAGAAGTAGTAACATTGGATGATATATCATAAAAACATACACCTCTCTACAGATCCAGTCTGAAGGGAACTATGACGATCCACCCAACTTTGCAGATCCACCCATCTGAACCAAAGCCTATGTAAACCCAACTGGTTCACAAAATGTTCAGTTTTAGCAAGAAATTATAATGGGAGGGGTCATTATTAACCATAAAACATAGAAATAAAAATATTATCCTGTAAACACATAATGGACTTCGACGAGGCTATTAGCTTAAATTTGTGAGGTCATCACAATTTTTTAGGGGGATTATCATAGTATTTTAATTGAATTCGCACAAAATTTCAATACATAGGGTGTGTTTGGTAAAAGTAGCAGTGAGCAGTAACTGTGAGCAACTGTGAGCTGCGAGCAGTGAGCCGTGAGCAGTAGCTGTGAGCAGTAGCCACAGCTCACAGCTCACCGCTCACAGCTTCTTAAAGAAGCATTGGAAAAATGAGCTTTCCTAAAAAATAGCAAAGCTCACCGCTCCTTTGGCAAACGAACACAAAAAATCAAAAAGCTCATTGCTCACCGCTCATCGCCCCAAAAAGCTCTAAAATGCTGCGCGCCAAACATAGTCCTAATCTTAGTGTAATCAAACTATGAGGCATTTGACCCCTCTAATTTCCATGTAGTTTCGTCCTTGGTTTTAGCCTCATTTGGAACTACATACTTGAAACCATAGAAACCTTCTGTCCATAGTCAAGACATAAGCACTAACATGATCTATATGACCGCAGCTCAATTGATCCCACATCAATGTGGACACCATGATAGCAACTTTTAGAATAAGTACCTAAAAATTAAGCAGTGTGGTACTTACATTTTTAAGTCGATAAGTACTTTAAAATAAGCAATCCAAACGCCCCTCATACTCCCCTGCACCCGGGTATCACTTACAAATGGAGTTGAATAATATTACAAATCTTTTGTATTAATATGACCATTTCTTTTTCAGAGAATGCTCAGATAAAATATTCTGAAACTGTGCCACTGCTTGCAATTGCATGGGATTGCATAGTACAGGTTGCAAAATTGGTGAAGTCAGAACTGAAGTCAGAACTGCAAATATCTGCAAAATGGACCCTCGACAGTTCAGCGATAGGTGTTGCTTGGTTGGATGATCAGGTGACAGTCTTTCCTTGTTTTCTTTCACATATATCACACACAATTGTGAGAGGTCTCCTTGGAAGCAGTCCCTTTACAATTGTGAGAGGTCTACATCCTACCTCCCCCATACCCATTCTCGGAGGGATTGGGTATTGTTGTTGTTGTAAGTTGTAACAGATCTTATGCTTGTTCAGATGTTGGTGGTGCTAACATCAGCTGGGAAGCTCTGTTTGTATGCAAATGATGGGAGTTTGATTCATGACACAAGTTTTGCTATAGATGGAGGCAGGGGAGATGATCTCATTGGATATCACAACCATTTCAATAATATTTTCGGTTACCCAGAAAAAGCCCATCACAATTGTATAGCTGTTAGGGGCGCTTCTCTGTATCTACTGGGACCCACACATCTTGTTGTGTCCCGCCTTCTGCCGTGGAAGGAACGCATTGAAGTTTTGCGAAAAGGCGGTGACTGGATGGGTGCTTTCAATATGGCAATGATGCTTTATGATGGCCAAGCCCACGGCGTTTTTGACCTTCCTAGAGCATTGGTTGATGTGCATAGGACAATTATGCCGTACCTTGTGGAGTTGTTATTAGCATATGTAGATGATGTCTTTTCTTATATATCGGTGGCATTAGGCAACCAACTTGAAAAGGTGGAGAACTTGAATGATTCAGCGGGTGATAGTTATTCTGTGACTTCTCAGATAAAAGAGCAGTATACCCGTGTTGGTGGTGTTGCAGTTGAATTCTGTGTCCACATTAAGAGAACTGACATTCTCTTTGATGAAATTTTAGTCCGTTTTATGTCTGTTCAACAAAAAGGTAGTTCGTTGTGCATAAAGTTTTTCCTCTTAGGATGTGACCTTTTCCATTGAATCGCTAAAACAATGTCTTTGTCCTAAATCATATAGTTTTTTTTATTTGCATTACTTTTTTTGTTTGTAGAGACGTTTTTGGAGCTTTTAGAGCCATATATTTTGAAGGACATGCTTGGCTCATTACCACCTGAGGTAAAAAGAATTTATATCTTTTGCATGCTTTTAACTTCAGGCAATACATGAATGTTTTTTCCGAAAGACAACTTAAAAAGCATTTTTTGCCTTTTATCAAAGATTATGCAAGCACTGGTGGAGCACTATAGCACAAAAGGTTGGTTGCAGCGTGTTGAACAATGTGTTCTCCACATGGATATTTCTTCCTTGGACTTCAATCAGGTATGTTTGTGAACAAAGGCGTGCATCAGTGGTCTGGTGGTCAGGGTCTTTTTATGCTCTAACCGTAGTTTCCCTTACCCATTTCAAAAAGAGTCCCTTCCCTACTTTTAACTGGCTTAGTTGACCACCTGTTTGACAGGTTGATTTAGATATATATAGTCAACCTTAATAAGTTCCCTCATCACATCTTTTATGGTTAAAGTTAACTCCCACACTAAAATTTAGCAAAATCAGTTCTTCTTAGACCAGCAAAAGTAGTCAACATCACAATTGGTAGACCAGAATATCCAGACATCTGATTTAGTCTACAGAATAACATTTACCACCTACATACGGACATACCACACTTTTTCCCTATTCGTAGTTCAATCAGAAATATGAAACACAGACTTTTGTAAGTGCAGAATAGAAGGGAAATACATGTATCTAACCACAACTAAACAATGTCATTATTTTCTCTTTACAGTTTTTTCATGATTATCAATTTCGTGCTTTGTGTTGCAGGTGGTCAGGTTATGCCAGGAGCATAATTTATACGGGGCCCTGATATATTTGTTCAATAAAGGTCTTGATGATTTCCGGACACCTTTAGAGGAGTTGCTGCGGGTTTTTAGAAACAACGATAGTGAGAGTGCTCCATCACTTGGGTATGAAACTTTGATATAATTCTTGGTAGTTTAAAACTTATAGCATCTGTGTAGTTCTGTTAGATCGAAGTTCTTTTCGTATTCAACTTAATCAGTTTACTACATTGAGCAACAAATTTCATTATCATTGCTGCGGATGGCTTTCTTTTCCATCTTATAATATCTTATCCTGCTGTTTCTTTTCGACAGTTACCGGATGCTTGTTTACTTGAAGTATTGCTTTTCAGGCCTTTCTTTTCCTCCAGGTATGTCTTCCATTTTAAAAAGTCAATATCTCCAAATAATTTTCAATAAAGCTTTACATTTACTGATTGTTTTTTCTATCTTTAAAACATATGCTCATTTCTTGTTCTGAATATTTATAATGTATCTTCAGGCCATGGAGCTATTTCCCCTGCACGTTTAGAATCTCTCAGAATGGAGCTTATATGCTTCTTACTAGAGGAGTCTAGTGCTCCAAGTTCGTGGGGCTTGACAAACTTCTCATCCGCAGAAGCATATAGAAATCTATATCATCTTCTGGAGTTGGACACCGAAGCAACATTGGATGTTTTGAGATGTGCATTTATAGATGAAGTTCCAAAATCAGACCATTCTTTGGACGAATCAGCAGTTGAAAAGGATTCTACAACATCTCAAAGTCAAGATCTGGTCCAAAAGACTGTAGATGTTCTTGCTCTCATACCTGAAACTAGCAAACCACTTGGCATTCGGCCTATTGAACTTGACACAAGTTGGCCTTCAAAGGATGATATATCTCATATACTTGATTTCATATCTCATTTTGTTGCATGTAAAGAGCTCAAAGTCTCGAAAGAATTGCTAGCTCAGATATTCGAGTATTTAATTTTAGAGGCTGCTTACATTCCACCAATTGTTGAAAGCAAAACTGTGGAATCTAATAAAAGAAGAGAGAAGGAGGTCCTCGCACTATTGGAAGTTGTCCCAGAGACAGATTGGGATGATAGATACTTGTTAGACATGTGTGAGAAAGCTCACTTTTATCAGGTTCTAACCATTTTCTCTCATTCCATCTCTTTCTCTACACAGATTCAATTTGTGATTGATGATCGTGTTTATGTATTCATCTAGGTCTGTGGCTTTATATATGACAGCAAACGTCAATACATAGATGCTCTTGATAGCTTCATGAAAGATGTTGATGAACCTGTTCATGCTTTTGCCTATATCAATAATTTGTTGAGACGGCAGAGTGACAAGCCGGATTCTTTGGACGCTGCAGTCACTTCACGAATCCCAGATTTAGTTCACTTAAGCAGAGAAGGCACATTTTTTCTAGTTGTTGAACATTTTTTTCAGGGATTCGAACAAATTCTATCAGAGTTGAGGTCTAACCCAAAGAGTCTTTTCCTCTATCTCAAGACGTTAATTGAAGCTCATTCAAAGGGTACCGTGAACTTCAATGCATTAAAGAAAGAAGCTCTTTGTTTTCGTGGTAGAAGGGTGAAAATTCAGAATGACAGAGTACATGATTTGCTAGAAAGAATTTCTGAGTTCCCCAAGTTTTTGCGTGAGAATCCAGTTCATGTGACTGACGAAATGACTGAGCTTTATCTTGAGGTATTTGTTCACACACGTTACATCTGGGGTTTATTTAAATTGATCATCTTTCAAACGATCTTCAGTTTTTATGTGTTTGTTATTTTTCTTCTGCAGTTGCTATGTCAGTATGAACCCAAATCTGTCCTTCATTTCCTTGAGACATGTGAAAGCTATAGGGTTGACCATTGTTTACGCTTGTGCCAAGAACATGGAATAATAGATGCTGCTGCTTTCTTATTAGAAAGGGTTGGAGATGTTGGAAGTGCTCTGTCATTCACACTTTCTGATTTGGCAGATAGATTTAACATGCTTAATGCTGCTGCTGAAAGCGTAGATGATTATGCCGGGGTGGATCATTTGAACGTGGTCATGAAGACGAAGGAGGTCTATTGTTTCTTCCTTTTCTCATTGACATATTGTTCTTCTGGTCAATGACAAAAACAATAAATTCGGTCCTAATTGCAGGTAAATGACATACTATATATTTTGTATACCTGTGTTGGATTGTGCCAAAGGAACAGTTCTCGATTGGATCCCAATGAATCTGAAGCCCTCTGGTTTCAGTTTCTTGATACGTAAGACCCCTCCCTCCCTCCACACACACACAAGAAGCAATAATTTTTTTTATCAGCAGAAATTTTATTATAAAAGATCTAGCAAAAAGCCAGAAAAATAAAGGATTACAATGTTTTAATACAAGCCGAAACAATAAACATTACTTCTCATCATGTGCACTATCTCTTTTTTGTTCAGCAGCATTTGATTTGTTTGATTGGTGTATTCTTCAAACATGCCTGCTCTACTGGTTAGATGCCTTCCCACATGGTGCTAATTTTCATAGTCTTGGTGCAGATTTTGTGAACCTTTAAAAATCGAGTCAGAGCTAAAGGACCAGACTGGAATTTCATCTAGATTTCAGGGTGGAAAGGCAATCAACACGAAGTGGAAGATCAGAGGGTCTGATAGAAGTGCTCAAATCTTGAGAAAATTATTCTCTATTTTCATTAAAGAGATCGTTGAGGGAATGATAGGGTATGTGCGGTTACCAACTGTCATGATGAAGCTTCTTTCAGATAACGGTAACCAAGAGTTTGGTGATTTCAAAGCTACAATTCTGGGAATGCTTGGAACATATGATTTTGAGAAAAGAATATTGGTAAGCATTGAATTAAGAACTGAATCTAGAATTTTTAAAATTTATTGACAAATCTCCATTGATATATCAGGACACTGCCAGATCTTTAATCGAGGATGATACATATTACACGATGAAATTACTCAAAAGAGGAGCTTCTCATGGGCATGGCCCGCGAAACCTTCTTTGTTGTATATGCAATTGTCTCCTTACCAAAGACTCCTCTACCACCGGTATTCGAGTTTACAATTGTGGGCATACAAGCCATTTACATTGCGAATCACCCACGAAGGAAACCTCAAGAAGGGGTTTATCTACAGGTTGCCCAATTTGTATGACAAAGAAGAAGGGTGCAAGGTCTAAAGGTAACTCGACCCCTGTGGAAAATGGGTTGGTGAGTAACTCTTTACAGAAACACAAGTTACCACAAGGAACAGGTGCTATTCATGTACACGAGAATGATGCACTTGATCGTCAACTATCAAGGGTAAGGTTTTTTTTTTTTTTTTTTTTTTTTTTAAATTTTATATGTTTTGCATTATATTTTGTTGCCTTGTGATACTGACTAGAATGGATGTTATTGCAACAGTATGAAATATTGATTAACCTTGATAAAAACAAGAGAATCGTCCAAGTAGATAACATGCCACAGTTGAGGCTTGCCCCACCCGCTGTCTATCATGAAAAGGTGAAGAAAGGAGTTGCTATGTTGAGGGGAGAAAGTAGTAGTAATACCACTGGTCTTGCTAAGATTGACAAAACCAAAACAGGAAATAAAATCAAAGATCTGAAAACAAAGGGATCAGCTGTTCGATTTCCCTTGAAATCAAACATTTTTGGTATGTTTTCTGCTGCCCGATGTTGTAGAACTCAGTCAATCTATATGCCTTTGATTGTTAACATCTACTTTTGCAGGTAAGGAAAAGACCAGCAGAAGATGACATGGTATTAGCCGTTTTGGGTGGACATTGGTTTTGTATCTTATACTCTTCATATGTACAAGGGTTTGGCCGGCTGTATGTATCTACCAGGTATTAGAATGTAGAGTTAATAGAGAGTATATAGACATTGAAAAGTATGGTTTTTTGAGTTTAATCGAAATGGAGAATAATTGAGCAGAGTCTTATATTGACTTTGTTTTTGTCTATCTGCATAAGGGACAAGATGATTGGTTTTGTATATTTATAAGATGGCCCTTGATTCAAGATGGAGCTTTCTAATAAGAGAACTGGCACATGTTCTTAGCTTAGATACGTTTCAAATAGAGCCAAGTGTCCGCTTAACAGTTTTAAAGAGAGCCAAGTGTCCTCTTATCATCTTCATGTCAAATGCACATCTTTAACTTTCGTATTGTTATCTAAGTGTCCACTTAACAGTTTCTTGATGTTCTCTAACTGAATTTGTGAAATAACTACTTGGGATACTGACAGGAGCTAGGCTGACCTGATTCACACCTTTGCATATATCAGTATCTATTGCTAAACCATATGGAACTCTTCTAGTTTCTTGTTTCTTTATTTCGCGCTAGAGGGTATTCCTCTTAGCTTAACCCAAAATGACTTGCTAGTGGAGTTACATCTGGTTTCGGTTTATTAATGTAGAACCTTGAATTGCTTGATTCGAGTCCTTCATTTTAGAGATCATACCAAACTCCTTTAACTTTGTGGTCCATTTCTGCTATTTTAGAGAACATACCGCCAACTTCTAACATGACCCATATAAGTTTTTCATCAACCTATAAATTAGGATTTTTTTTTTTTTTTTCAATATAAAACTTTTCATTAAGCCCTTGTTGAGAAGCCATTGTAAAACCATATGACATCTTAACTTATGTTTGGGAAATTTCCCTCAGATCTACGGATTAGTGAGTAGTTACTCAATCCCTTACAATCAACCTTGTTCTTTAGATGTATTTTTACAGGACTATTAAGGATACGTATCAAAAGAAGAGAAATAATAAGGATGCCAACAATTTATTTGTTGCAGCAGTCGAACTCACTTCTTCACAAACCAATAAACTGTTGCCACATAGTTTTAGGCATATAATTAGGCATCTCTATCATTTCTCTTAAAAGAATGTCTATAGTAACGTTTCAAAATATATTTTTCTTTTAAGTTTGTTTTACATTTTTCATAACCATGAACTATAATAAACAAAACAAAACTTAATTTTTGTTTTTTTGAAAGGCAAGACAGAACTTAGTAAATTGCAAAAACCGTCTTTATGGTTTGAAGAAATCGCAAGTACATTCTTTTTGAAAGTGTAGGCGTAGCCCCTTTAGGAAAGTTTGTTGTGCAATTATCGTCATTGGCATGAGAAATTTAATACTTTAAAAGTGCATGCACGGTCCTTGTTAGGGATGATAATTGCACACCAAAGTTCTCTACAGGGACTACGTCTGCATTTTCGGAAAGATTGGATCATACATGCGATTTCGTTGAACCATAAGGACGGTTTTTTGCAATTTACTCTTACTTTTATACATTATACTAGGGCTGTAAACGAACGGAACGTTCAGTGAACATTTCATGAACCGTTCGGTAAAAAGTTCGTTTATGTTCATTTATTTATTATATGAACGAACAAGAACAATATTTTTCGTTCGTTTAGTTAAATGAACGAACATGAACAAAAGTCGTGTCCGTTCATTTATGTTCGTAAATGTCCGATTATGCGTTCGTTAATGTCCATTCATTTATTTATGTTCGTATATCATATTTTTAATTGTATAATTTTAAAATTGTTTTGTTTAAACAAAACAACACTTATAAAACAATGTATTGCGTATAATTCAATAAAGTTTATGTTTGTTTGTCAATATTCATTCATGTCCGATCGTTTAGCGTTCGTTTAGTGTCTTAATGAACGGACATAAACGAACATGAACAACTCATTTTCTTAATAAACGAATATGAACAAGAAAATTTGTCCGTTTAAACGTTCGTGTTCGTTTATTTGTCCGGTTAAAAATAAATGAACGAACATAAACAAGGCTTCGTTCGTGTTCGTCCGATTCATTTACATCCCTCCATTATACTATCTTTTTTTGAACGAATTGGAATTACTTTTA
Organism: Chrysanthemum makinoi; assembly: GCA_910596185.1. Taxonomy (NCBI): domain Eukaryota; kingdom Viridiplantae; phylum Streptophyta; class Magnoliopsida; order Asterales; family Asteraceae; genus Chrysanthemum; species Chrysanthemum makinoi. Next base: position 138,690,277 of record OU343217.1, read on the forward strand.
TACTATCAAACATAAGAAATTGGAAAGTAAAAGAAAAGCCCAATGGAATTGGCCACATCAAGATGCTTTCATTATATTTAACAAGAACAACATCAAATCCTAATAGGTTATGAAAAAATGAATAATGGAGTGCGGCCTTTGCTAATATAAAAAATCAAACTGATGATGTTTTTCTTTGAAAAACTGAATCATAATCAAGTCTCCAATTTCTGTGTGAGATACTAATCGAATTTTGTGGAACTTTCACTTATTTGTTAGTTGAGTGGTATGCTGTTTTTACGTGCATTATATGAAAAATAAATAACATGGAGTAAATGAATTCTAAAATATTTTACCCCTAAGGTATGTATAATTTAAAAACAAAGAAATAGAAAGAGTTACTTCATTCATGTATTAACTTTGACTAGCAGGGTACCCGCGCGTTGCGGCGGCGGGTACCTCGAAACTAAATTTTTTAGCGTGCAATGTTTTTCGATTATACTAAAAGTTTTGGCGAGCGAAGACCACCTAGACCATGTCAAGGGGTGGTGATGACACACCGCTCGGTGGTGATGATTTAGTTGGTGGCGCCGGTAGCTATTTAGCACAAGAGTGGCAGTTTACGTTTTTGAGAGAGTCTGAGATATGATTGGTCTTTTGTGTGTGTTTATTTGTGGGTTTTTATACTCGTTTTGTATTAATCAATACATTTAATGAGCTGTTAAAGTGGGCTGCAAAGAATGAGGATGTTACTATACATAGCTTTTAAAGTCATAAAAGTGGGCTTTAAAAATATTGGAAGGACTTTAAATTTTGTATTCAATGACTACTAATGTTACAAGTATTGGCTTAACTTTTAAGCTAACATGTGTATGTATTAATTTAGCAAGAGACATTATATTTCCATAATAAGTAAGTTACAAAGTCTGAAATTTTAAGCCTTACTATTTATAGAATGTCCTAAATGCATTATAAGGTAGTAAAGATATATAAAGAAGTTTCAAAATCATATGTGAGCCCCTTCTATATTATGCAAAAAAATTGTTATTTTATGAGTTAAATCACTGTGTTATGAATTAATAAACGTCTCACATCACTTTAAATAGAAGTGTCAAGAAAAATGATGCCCTTTTGCATTGTGAGGCCCTGGGCCACTGCCCTTCTTGCCCACCCTCACCACCGGACCTGGCAACACTCACTCAATAGGTTTTCTTTTGTAAAACTTGTGTGAGACGAGTGTTGTTTCTCATTCTATAAATAAAGCTTTATGTTCAATTATTGCAACTAATATATATTTTGTTATAAAGTACTCGGATACTTATAGATAGTGCTAAACAATCAGATTAACATGAACGTGTTATGTTCATTCTCACTAAAATCCACGAAAATTCTAAAACACACCTAAGAACTGGTGTATTGACATATTTGAAGGTCTTGGTCAGTAGCCAAGTTGAACTTAGTAAATCGGTCGCCCGAAGTGACAATTAAAACGGGACAGAGTTGTGTTTTAAGTATATAAGTATAAAGTATTAAATAACGACGAAACTAGTATTTTTGACTTATTAATATTCGTCATCGAATCCGAGTGTATCGTTAAAAGTCTAATAAGTGTCATATTACTTATTTTAGGTCGTTGATAGAGACATGTGATTGTTGGGTTCCTAGGTCGTTCTTTGTCAAGCCGTTCTATACTCGTAATCTTGCTTTTTAAGTAATCTTGCTTTTTAAGGTGAGTTTCTCACATCCCCTTTTTTACGGTTTTTACTTATTTTTGGGGTGCAAAGTGTGACAAACGGTAATTTTCCAAGCATATTTCTAATAATAAAATCAGTTATTATTAAACGTGAGTTCGTTTTGAAACATTTTTGAGCTCATTGGACTTGAAGTCGAGAGGTTATCTCGCATACTGTGAAACTAAGCATAACACGTACCGGCACGAGTCTTGACCCAAGAAACCATTTATTTAATGATTTATATCATTTTTACGCGAAACTAGTCGTGTGAATACTCGATTTTATTGCAAAAATCATTTTAAGAATAACCGCGCAAGTTTTAAACTCTCGGGCAACATTTATCGAGCCTAAACTAATCCCGAACCACTATTTCTCAAAAATTACACAACTGGTCCCTGGAATAAAATTACGCCACGGCCCCTTGATGTTTTGAGAACTTGCCACTTAATTTCATATTTTGGGACTATATAAAGGAAAGTGATAGGGTTTCTACCCATTTTTACCAAACCCTAGCTCCACTACTTTCCCTCTCCTCTTTTCCGGCGCCGACACCGCCGTCTACCACCACAACGCCGCCGCTTCCACCTCGTGCTACCACTTCCATCATCATTCTAGTGAAGATCCTTGTATTTTGAAGACGTTTGTAGGTTTGTACGTGAAGGTTTTGCTCGTGTTTGTACGTCAAGGTTTTTGCTCGTGTTTGGTATGTCATATTTTCTTTGGTTTTGGTCTCGACATGAAATGGATAGCCACAAAGAGTAATGGGCCGAGGCCCCTTTGAAATTGTTTTGTATTCGGACCTATTGATTTTGGCTGTGTTTAGTTGAGCCGAGACCTTTTGGTCTCGGTGGTGTCTTGGGATTGCTTATTTCCTACTTATATTCGGCTTATACATGTGACTTGTGAATCATTTTGTTGGTATAAGCTTTTAAGCTTATTTGGCTTGATTGTTGTGTAGATGTAAGTGTATCCGAGTGTGTGTTTTGACTTGTTTGACTACATACTTGTGGGAATTTCTGAAATTGATTAGTATAAGTTATGGATCGTTTAGTGTTAATAAATCCTACCTATATGCTATGCTTGTTGGACTTATTGAGTTGATGAGCCCAATAAGAGCCCAATAAGTATATTGGAGGAGTTTATTAGCCCGTGACTCATCCTAATGACTTACCGTTTACTCGTGACATTTGTAGGTTTCGGATTTGGATTAATAAGCGAGACGAAAGTATTATTGGACTTATTGGGTTGACGAATTAAATAAGGATCCAATATCCATCCGGATTACCTTATTAAACTTTTGACTTAACAATTGGACTCGTTGACTTTTATACTTAAACTTGACTTGATATCGATTGGTAGTCTAATTACTTTTGAGGTTTGCAACAACGGGTTTGGATTATACACTTGATACGGATTATACTTTGTTTTGACTTGGACTATTGGACAAATATTGGACTTGTATTAATAACTTTGGACATTGGACGTTTTAGACTTATTGGACTCGTAACGGATATAATACATTAGACTGTAACGAATTTAATGTATTGGATTCGCAACAGACTTACAATATGGAAATAATGTCTAACGAACAATAGTCAATAAATACACTTTTTTTTATATATTCCTTTTTTATTAAATTGATTTGAGAATTTGATGTGCAACAAAGTATTTTGATTTAGGAACGTTCAATAAACGAAGGGGCCATGGCAAAATTTTATAAATTTTTTATACTTAAACTCTATTTTTCCAAAAAGTCTTTTATTAAAAACTTCGTCAATCGACGAATTGTATAACCTTAGTTGTAAAACCTTTTATTTTTTGAATTATAAGTCCAAATTTATTTCTACTTATAAAACAATTGTGTTTTATACAAAATACTTGGGATTGCGGGGTAAATACCAACATCTACCAATCGACCTACTTTTATTGACATATTTTTCTTTATCGTTATTTCCTTGACTTCTTTATGTCATTTCTTTCTCGACTCAAGTTCTCGTCAGTACTTTTCTATATATATATATATATATATATATATATATATAGGGTAAAGTTAAAATAAAAAGACAAATATCCGTAAAAAGAATAAAAAGATTTGTTTTTTTTTTTAAAATTCTCCAAAAATTCCAAAAAAATTCCACAAGATCGGGTATGTTGGTGCATAAAACTTTTGTAAAAACTTTTTTTATAATTTCGAATTTGGATACGTTTTTTTTAATGCACAAAAAACGAATTTTGATGCGCAAAAAAATTTTGATGCACAAAATTTTCAACTTGTTTTAGTTAGATGTGCAATGTTATTTTGATGAAAAAGTCAAAAGAAGTTGGGTGCAAAACCAATTTTGATGCACAAAAAACAATTTAATGCGAAACGTATTTTTTCATAAATTTTTTCGAAAAAATATCCACTTTTAGAAAAAGTTTTTCACAACTTTTTCACCATCATACATCTTGTGGAATTTTTTGGAATTTTTCAAGAATTTTTTGAAAAAATTTTTTATCTTTTAATATTTGTATTTTATTTGATCTTTATCATATATATATATATATATATATATATATATATATATATATATATATATATATATATATATATATATATATATATATATATATATATATATATATATATATATAGGGTAAAGTTAAAATAAAAAGACAAATATCCGTAAAAAGAATAAAAAGATTTGTTTTTTTTTAAACATTCTCCAAAAATTCCAAAAAAATTCCACAAGATCGGGTATGTTGGTGCATAAAACTTTTGTAAAAACTTTTTTTATAATTTCGAATTTTGATACGTTTTTTTTAATGCACAAAAAACGAATTTTGATGCCCAAAAACATTTTGATGCACAAAATTTTCAACTTGTTTTAGTTAGATGTGCAATGTTATTTTGATGAAAAAAGTCAAAAGAAGTTGGGTGCAAAAACCAATTTTGATGCACAAAAAACAATTTAATGCTAAACGTATTTTTTCATAAATTTTTTCGAAAAAATATCCACTTTTTAGAAAAAAGTTTTTCACAACTTTTTCATGCACCATCATACCCGATCTTGTGGAATTGTTTGGGAATTTTTCAAGAATTTTTTTGAAAAAATCTTTTTATCCTTTTACGGATATTTGTCTTTTTATTTGATCTTTATCCTATATATATATATATATATATATATATATATATATATATATATATATATATATATATATATATATATATATATATATATATATATATATATATATATATATAGTAGGATTGAGAAATTTAAAATAAAGTGGTGAGAAGTGACCAAAACCATGCATTTGAGATGCAACAACTTGCATTAGATGCATTTCTATTCATATAGATGCAACATCTTGAGTTTCGAAAGTTAATTTGATGTACAGATGGTGCAAATTAGTTTTCATGATTTTGGCACGTGCAAAGGAGCAAAAAATAAGAGAAATCATGAAATGCATCTAATATACGTATATGCATCAAATTAAAAGCTAGAAAACACATTATTGTGCGTTATAATGCATCTAAGATTTTAGGGATGCATCTAATTTAGGTCGATGCATCTCGGATTTACGGTTTTAATTCTTCTTATTCCTTCTTATTTTAAGTAATCTTCTTATATATATATATAGAGTTTGGATCAAATAAGAAGATTACTTAAAATAAGAAGGAATAAGAAGAACTATAACCACAAATTCGAGATGCACCGACCTAAATTAGATGCATCTCTATAATCTTAGATGCATTATAATGCACCGTAGTGTGTTTTTTAGCTTTTAATCAGATGCATATATGTATATTAGATGCATTTCATGATTTCTCTTGTTTTTTGTTCATCTGCGCGTGCCAAAATCATGAAAATCAGTTTGCACCATCTATACATCAAATTAACTTTTGAAACTCAAGATGTTGCATCTATATGAATAGAAATGCATCTAATGCAAGTCATTGCATCTCAAATGCGTGGTTTTGGTCACTTCTCACCACTTCTTATTTTAATTTACTTCTTATCCTTACTATATATATATATATATATATATATATATATATATATATATATATATATATATATATATATATATATATATATATATATATATATATATATATATATATATATACTAGTGGCAAAACCCGTCCGATAGACAGGTATGACTTGTGATTTTTATTTTTAAGATTTATTAAAACAAATATATACTTAACTCAATAAACTCAACTATATCGTTGGAAAAAGTAACTCAATGAAAATAAACTATAAACATATGGAATTATTATTGAATGCATTAAGAATGGTAAGAAATAAACATTTATCAAATATGAGAGAAAAAAAGTTCAAAGTTGAAAGCAAGAACAAAGTATACAACCAGATAAACTCAACTACGAAATAAAGCTTCTTTGTATAAAACGTTTGTTGTTGATTTTGCGTTTCCATCCTTAACACAAAAAAGGATCTTCAATCTTCAGTCCCTTTCTCCTCTTCACTCTTGAGACAACCACATATAATTATTCGTGTGAACCTATCCCTGTAAAGTTTCCATTGACAGTGGTGAAGCAAAAGTGTGGTAATACATTTCATGTCCATGTTCGCCAATTTCCCATGGAGAACAATAAGAACCTATAAATTGGTCAGGAAAAGATCACATTAACCATTGGTATTTACATATTTCCATTTAACTCATAATAATATAAACATGATAACTAATGCTATTTAAAATTAATTTATTTGTAAATTCAGCGATCGCAATTAAGCATCTAACTTGGATGGAAATAGGAAAGGATGAGCAGAAGACCTTTTGTTGGTATACTGAACTGACAGCAGCAAGTGACCAATACTTCTCGAAATATGCCTCCCTCAGTTTTATCCCAAAAGGGTCGGCGCCCAGATAAAAGAATGTATGTGATCAAACGTATGCTCCAAACATCTGATTCCGGCCCTCATCATCGCTTTAATACTTCAAGCGCAACATAGAAAGCACTACCAACGATATATGTAAACTTCTTTCCTGCATTAGTTACACATGTCCCTAACAAAAATATGGTTACATGAAATAATCACTATAATTTTGAATTAATCAGGGTACATAGCACGCAAAAGATACATACATTCTGTCAAATTTCTATTATGAATAACGTACTTGTGAAGTCAAAGTTTTAAAATTGCCTATTTTCTAAATTTATAATCAAACGACAGATGTGATTAGGTCCTTCAATTTATTATAAACTTAAAACATAGGCTCTTTACACATGAATTATGCAAAGTATACTTCTCAAAATAAACATTTGGATGTTACATATTTTACATCTTGGCTCCGCACCAATCACTTGTTGAGCCGAAGGTGACGTTAATCTATCTAAAGAAGTACATGTTCCTACATTGTAAATTCCATGATATTTCCAACTTATAGCCATTGTGCCTAACCAAGAAAAATAGCGCATTTTCAGAACTTGTAAAATACATTTGGTTGCTTACTTGATATTTCTTATATTCAAGGCCAAATGTTCGTTTAACCTAAATCAATACTGAGAAGGTTGCGGCCTGCAAGTGAGCACAAATCATATTTTACCAATGTTACCGGACATCGATCCTTCTGTTTTCCAAATGCTTTCAGCACCTGCTCGATTATCATCATAACTAAAGTAATGTTTACCTTCAATCTTGATTGGTAATTAAACATCAGCTTTAACTTATGCTAGCATCGCTGCCCAATCTTCCCTCAATCTTGCTATAGAGTATTTGATCATTTGTGCTTTGTACATATTAATCAAAGGAATATCAGTAGGGTATTATCAGAATATTGAAAGATAAAATATGGCTATACGTATGGTGACTAAAAGAGAGAGGAATCTGCTTTGGAAAGCATTTGATTGTGCCCAATAAGCTTTCATATCTTGCATTCCAGCTTGAAAAAAACAACGGTATTAGTCGTGATTGGAATGGAAGGCAAGATACCTTTTGAAGGTTGTATCAGCTGCCGTTTGGGTAGTAATATTAAAGGTTACTTGCTCATGGTTCCCATTATTGTTCAACAAAGCACATATCATGCACATACACTTGTTAGAAGTATTTAATCTTCTAGGCTTGTTGTTATGATTCTTAGCTAGGTGTTTGTAACATCAAGCTCCTTGTTAAATGGCTTGATAAACAACCACCACAATTCTCTATGTCTCACCCACCTCTTCCTATTTCCACTTGTTTCCCTCCTATTAATCCGTACTAAAACCTAGAGGTTTCTTTCTTTTATCCTTTAGTTTACTTGGGCTTAGAGTGTAGTACTAATGAATAACATCAGGTAGATAAATGTAATATTTGACAGCTCTGCAATCACATATGTGCTCTAAAACATTATCTCTAAAATTTTGGATACAAATCGAATGCAGTTCACAACATATGTAAGGCTAATGAGCAAAGAACACAAATCAAGGGATAATATTAGTTGCAACAGCCGTAACCCTCTCAATAAGAACACCCAACCTTGTAATAGCAGTAGTTTTATAGGGCCACGAAAACATATCAGTATATCATTGCTAACACGCATAGTCATGTACCTTGGGGGCAGCCATTGGGTATTCTTCCGGAAAAAATAGCTCCAGTTTGAAGCCCGGTTTGTGAACATCATGGTTCCTGAAGCAAAATAAAACTTGCAACAGCCGTAACGCTCTCAATAAGAACACCCAACCTTGTAATAGCAGTAGTTTTATAGGGCCACGAAAACATATCAGTATATCATTGCTAACACACATAGTCATGTACCTTGGGGCAGCCATTGGGTATTCTTCCGGCAAAAATAGCTCTAGTTTGAAGCCCGATTTGTGAACATCATGGTTCCTGAAGCAAAATAAAACAGGCACAAGGCTCTAGTAGAAGGCACAAGGCAAAAATATCTCTAGCAGAAGATAAAATTCAATCATGTTTGTATTTCGTGACACACCACCTAAGTGTAATGATTTATTGCTTGTCTGCAATAAATCCATTATAACACTAATGCAAAACTCGAAGTTATATCTGACATATTAATATCCATTGATACCTAAGAAAGTGTAATTCCAAACGTCATTATAATTCTTAAACCTTTCTCATCATAAATTGGAAAATGACATAGTGATTGTAGAAAGTTGTGGAAAGTCTAAACTCTATTTTAAATTCAAAGGATAAGAAAGAGAAAAATATCAAATAAGTTGCAAAAAGAACATTGGGATGTCTGATGCCACATATGAGAAATAGATTTCAGAAGTTTAATGCCTAACATATCCTAGTAACAACCATGCTTGCTATTCGTTATATAGCAGCCTCTTTATTTAACCTCTTTTCTGTTCCTCCCGGCGCTTTCTCTTTCTATACTTATTGGTTCCAAGCATGATCACTGAGATTAGGAAAACAAGTATGATGCTTGTAAACAGTCTACCACGGCCACCAATCCCATGGCTCATTTTATTTCTTCCGAAGACCATCCAGTAAAATATTTACTATGATCAAACATTCAGAAGCAAAAACCAGAAAAAGTTAAAAAATAGTGAAGGGTGTTATGACTTATGAATTAACATCACATACCTGCAATAGTGTTTAAGATGCAATTCCACGAATCTTAAAGAGATTATGATACAAACACTATCCTAAAGGCTGGTTTATGTGATACAAATGATTCTGCTTCACGAAATTGGGCAAGACTATTTATGCACATTGTATGTTACACAAAGGCGGATTTCTGAAACAGAAGGGGCTGACTTATAATACACTTGTGCATGTACATGTTGAAAGAAAGTGTACATGTTGGAAAGTGTACATGATGAAAGAAAGGGTCATAATATTATGAATATTGTTGACACATTTGACTATAGCTGATAAAAGGTTATTATCAACTTTAGTGTTTTGTTGCAAAGTGTTCAACGATGCCTACACATGTGTAAGTGCCTTTTGGTTGATTGGTGTACCAACGTCCCATCAATCAGACATACATGGGCTCCTTTATCATGGAACATCCTCGACACTCACTATATGTCAACACATCTAAGAAATGGATTTGTTGGCGACCCGCTGAAGAACATGATAACACTAAATTATTACTACAAGAGTGAAAGAGAATCCAGCATGTGCAAAACGAAAACACAACCGAAGTTATAACATATGACAATGATGGATTACAAAACTTGTTCGAGAGCACTTTAACTTCGAGAGAACTTTAACCATTGTCACTTAGTTGCTTTTTTACAAAACACACACTATTTAACACCGCCATTTATTTCCATGGCCCTTACAGAAAAGTTGCAATGTTGCATACAAAATCTTACAGGTTTTAACCACATATGTATTTGGTCACCACATTTTCCTAAGCACATTCTAACCTCCCCCGGATGGCACATAGGACAAACAATGAGTGTTGCACCTCTTTGTGTTTGGGAACCTTTACACACTCAGTTTCCATTCCATTTTCAATTTGAATTCCTTGGCCTGGTCTTAAGCCATGGGTATCAATCCTACAAAACACCATATCCCAGCATCATGGTTGATATATAATCATAAAGTGATACATATGATGCTACCATTTACTAATTAAGCTATCATGTATTAAAACTAAATAATATGAAGACCACAAAATGCTTACCTGTTTCGTTACCTGCACCCTTAGTTGCCATGAGGTAACGACAGTTGGTGCTCAAACTTTATTATTCAAAGTTCAAAACACATACCTTTATGTAAACTCCCTCTTCAATAGCAATTTAAGTATGCTTTTGCTGATGTGTGTGATTGGATATATTGTTCTAGACTTGCTGCATTAATGTGTCTAACTAATCTCTTTTTCTTTTTTTTTCCTTCATACTTTCTCTACAGGGTGTTAACCTTTATATCAGTTAGTTGCTAGAAATTGAATCTATATTGGTCTAATGTTTAAAAAATGCAAGTTTGATTAATGGGCATTATTGTTTATTATGTTTTATGGGTTATAAAGGTACAAATGAATATGGGTTTTTTTTAGGATTTGTGTCCTGTGATGAAGTGGGTGGGTGACGGGGATTTGGTTGTAGGAGTACGATTAGTGTCATTAAAAAGGCTGAGTCTTTTTGTGAAATGGGGATGTGATTAGGTTGCTCAAGGCGTTGGTAAGCCTAACTTAGCCCTGGCTGCATGGGTAAGGAAGTTAGTAACATTGTGTGATCAGGCTCCCGGAACCCCCATCTAGTGGTTTGTCTCATTATGTTCAACATGATTTGTCAATCACGTTTAACGTCAAGACACACTTTCAACTAAATTAATAAGTAAAAAATAAGAAATACAATGAAATATCACCTGATCATGGATAATCCTAGCAAAAGATTTTTTTCTAGTTACATGAGACTCCGACGACTTGCCACAAAGCAATTTCTTCTTGTCACTCTATGCATGTCGAGGTTAAATATTAGCAGCTTCACATAAAGAAGATGGGCGCTGCAACTATGATCTTTGGAAACTATAGTGCTCCACTTCAGGTTGTTTCTCATGAATGTCACCAATATACACAATATGTAATTTTTCCGCCTCCTGTTTGTGAAAGCATTTTAAATGTAAGAAATAAAAGTAACTTGGGCGTCGTTTGTTTTTTCAGAGTTTTTACCTCTTCATCTGCAAACCATGTCTGCAAAAGAAAAGGTGCATTTAAGCTCTTCATCTGCAAGAAGAAGACCATTTGTTTTTTGTGCTATTGAAGTACTTCTTTCATTTTTCTTCTTTTTTTCTTTTTCTTTTTCTTTTTTCTTTTTCACTAGTATTTAGAAACGTAAACGTAATAAAGCGGACGAAAACTTAAGGAAATGAGCGAAAATGTAAGAAAACAGACGAAAACGTAAAAAAAGGGACAAAAACGTAAAAAAATCGGCGAAAACATAAAAAAAGAGGCAAAAACGTAAAAAAAGGGCGAAAACGTAAAAGAACGGACGAAAAGGTAAAAAATGAACGAAAACGTAAAAAGAAGGACGAAACGTAAAAGATATGTAAGATATTGAGAAAGAGAAGTAGGGGTTGTGAAAGAAGAGGTAAGAAGTGAAAGATAATGTCTGCAATTTAGAAGAGGAAAGAAGTGAAAAGAAGCACTTATGTCTGCAAAAAAACAAACAGAAATCTCTGCCCTCCTGCAGACAAAAGAAGTGAAAAGAGGAAAAAAGTGCTTATTAAGAAAAAACAAACGACACCTTATATCTTTATATCAACCAAGAATTGTGTAAGTGATTATAAGTATTACTACGTCCTTATCTTACAAACCAATCGTACATGTTGTAAACAAAAGGATGTAGTATATCATGATTAGCGAAAAAGAGCAACGGGTCAAGGCATCAAGCCTTAGTAAAAGGCTACTGATACTCGCTGGGAATATATCTTTAGTCTGGTGCTGTTTTATGGGGTGTTTGGAATTGGATTTTACAGTTGACTAAGGGATTTAGATTGGTAAATTGCTAGATTAAATAACAAACGAGAAATTAGGATTAGCACCTAAAGTTACAGTGATGTAAAAGAAGCTAAAATCTCTTAAATAGGCTGAGATTAGAATCTTGAGTCGAGCCAATAGTTTCTCAATCTGAGCCTTCTTTTCAAATTCACTTTGCATCATTTTCTTATCAGTTAATATGTAGTCCTGTAAAAGTATACTCGAGCTTTGTTTTCATCTCTTCCTACAGGAAATAACTCCTCTACCCGACATCCTACATACCAATGTATAACAATCAGTTAAAAGACATTTAAAAAAAATAATAATATCAGGCCTCATATTCAGTTAATGGTTACAACAAACACAAAAAATAATTAAGGGCAATCACAAATTTGCCTAAACATTATTGTAGCTCACTGAAATGTATGTTATGCTAAACTCTACCTTTGTAATTCTTTTTGACTTAAAAAAAACAAATGGATCATAGATGTAAACATTCTAGTATGTTTGTTGCATGCCTTTAATAGTACTAAATATTTACACTTTTTATTTTTTAATTTACAGGTATTTCCTACGGTGAGCAATCTTGATCCTTCAATTTATGGACCACCAGAATCAGACCTTAAAGAGGATCATATTATAAGTCATCTCAATGGCATGTCTGTGCAGCAGGTAATAGTTGTCAAAAAGTAAAAGAATATACCTAACTTCTACTTATATGAGAAATCGTTGGTATTGAGATTTTAGTTTGGATTTTATAAAAATGAGTATATTAATGTGCAGGCGTTGGATGAAGACAAGCTCTTCATATTAAATTATCACGATGTTTACCTTCCATTTCTAGAGATTTTAAATGCTTAAGAAGGCCGAAAAGCATAAGGAACTCGCACAATCTTTTTCTTGACATCAGTGGGAGCTCTAAAGCCAGTTGCAATCGAGCTTAGCCTTCCTCCCAATGATTCCAATATCCCACCGAAACAAGTTCTGACTCCTCCAATTGATGCAACCACCAACTGGCTCTGGCAACTGGGGAAAGCTCACGAATGCTCTAATGATGCGGGAGTACACCAACTTATTCATCATTGGTATGTTGAGCTTCAACATTATTTCCATTTGTCTCTGTATCTAGCCTGTCTTTACAGTAAGGACATCAAAATAAATTGAATGACCATAAGTTCATGTATTGGATCTTTAGGTTGTGAGTTCATGCCTGTATGGAACAATCAATAATAACTACTCATAAACTGCTCTACTTTATATAGTATTTTATCTTTTTAAGCACGTTTTTTCTCATAAAGATCATTGAATTGTTATTGCATGAATTGATTTATATTGATCATAAAGAGTTTTTTTTGTTTAATCAGGTTGTAAATATTGAGTTGCATTCATGGTACTAAAAGATGTAGAAGATATGACCATCATGGTACTAAAAGATGTAAATATTGGTGATTTATCCCACTGAACCAGCCGTGATGCTCAGTGGCTCGAGGGGGACTAAACCCGTAAAGAGCAATTCTTCTAAAGATACATTCGGTCCCCACATACATAGGACCCTGTAGTCCATCTAAAGGTCTCATACTGACATCAAAAAACACCATATTATGATTAGCATACCTGTCACTTGGGTCAATCCCTTCAAACCTTTTCGGGAACTGAACATAACATATCTTGTCACCACCCCTATCGAGCATAAAACACATCCCTTCTCTTAATGCCAACGAGTTATAAATGTAATGTTCACAATCGAGATTTAGTATAAACGACCCCGTTTGACATTATAGCACATGCTCGAACCAATGCATTCATAACTCCTGCCTTTTTACTATGATCGAACCCTGGACGTTTCTCACGGGATACGTAAACCAACATTGGTAGACGGGTATCAACGTTTCTGGTATTGATCAGATACTCGGGATCTTCTTTTGTTTTGTAAGTACATTCTGGATCCGGTGGAACTAACATCAGCTGAATGATACCCGCGTGGTCACCTCTCATGTGATCTTCCTCACCTAAAAACCATGTCCCGTGCCACGTATTCCCATCCGACATCCAAGTCGCTTTTGGAAGTTTGACTGAATCAGTTACACTTCCCGCATTCTCCATCTGTTTCTTTTTAGCCAATATTTCTTCTCGTGCATTACACGCGTCTGAAGGAACCCATGTTTTTGCAAAGCTAGCAGCTTCTGTTAAAGCTTCAAATGTAACCAATGACCCACCATCATCTGATAAATAACACGCGACTTTATCAACCGGATAATCAACAGCTAGGATTAAGAGAATGGTGTTGGCTGTTACTAAAGGCGGTTCAACACCACCTTTAGAACTTTATGTACATCAGGATCATGCAACCCACGCTCTCCCTCCTGCACCTCGAGCGCGGCTGGATTATCTTTAATTATGCATACAGATAGAGAAAGAATCCCGTTGCCACCCACAAAGGCAATGACACAAAGATCTAATTAGTTGTATATGTATCCTAAAATTGTGGGACCAAGTGACCAATGCATTGAGCCTGTGAATATTCAATAAATATTTGTCACATTAGATGGAACTGAAGGCAAATGTTATGTTGATTCTCACCTGATTTGAATTCTTCCTGGAACCATTTGAAAGTCTAGAATCATAAAGTTTATGGCTACATGAGCAATTAGTATTTGTTGACACGTAAATCAGTTAGCAATCCATACGTTCTATCTCCAACTTCACCAGTTCATAAAACCTCGGTACATAAATCACATTAATTGTTGAACTCAACGTAATCTGCAAAGAGCACATAAAACCTCGGTTTTGTAACAACACCAGAATTTAACCATGATGAATAATCTAAAAGCCTAAATCAATGATAAAAAAATAAGTTGAAAATTAATAGGCATTATGATAATCAGCCGAAAAGCATACCTGTGGTAAATCAAATAACTGAGCTTCACATATATTTATTTGCCGGAATACATACCGTAGGGGTATCTTTGTTATTTAAGTTAGTTGTCACATGACATGACATGATCTAAGTGGATACCAGCATGACATGCACATATAATGGTCGGGTTTATAAGGCTTACATGTTTCACTATATACATACATGTTATATATACATACATGTTTATTAGGTAATATTTACATGTATTAGGTAATATTTACATAAAAAAATGCATACCTGTTTGGTTTTCTGAGACATTGGATTTATTAGGTATTTAGGTGTCTCATTTGCATTCTCTTGCATCCTCCTGACAAAGGTGAACACCAAAATAATAAGTTAAATAGCACTTGATAACCCGACAAAAAGAGTATTACTTTATTACCATAGCATCCATGTCCGACCTTCTGGACTTCAGCAACTTTCTTCTTGGTCAGATAACATCCATACCAAGAATAATTGTGGGTGCTTTAGCTACAATAGGAATTGAATGTGAATGCTCAATTGCCATGTAGCCATAAACTTTATGATTCTAGACTTTCAACTAAAATATAATTAAAAACGTGAGTAAAAAATTTTAATAAGCTTCTAGAACCAGATTACAATATCAAGAAAAAGCGACAACCATCATTATTATAAAAATTTCTGATATTGTAATATAATATCAGAATTATGCATTTGCATACTCATGGAGATGATTATCTATTTATTATTTTGATAGATAGGTTTACAATTATTTTATCCTTGTCCTTGATAATCAAATCAGTTGCCCTTTAGAACTTATGGAGGTTGAATATCAGGAAGCTCGGTTTGAACTGGTACCACAAATAAATCCGGTTTAACTGTTTTTTAATCGCAATATATCAGGATATGTTAAAAGAATGATCTGAGAACACAATAAAACATAAAAGTCGAAAAAACCTGGGATTATTATGATTATGAAGATTAGAATAGGGTGTATTTATACACAAAAATTAGGTAAAAAATATATAAGGTATAATTATCTTGTAAGGTAATATATATCATCTTTTTTTTAAATTGTTATCTTCATAATATATATTCCTAAATTACAAAATACAGAATTTTTTAACATGTCCTTATTTGTATTGATTTGGAACATATAAATCAAAAAATAATTTAGTCTATTCGTAAGTTGTTTAAATAACTTATGAATGACACAAGTTCGAATCCAAGCATGTCTTCTTTTTAATTAAACCGAATTTTACATACTTAAAATTTAAAATCCACTAATAAATACCAAATTTTATAATTTAAAAATTAAAAAAAAAAATCAATATAAATTTAAAAAAAAATGCCACATGTCCGTAAAAAATGCCGCATAAATTCAATGATGACATGGAATAATGACATGGCATTATGGGATGCCAAGTGGCATTATATGTGGCATGCCTCCTCTTATATATAATGTATATATATATATATATATATATATATATATATATATATATATATATATATATATATATATATATATATATATATACACACACACACACACACATATATATAGGGGGCTTTATTTTCAGAACTCTGTTAAGTGCGAAAACTGCGAGAACCCCTTATATACTCTTAGTAATGCATATTGTGCAGCATATCAATGCAACATGTCATTTTTGAATTATTAGACATTTTTATTTAATCCAAAAGGGTATAATAGTAAAAGTCAAATTTATATTATTTTTGATTTTTTAAAATAAATCTTGTTTCTAAAAACATTTTTTTTTTCGTTTTTTTTTGCTTTTTTCTCAACATGCATGTTTTAAATCTGATTTAGTGCATATGCGTTTTTATGAATTAATTTTATTATTTTGGTTTTTGGAATAATTTTTTTCGACATACATGTTTTTCAAATGACAAGGTGCATATGTGTTTTTAGATCATGTAAATTTATAACAACCAAAAGAACATAATGTTAAACACAAAATTCGATATGGATTGAAATACAATTAACATACAAATTTATAATAAGAAGAAATACATGAATATAATATATCTTTACACTTGTGCACTAACAATAATTAACATAAACGGACATATGTGCACAAAACATATGTGTTTAAAGTTTCTCATGTGTGCACACCTTCCAAAAATGAACATGTGCGCATGTCTTCCAAAAACATACATGCACGCCTTCCAAGAACATATATGTACTTCCAGTATGTGTGCACGCCTTCAAAGAACGTCACGCCCCTAGGAAAAATAATAGCCAAGATTAAATACTTTTAAAGTAAAACTCAAGATAACATAACACACATGGACAAACTTAAGCTAACAAACACAAATAAACAGGAGAATTTTTTTTATGTATGCAAAACATATATAATCCAATCACAAAACATATATGTTTTATAATTCATACACAAAACATATATGTTTTATACGTAAACATATATGTTATATACGTAAACATATATGTTATATACTCTACTTACCATTCAACGAAGTTGTATGATTATATGATGATTTCTCACAACTATTTATACATGCGTGGATCCCAAATGCTCTTTTCCTCTTAAATGCAAAGTGTAAGCTTAATAATATTTTCATTCTTTAACGATTTAACTTACAATGTTGAAATAGTTATCGGAGTAAATCCATAAACCTTTGATCTTGCTAGCTGTAGGCATTTGAAAATAACTTTAGTGAATACAAACTCATCGTTGACATGTTTAATGACTTTGACCCATTAGAAATACTACAAGAATTCACTCACGTGATATGCACTTACAAATTAAAGGCCAATAAGCATGATGCAAAGGATATTTAGTGTGATCGATCAAGACATAAATATTTTCTAGTGCGTGCAAGGAAATGAAAAAAGAAAATTAAAGAACTAACAATGTATATGTTCAAGCATGCAAATGTAATAACTTTAGATTCCCACCTGGTGATCGATAGGTTGTTTAAGTTCCCGTCATATAACTTACTTGAATGTTCATGCCGCGTGATTTTAACAACCCTTGCATGAACCGTTCACATCTGTTTTGAAAGCATTACCAACTCAATCAAGAAGGTCACTGAATTTTGCGTGTCATTAGCAAAGACATCATCTTAATATTTTACTAATATATATCTCATATGAAGCAATTTGTACCATCCATTTCTCGTTCATCAACAATGTAGCCGCATGGACATAACACATCATTAGAGAAAATAATACATATCGAGTGATGTTATTTTAAAGCCTTGACAGACAAGACAAAAAAAACTAAAATAAGTATTAGGACCGCCATAAGAAATTTACACACACACCAAAAAGAGATTTAATTGAACGTATCGCAATAGGTTGGAATATGAGAAAACTCACTAATATGTGTATTACGAATATAATTGTGAAATTTGAAATTGGAAGCCAAATTCAAGAGATAGTAGTCTTAGTTGTTGACTATGAGTGTGCTGCTGCTACTTTTTCTAGTCAGGTCTTTTCATCTTGTAAACTAATTTTACGTTTTAAAAGGAACAATTATGACGGCTAAGATGAAAAGTAATTTTGATCGAATGGACATGAATAACTTAAAACCAAATGATCGGAAACAATAGAATAGTAATAACACCAAAAAATAACTTACCCCGTTTGTAGATATCGGATTGTTATAACATCAATGTTAATACAAATAAATCGTAAAAACGTTTAGTTGTATTAACAATCTCCCCCTTTTTGTTGATGACAAAACATAAAAAGGTGTAAGCAACACAGTGTAGGCTTCTCCGCCAAGTTGAAGGAGTTTGTTGACATATTGCTTGAACTCTCGAGTAGGTGACTCGAGGAGTGGAGTAGGGCAAGGAAGGTGTCCTTGTAGCCGAACCACTATAAATCGGTTGTGTCATTTCTTTTTATACTTTTGAGGCTTCGGAATCTTTAGTAAGGACAAGCTCATAGACCTTTAACTTGCCTATGAGTTCATCAAGGGTGAGGATTGTCAAATCTTTTGACTCTTCGATTGCCCTCACCTTAGATCTCTACTTGGATGGAAGTGCCCTTAGATATCTCCTAACATGGTTACAACTAGAAAAAGATTCATCAAGTGCTTGTAAAGATGTAATTATAGTATTAATGTTAGCAAAAGAATGATCTATAGTTTCCTCATCCGATATTGAAAATTGTTCATATTGTTGAACATATAGACCTATTTTATTGTTTTTCACTTGTTGATTACCTTGATGAGTTACAACTAAAGAATTTCAAATTTCTTTAGAGGTTTTGAGCATGGAGATTCTTTCGAATTCCTTTTTGGGTAAAGCATTATACAAAACCATTTTAGCTTCACTATTTTTGGAAACCTTTTTCTTAATTTCATCGGAGAGTTTATCATGAGGTATGTTAACTAAAACTCCATTTTCATCTTTTGAGGTGGCTTCAAAATCGCCTTCAACAATGATGTACCAAAGATCAATATCTTTAGACTTCACATACGTTTCGAATCTATTTTTCCAATATATAAAACCATTAGTTTCAAGTAGTGGTGGTCGTTGCATATATTTCCCTTCCTTGTAGTTTTCAGAACCCATAGTGATCGAAAAGTTTTTAAAATACGGTTTACTTTAAAACTTTTATAAACTTAGCTCTTGATGCGTCAACTAGTGAATACAAAGAAACACAATTCGTAAAAGCAATAGAAAAACAGGCCACTGTTGTGGCGGATCCCACGGATCCCACAAAAAGGGAACCGGCTAGTGTACAGCCAGGGATCCGTGGGTCTGCTGAAGAAAATAGTGGTAATAACATAGCTTCCTCTTCTAGAACTGATTTTGTAATCGTTAATAAGAAGAAACAAACTCATATTACCATTAGACAAGCACCCCCAAGATATAATCAAAGTTTTGTAAGAAACAAAGGTCCATCATTTTCAAAACCAAACACATCTAGGAGACCTAATAATGTTTACCCGAGAAGTAACCATCAAATGGGATGAAACCCAAATATGCAAAATGGTTTTCCATTTCAAAACTTTGCACTATGGAATGCATATTCACCTTATCCATACATGTCTAACATGAATGTAATGTTTAACACTAATGGGCCCATGAACAAATGGGGACCAAACTTTTGAGTTAATTGTTTTCTTAGGTGTGCTTAAAGGTCGACCTAGATCCGGATGAATGGGTCAAGGATAGCGGGTGCACGAGGCACATGACCGGCAATAAAGATCTATTCTCCACATATGAATCCTTCAATATAGGAAATGTGGTGTTTGAAAATAGCAAAAGCAAAATCATCGGTAAAGGTACGATTTCTAACAAATCTCTAACCATTAACAATGTGTGTCACGTAGAAAACCTAAACTTTAACCTCTTAAGTATAGGACAAATATGTGATAAAAAGTGCAATGTACTTTTTACCGAAACCGGTAGTAAGATATTAAAAAATGACATCACCATAGGTAGAGGAATTAGGAAACATGGAGTCTACGTCATTAAAATTGGTAATGAACCTAAAGAAAAACTTTGTCTTACCTCTATGGATGATACTTCGACCTTATGGCATCGAAGATTGGGTCATGCCAATATGCGACTTCTTCAATCGCTATCATCCAAAGATCTAGTAAGAGATCTACCGAAATTAAAATATGAATATCACTTTTGTGATGCTTGTAACATAGGAAAACAAGTCCATTCTAGTCACAAAGCTAAAAACATGGTGTCTACAACTAAGTGTCTAGAGTTACTACACATGGATTTATTTGGTCCATCCGCTATCCAAAGTTATGGAGGCAACTACTACACTTTGGTTACAGTGGATGATTATTCTAGGTACACATGGACTAAATTCTTAAAGAACAAAACTGAAACATTCAGTCATTTTGAAATATTAAGTAAGAAAATCCAAAGACAACTAAGAAGTCCTATAGTGTCTATTAGAATGGATCATGGTTGGGAATTCGATAATGAAGTGCAATTTGGAGCTTTTTGTGATATTAATGGTATTACTCACAACTTCTCGGCTCCTCGCACTCCATAATCGAATGGGGTAGTTGAAAGAAAGAATAGAACCCTACAAGAAATGAGTCGCACCATGCTAAATGAGCAATCCATACCTCAAAAGTTTTGGTGCAATGCCGTTGATACCTCAACATACATACTTAATCGAGTCTTAATTAGACCAATTTTAGGTAAAACTCCATACGAGTTACTTCGAGGCCAAAAGCCTACGTTAGATCACTTTGGAGTCTTTGGTAGCAAATGCTTTCTACTCAACACTAAAGATTACCTTACAAAATTTGATCCTAAATCAACCGAATGTATCTTTTTAGGTTATTCTCCTAATAGCAAAGCCTACGTCAAATTAAATAAAGAAACAATGAAGGTTGAAGAGTCATTAAACGTTAAATTTGATGAAAGTCCACCCAAACCCTCTCCACCTCTTGTCGATGAAGAGATTGTCGAAAGCGAAGCTATTGTAATAAAGAAAAAGATAAATGAAGAAGAAGAACCTTTAAATGATGAAATCATAAATATTAAAGAGTCCAAAGATCACCCCGTAGATAAGGTCATAGGAAAGTTAAACGAAAGAACCTTAAGGTCTCAAGTCCAAAACCAAAGTAGCCTATTTTATTTTGTTTCAACCATAGAACCTAAGAATACACAAGAAGCCATAAAAGATGAAAGTTGGGTAATGGCCATGCAAGAAGAGTTAAATCAATTTGTTTCTAATGATGTTTGGACAC
The DNA here is from genome assembly GCA_910596185.1 of Chrysanthemum makinoi. Taxonomy (NCBI): domain Eukaryota; kingdom Viridiplantae; phylum Streptophyta; class Magnoliopsida; order Asterales; family Asteraceae; genus Chrysanthemum; species Chrysanthemum makinoi. The sequence goes on from OU343217.1 coordinate 138,711,975, forward strand.
TTGTCCCTCCACCTAGTAATCAAACTATAATAGGAACCAAATGGGTTTATAAAAGCAAGTTAGATGCAAACGGTGTAGTGTCTAGAAACAAAACTAGACTCGTTTCCCAAGGGTATAACCAACAAGAAGGAATAGACTTTGATGAGACCTATGCCCTCGTGGCTAGATTAGAGTCTATAAGAATACTTCTTACTTATGCTTGTGCTAATGATCTTAAGCTTTATCAAATGGATGTCAAAAGTGCTTTTCTAAATGGTTTTATTAATAAAGAAGTATATGTAGCTCAACCTCCGGGCTTCATCGATTTTTAAAAACCTAAACATGTGTATAAGCTAAAGAAAGCCCTTTACAATCTCAAACAAGCTCCAAAAGCTTGGTATGATAGACTCAAGTCGTTCTTAATCAAACACAACTACACCATGGGGTTAGTTGATAACACACTTTTTACTAAGAAAAAGGAGTCACATATAATCATTGTTCAAATATATGTAGATGATATTATATTCGGATCTACATGTCAAGACATGTGTGATGATTTCTCTAAAATCATGCATGACGAGTTCGAGATGAGTATGATGGGAGAACTTAGTTTCTTTCTTGGTCTACAAATAAAACAAGTAGAAGATGGTATCTTCTTTAATCAATCTAAATACATTGAGGAAATGTTAATGAAATTCGGTTTAGAAGAGTCAAAACCAATTAGGACACCAATGTCATCCGACACCAAACTCACAAAAGATGAAGACGGCGAATCCGTTGATAACACAAAATATCGTGGCATGATTGGTATCCTTCTCTACCTCACAGCTAGTAGGCCGGATATCATGTTTAGTGTTTGTCTATGTGCTAGGTTTCAAGAAGATCCCTAAACATCACATCTAGAAGCTGTCAAAAGGATATTTAGATACATTAAGGGTACGACTCAATTAGGATTATGGTATCCTAAGGGTACGGGAGTAGAAACAATTGTATATGCAGATTCTGACCATGCAGGTGATTATATTGACCGAAAAAGTACAAGTGGGGTATGTATTTTTATGGGATGTTGTTTAACATCTTGGTTCTCAAAGAAACAAACGGCATTAGCAATATAAACAACCGAAGCCGAATATGTTTCCGCCGGCAAAGCATGCCAACAAGCACTATGGATGAAACAAGCGTTAGTTGACTATGACATTCATCTAAGTGACATAGCCATTCTATGTGACAACAAAGGTGCCATCGATTTAAGCAAGAATCTGGTATTACATTCTCGCATAAAGCATATAGAGATTCGTCATCACTTCTTAAGAGACAATGTTCAAAAGGGGAACATCTCTATTGAGAAGGTAGCGTCCGAAGACAACATAGCCGACGTCCTCACCAAACCGTTGAAGCGGGAACAATTCAACCTACTTCGTCTTGGTCTTGGTCTCATGGAACAATCGTCGTAATTTGCTTTTTAACTCTACAAGGTATGTAAACACCAGCCTTCTTCTTTCTGAGTCTAGGATATCTATTTCACGCACAACTCACAAGTAATACAGGAATTTTCAAAACCCAAGATAAGTTTTTCACTTATAACTCATAGTTTTCTCTTATTTTTTCAAAAATAAGTACAAGTTGCAAACACGTAATTACATACACATCTTTTTTTCAAAAGATAAACGTTTTTATTCACACATAGAAACCTCTTTTCAAAATGTTTTCTAAAATGATACGTCTTCCCGTATCAATTTCACAAAAGCCATTTCTCACGTCTAGGACAAATCACTTTTTCATTATTAATACAAAGTAAAAACCCGTTTTCATTGCATCTCATGTCTTTTGAATGCTAAAGAGGACACATAAATAATATGTGTTTTCGGGTACATTCATTTAAGCAACAATGAATTAGGAGCACTCGGGTTATGTAACATATTGGATTTCATAAACACATAACAAACAATAGTATAGATCGAATGAGATAGATAGTTTAGAGAGAGAAAGTAGGATGAGAGCCTTTCTAGAGAGAGAAAGTGAAAGAAAACATAGAAGGTTAGATTAAGTGAAAGGTCCAACCCTCTACCTTGAGAGGTAGAGGGTATTTATAGTTACATACTACACGTCCTCCTTCGGACTGTGGATCAGGCATACAGTGGGTAAAGACCCGTCCTTCCTCTACGGTGTTACACTAAACTAAATAACTAACTAAATAACTAGTAAATAACGTAATGTCTACGAGCTAACTTATGCTAGATTATATTTGGGGTGACCGACACTTTACAATGGAATTTCTAATTCCTAACAATATCCCCCTAAGGGAGGTCACCCCATGTTTTATATTTCAAATCCTAACATTCTATCTTTGTCTTTATGCTCGAGCCCGTAGACTTCAATTCTTCAATGTCCGCATTCTTTGTGCTTTAGCAGTGACTCTTCATAGTCCAGTGATTTTGTACTTTCAGTGGAGGTCTTTGAACTGATCTATGTCTTGATGATCTTTGAGCTTTCATTGAGATCATCAGCCACAGTAAATCTCTGGATCACCCTTTGTAGTGTTGCCTTCATGTGATGTTGTGACTTTAGGACCGACATGCTCACACTTTCTGGATCATGACATCTTTTCATCAGAGTAGCGGAAGCTTTACTGGTTCATGATATTTGCAGCTATCAGAGCCAGGTTATGTAGATAAGCACTTGTCATGATTTCTTTAATTAAGTATGGATGCTGTGAGCATGCGGCTTTGGATTGACTCCTCAATTCTGATCAGCTGCAATCGTCCAAATGTACCTGCAAACAACGGTTAGCAATAAAGCGCACGAAAGTGTCTTTGATCACTTTTGTTGAATTGAGGTACACGGCCCACGGTTCCCCATTGATCAGTACAAGTACTGCCTGTGATCAGGTAGGATTCCTAAGAATCTCCTTGACAGGGTTTCGCAGCTGTTCTAGCCGTTCTCAAACCGGAACGTCTCAAAGAAGACAACACGGAGTGAGTGAACCAGTGAATTAAGATTCACTGATTGATGAAAAATTGATATGAAAAACAATCGTGTATTGCTTGAAGAAAGAGTTTTACAATACGACGAAGGTTTTATGAGAAAGATCAATTTTCAATTAAAATACTTTTTGTATTAGAAAATGAGTACACATTCGATGTACTAGAGAAAAGAAGAGATTTACACATCGAACGGTTTTTCCAAAAGTATTTTTCAATAAGAGATACTTTTGTGTTTGAAAATGAATACACATTCGATGTGCTAGAGAAAAGAAGAGATTTGCACATCGAAGGGTTTTTCCAAAAGTATTCGTCAATTCATTTCCTGGACCAAGGTTGATTCACGAGTGAATCGCCCCATCGTTTCTATCCAGTTGTCACAAGCTTGATCTTTAGAAAAGATCTCACATGTCACCCACCAAGAGCTTGTTTGATGTTGGCTCTAGAAGAATTTCCATCTTCATCGTGAATACTCTTACATATCACTCGGATGTTCTGGCAATACCACAAGGATAATGCGTAGGACTCTTAATATATACTTACTTTCCACATTGTGTGAAACAACAAGTCTTCATTATTTTTGTGTCCTAATAAGATATTGTGCATGATCTCTTGGCTCTAGACTCAATAGTGCACATTTGGTTCCTATGCCGGAGACTAGGGAGAGGGTCTCCTTCTTCAATATCAACAATCTCTAAAAGAAAGTCAATAGATTATGTAGGTTCCCCGTGAGAATGAAACAAGTCCTTTTAAGAGGAACTTGAGTAGCTTGGGAAGTTGTAGTGCAGTGCGTCACTAGGTCCATGACGTCTTGTCTTCAATACCGGTGTTACCTTAGTAACCACCAGTAGCATATGTATTGAACCCGGTTTCTGCCCTAAGGTTGAATTGTTGGAGGGCTATTTCTTTTCACCCTTTTCACATTCAATTCTTTTTCATTCTTCAACCCCTTCAGTGCTTACCGAGACTTCATAACTAGAACCTTGTTGGGTTTATTCCAGTTCTAGCTCTATCTCAGTCCGCACTCTTCCCATTTCTCACTTTTCTCTTTTTTTCATCATACCTAAGGACTTCTACACTATCTAGTGGATTGTCCCTGGGTAGATCCCTCCGGATCTGGCGGGATCGTAGGAACGAATACCTAACCTAACCATCCTTATAACACCATGCATAAAGTAAATTGGTCGGTCTTTTGGTATTTGTTCTTTCCTTCTTGAAACCAATTGAAAAATCATTTGGAAAATCAATCAAGGTACTTGTGATATAATATCAAAGCATTTTGTACCTTAATTGTTTTGATCATTTAGAAATGCTCCCCCTCAACATGTGCATATGATTTTGAAATTGTTTAGCACATGGAGGCAAGAGTTCTTTGTGTAAGATATAGGATTTCACAAACACATCAAACCAAATACATAAGGGGCGTATACAAAGTGTTTAGAGAGAGAAAGTTCTAGAGAGAGAAAGGGAAGAGAGTTGAGAACTATGTGAAACAAAGAAAAATGGTATTGAAGCTCCAACCCTCTACCTTGGGAGGTAGAGGGTATTTATAGTGTCTTACAATAAACGCCTCCTACGGGCTGTGGATCAGGCATACATTGGGTAAAGACCCGTCCGTCCTCCACGGTTTTACTTAACTAACTACTTACTAACATTATATAACTACGACTACGAGCTTTCTAATGATTACATATACTTGAGGTGACCGACACTTTAATGACTGAATTTTCTAATTCCTAACAATCTCCCCCTAAGGGAGGTCACCTCAATTTACACAGAATACGAACAAATATTACATTAAGATTGTTCTTGAATTCTTGTTTAAGTTCTTTGCTCAGTAGCTCGTAGTCTTTGATTCTTCATGTTCCGCATGTTTGGATAATTTAAATGGAGGTCTTTAACTGATCCACGTGATAATGAGTTTTGAGCCAGCTTTGAGATCATCAGCTTGCTTAAATTTCTGACTCTTCCATTATGGTGTTGACATTATGCGACGTTGTGACAGTGGACCGACATGCTCACATTCTGGATCATGATTTCTTCTTATCAGAGTAGCGGAAGCTTTAGATGATTCATGATATTTGCAGCAGCAGAGCGTAAGCATGGAGTAAGAACATCGAGTCATTAATGCACTTAATCATGATTTCTTTAGAAATGAATGTGTTGTGTGAGCATGCGGCTATGGTTTGACCTCTCCATTCGATCACCGCAAGCGCCGGGTGTACCTGCATACAACAGTTAGCAATAAAGCGCACGAAAGTGTCTTTGATCACTTTCGCTGAATTGAGGTACACGGCCCACGGTTCCCCGCTGATCAGAGCAGTACCGCCTGTGATCAGGTATAATTCCAAAGAATCTCCTTGACAGGGTTTCGCAGATGCTCTAGCTGTTCTCAAACCGGAACGTCTCAAAGAAGAGAACATAGAGTGAGTGAACCAGCGAATTTGAGATTCACTGATTGATGAAAAGAGATTTGAAAAATAATCGAGTACTGCTCAAAATAAAGTGTTTTGCAATACAACGAAGGTTTTAAAGAAAATCAATTATCAATCATAAACACCTTTTATTTTTGAAATATTATGTTAGGATTCGGAAAATCCAGTAGTTAAAGTGTCGGTCACCTCAAGTATATGTAATCGTTAGAAAGCTCGTAGTCGTAGTTATTTGATGTTAAGTAGTATTTAGTTAAGTAACACCGTGGAAGACGGACGGGTCTTTACCCACTGTATGCCTGATCCACAGCCCATCAGGTGGCGTTTTATGTAATGACTATAAATACTCTCTACCTCCCAAGGTAGAGAGTTGGATCTCATAATAAGATTTTTCTTTCTCTCACTAAAAGTTCCCAAACCTCTAAGTTTCTCTCTCTAAAACCCATCTTATACGCCTATTGTGTTTATGCTTTGATGTGTTTATGAAATCCAATATGTTACAAATGGTATCAAGAGCCATGGTTAGATCATCTCTTACATATCCTTGGATTTCTAGTGGTTTTTAGATGGTTTTTGAGTTTGAAAAAGTTTAGTGGTTTTTGCATCATTTGGTTCATTTCTTGTGTTAAAGTTTGAATTTTGGGTGTACTTTTGTGTTTAGGATCATTGTATGTGCTTGGGTTTTGATTTGGTAACCTTGAATCACTGTGGTTGAGCTTGTTTTGGATTGAAAAGTGTGTTTTTAAAGTTTTTCTTGGTAGCGACTTGGCTCTCGGAGTGAATTTCTTGGTAGCGACTTGCTTCAGTAAAAGGTAGCGAGTTGTAGTGAGTTTTGGTAGCGACTTGGTCATAGCGACTTGCCTTTTGAGACAAGCCGACAAACAATACACTTAGTGGATTCTCCACTACGAGTAGCGACTTGCTTTCAATTTTGATAGCATTGTTCTTTAAGTTTCGTAGCGACTTGGTGCTAGCGATTTGGACCTTAGCGAGTTGCTATTTAGCGACTTGACATCTTAGCGACTTGGTGCATAGCGACTTGCTGCCAAAATTTGTAGCGATTTGGAACTTAGCGACTTATCTTGTTATTACTTAGTAACTTAGTGCTTAGCGACTTGGTTCAAGGATTCTTAGTGACTTGGTTGACTTTTGTGTGTAATATGGTTTTCTCTTGATTTAGTAAAATCCCGTGAAAGAATCTCTTTCCCAGTTTAATCATTGAGTTATAAAATCCCGTGTAATCTTTAAACATGTCTACCAACGTACCTACAATCATCTCCACTGTTTCCGAGGATGTTCAAGCAGCTGGTTCAGATACTCGTCCACCCATGCTTGACAGAACTCACTACGACTCTTGGGCTCAAAGAATCTGACTGTACTGTCTTGGAAAGGAAAATGGGGTCAACATTCTCAAATCGATTGATGAAGGACCTTATCGATTGAGACTACAGTGAGACTTAATTGATACAAATGCAGATGGAACAATGATCTATGGAATAGACACACCAAAGACGTATGATGAGCTCAATGATAAGGAGAAAAAGAGATTCGATGTTGATATCAGGGCTTCTAACATCATACTTCAAGGTCTTCCAAAAGATATCTACAAGCTTATCAATCATAACACCAAAGCCAAGGTCGTGGGATAATGTCAAGATGCTTCTTTTCTCGGTTCAATTAACTATGGAAGAAATAGAATCACAACTCTATGATGAATTTGAGCACTTCAAGATGAAACCAGATGAGAGTGTCTATGAGTATTACGTGAGATTCCACAAGCTTGTTAATGACATGAGGAACATCGGAATGACTATGCCAAACATTCAGTTGAACCCAAAGTTTGTGAACAACATGAATCCCAAATGGCACAAGTTTGTCACCTCTGTGAAGCTAACCAAAGGATTGAAGAATACAAACTATGAGCAACTCTATGCCTTCCTTCTTCAGAATGAGAGACATGCTATGTTTGAAAAAAGGATTCTTAATCAGTTCAAAACCAACCAGGGAGAGACAAGCTCATCAAATGATTCAACTGCCTTCTACTCAAAAATTGGAATTATCACCAAAGCATCTCAAGTTATACCCATGGGTAATGGTAATCACAAACTCATTCCTGATCCAATGTTCAAACACGCTGATGCTAATGCAGCCATGGGAAACTTCATTAATCAACTAGCTCTCATGATTAGTCAAAACATGAACTCTCTCCCACACACCAACAACAACCTCAGAACAAAATCAAATCCACACAATCAAGTCACTGTCAGAGATGGGAAGGTTATGGTGCAGCCAGTTCAAGAAAGGCAGTACGAACAAGGAAGAGGTGGAGTCGATAGAGGATATGTGGGAAATCTGAATAAGGGAAGGAATGGAAATCAAGGACAAGCAAAACCTATCAAGTGCTACAACTGTGGAGGTGAGGGACATATTGCAAGGAACTGCACATCGCCAAAACGCCCTCAGAATGCAGAGTACTTCAGGGATAAGATGTTGCTTGTGCAAGCTCATGATAATGGTGCAGCTTTGGATGAAGAGGAGTTGTTGTTTCTTGTTGAGGGAAATGCTAAGACATATGATGCAGATGTGGATGAGCGTACCAATTAAGGAGATAGGTCACAATCATCAGAATGCCTTTCAAGTCGCTGATTGTGATGCATACGACTCTGACGCTGATGATGAACCTATCGCACAAACAATTTTCATGGCTAACATTTCTCCAATGGTCCTCCTAAAGTCTCTTCATCACCACAAGCTGGTCCATCCAAAGACAAAATCATTTATGAGGTATTAAAATTATACGATGATGCTGATGTGCAAAAGATGCATGACAAAGTACAATCAACTGAAACTATTGAGTCAGATATTGAAAATATGGGTAATATCAATGTTTTCCCATATGATCAATATGTGAAACAAAGTGAAAGTGAGGTCGTACCAAGTGATGCATCTTCTGCAGTCAATGATGACTATGTTTTTTATGAATACACTGCATGTGCCCCTGATGATTCTGTTATCTCTGAACTTAATGCCTATAAAGAACGTGTTGCTATTTATGAACAACAAGCTAAGTTTGAATTAACCACCCGTGAGCAGGAGATGGATGACCAAATGCGTACAGTTATTAGAAAAAGTAACTTTAGAGAAGAAGTCTTAAAACAAGAGTTAAACTCCTTACAAGAAAAGCTTTCTAAAACTGCTAAGCAAAAACAGGAACTTCAAGAAAATGTTAAAATGCTTAAGCAAGAATTCAATGCTAAGGAATCAAAACTTTTGAATGATTTTTCCAATCTAAAAACTTTAAAAAAACAAGCTAGAAAATAAGTTGTACGTACAAGGGAATACCATTCATCGCTCACTTGATCACTAAGCATAGAGTTTTAAGCGATAAGTATAGCATTCCCCTTGTTGAGGAACTAAATCCAGAGGTCATTAAAAAGGCTAGAGCTGCTAATAAGGTGATCTATGATGGAAATGAGATTCTTAAACCTAGTTGCGTTGAGTGCACTGAGGAAGGATGAGGTTTTCAAAAGTTTGCTCCCCCTCAATATGTGCCTCGAAGTTTGAAAGAGTTTTGTACATATTAGAGGGAACCTGCACTTAGAGACAATTCAATCACGTTTCAATAATTTGAGGTTTAAAGTAGATGCTCCCCCTCAACATGTGCATGGAAAATTTGAAATCGTTTGTCACATGCGGGGAGGAAAACATGCTAAACACTTATGAAACCATTTATCGAATTATCGCTTAAATCCAATTTAAAATACAAATTCTCCCCCGATCACAATTATCAAATCATTTGAGATTTGTGATCTCTGTAGATTTAAATTGATTTTGAAAGTTTTTAAGGAGAATTGTGACTTTATTATGAAAACGTTTTAACTGATAAGGATTGGATTTTGAGACTTAAACTCCATTGATTAAACATGCATAATTATCTTTTGAAAACGTAATAAGAACCAAGGTCTTGAACCAATTGTGTAAAATATTGTAAAACATTTAGAGTAGACCTTGCTCATTTAAGTGCTAATTTTTTGAAAAGAACACTTTTTGATTTAATTGAAAAATCATTCTCCCCCTCAATCAATGACGAAAGTTGTTGATTGATGGATTTGAGATTTTGACACTTGATAAGTTCTTTTGATTTTCAAAAATAGAGTCCGAAGTATTTTAAAAAACAATTGAGTTTTCATAAGATTGCAAATATTTTTCAGAGGAATCTTTAGAAGGAAAAATATTTGAGATTAAACATTTGTCTTGTTAATGACAAACATTTTTTTTTAGAATCAGAGCATTAGGTTTGAAACCTGAGATAAAGCATGGCTCGTTTTCTTTGAAAAGCGGGTTACTGCCTGAAATGACAATAAACCTTTGTTTTACTTTCTCCCAAAAATGTTTTTTGAATTTTTTATTTTTGATATATATATATATATATATATATATATATATATATATATATATATATGTATGTATATTTTTTTAACATTCGAACAACATCTAAAGTTCCGTGTCATTCTTTGAATGACAGCACAAAGACCGTAGATATTATCGAATCGAAAAAAAAACAAGAAAAAAGACAATAATTTTTTGAAATATTTTCGAGTTTTTCAAATTTTTATGGATTTTTTAAAGTTTTATATTTTTCTATTTGCTTTTTGTTGGTTTTAAAATTTTGTATTTTGTTTTTTGAATAAATATATACAAAATATAGATGAAGAAAGACCTTTACTCCTCGTCTTCCTCCTGAAGACGTTTGAGTGTTTCTGGTTGAAGACTTTTCAAGCCAAGTCGAGGAAGAATAAACTCAAAACGTTCTCTTGGAAGAGCTTTGGTGAAGATGTCTGCTAACTGGTATTTTGACTTTACAAAATAGAGTTCCACCACACTGTTTTCCACTTGCTCCTGGATAAAATGATGTCGAATATCGATGTGCTTTGCTCTTGAGTGTTGAACGTTGTTGCATGAGAGAGCAATAACAATTTTATTATCACAGTACAGAGGGATTTTGTTGAATTCAAAGCCATAGTCAGATAATTGGGATCTCATCCAAAGGATTTGAGCACAACAAGATGACATGGCTATGTATTCAGCCTCTGTAGAGGAAATAGAAGTACTCATTTGCTTCTTTGAAGACCAACTCACAAGCTTATCACCCAAAAAACTCGAGCACCTCCCTGACGTACTTTGACGTGTATCTTGACATCCCGCATGATCAAGATCCGTGATAGGCTGTTGGTGACATACCGGTGTCCTTCGGGTACCATAGTCCCATATTGATGGTTCCTTCGAGATACCGAAAGACCCGTTTAACCGCTTCAAGGTGCTTTTTAGTAGGCTTAGCCTGATATCTAGCACACATGCACACAACGAACAAGATGTCTGGTCTGCTAGCTGTGAGGTACATCAGGGATCCAATCATACTACGATATATCGTTTGATCTACCATGATCCCTGAGTGGTCCTCATCCAGCTTACTACGTTCAATCATGGGAGTGTCAACAGTGTCACATGAATCAAATCTAAATTTCTTTAAAATCTCATTTGCATATTTAGATTGATTTATAAAAATGCCTCCGGGACTTTGTGAAATTTGTAATCCCAAGAAAAATGACATTTGTCCCATCATTAAAATTTGAAATTTGGAACCCATTTCATTTGAAAAAAGATCACATTCATTGGGGTCAGTCGAGGCAAAGATAATATCATCAACATAAATTAGAACGTGAATTAAATGTTTGCCTGACTTCCTGGTGAACAATGTCGGATCAACTGCTCCTTTGCTGAATCCAGTGGATAGAAGAAACTTTGATAGTGTATCATACCATGCCCTTGGATCTTGATTTAAACCGTAAAGAGCCTTCTTCAAACGATACACGTGAGTAGGATGCTCTGGATTCACAAAGCCTTCAGTTGGTGACGTGATAATGACTTCTTTAAGTTCTCCGCTAAGAAACGCCGCCTTTACATCCATTTGATAGACTACCATGTTCTTACTTGCAGCATTAGCCAAGAAGATTCGGATTGCCTCGATACGAGCAACAGGAGCAAATGATTCTTCAAAGTCAATACCTCCTCTTGACGCTATCCTTTAGCCACTAACCTAGCCTTATTTTTCAACACATCACCATGCTCATCAAGCTTCACTTTGAAGATCCACTTTAGAGCAATGATCATAGCACGTCTGAGCAGTACTAATTCCCATACATCTAATCGATCAAACTCGTGAATTTCTTCTTGCATGGCATTGAACCAGCTATCTTCATTCATAGCAGTTTTAGCGTCTTTAGGTTCGATCTTAGAGAGTATGGAGTTGAAGAAGCACCATAAGGCATCAGTAGCAAGTTGTTTACGAGTGGATACTGGACGAGAAAGGTTTCCAATGATGTTGTCCAATGGGTGATCATGTGTCCATTTTCTAAGGTGTTCATGTGGTTGTTGTTGTGGAACTGACGTAGCAGAGTCGATGTCTCCTAATGAAGATGGTTCAGATGATGATTCAGGAGCAAAAATATTTTCAAATGGAGCATCTTCGGGAGTTTCAAAGGGATTAACTTCATCTTGTGAATCAGAAGCAATTCCATGATGTACACTCGGTGATTGAAGGTTTGTTGATGAGATGATTGATCAGCCAGGCGCTTCTTGACTTAATGATATTGAGATCAAGGGTTGACTTCATTGACAAGGATAGGAGCAGCCTCTGTTGATGGAATTGACATTTCATTAGCATTTGGTTCATAGTGTTCATCAAACATTGGATCAAACAATTTTTTTAAATCATCTTCTATTGGAGGTACATAAGGAGTTGCTGGAGAGGGATTAGAAATAAGAGTAGAACTGATAGGACTACTTGATGAAAATTGAGTTGCGGGTCCGAACGGTTTGTCCTGGAGCCATTGGACCGGTCATCTCATCGAACGTAACGTGAATTGTTTCCATGATATTTCGGGTTCTTTTGTTGTAGATTCTGTAACCCTTCTTGTTTGGTGCATAACCAACAAAACTCCAATATCTGCCTTTGCTCTTAATTTACCTAAGTCTTGACCGTCATTCGTTGGATAGCACAAGGCACTAAACACACGAAGGTAGGAGAGATCAGGTTTTCGTTTATGAACAAGTTCATATGGAGTTTTTCCATGAGAGGTGTGTATAAGGGAACTATTTTGGGTGTAGCAAGCAGTGGCAATGGATTCAGCCCATAGAAACATTGGAACCTTTGAATAAATTAGCATTGTTCTTGCGGCTTCCACAAGAGTTCGATTTCGTCTTTCAACTACACCGCTCGTTGAGGAGTTTTGGAACACTTCTTTCATAACTGATTCCAACACTTTCATAAAACTGAATTAAGTCTTTGTTAACAAACTCGTACATTGTCTGCTCGAACAATTCCGACCGTATTGTTGAGTCGAACCTGAAGTTGTTTGATTAGTTTGATGATGACATCTGGAGTTTCATCCATTGTCCTCAAAAACTTTACCCAAGTAAATCGAGAGTAGTCATCTACAACTACTAGAATGTATTTCTTCCCTTTTATCGTTTGCACTCTCATTGGTCCGCACAGATCCATATGAAGGGTATGAAGAACTTCCAGTACAAAATTTGTGGGTTTTGGTTTGTGGGCATATTTCGTGCTTTTACCCAATTGGCAAGCTGAACAAAGATGATCTTTTTCATATTTTAATCTGGGTAAGCCTCTGACAAGATCCTTTCTGGAAAGGTTATTAATGGTGCTGAAGTTCAAGTGATTGAGACGACGATGCCATAACCAAGACTTTGTTTTAGAAGCCTTTGACAGCAAGCAGATTGGAGAAGACTACATCATGTCTTCGATAGAGATTGTGTATAGGTTAGAACCACGAGTACCTCTTAATAATTCCACACCATCAAGTTCTCTAACGAAGCAAGTATGTTTTCTAAAGGCCACCTCTAGATCGGAATCACAGAATTGACCAACAGAGAACAAATTATGACCAAGACCTTCCACATAATATACTCTGGAGATTACACTTTTTCCAACTACATAATCACCATAACCTATAATAGCTCCAAAATGGTCGTTCCCGAATCTAACCGTCCCGATGAATTTACTCACGAAGTTCAAGGGCCGCGACTGGTCTCCAGTCATATGCTTGGAACAGCCTGAGTCCAAGTACCACAGAACGATTTGAACGATCTGCAGTTGAACACGGACAAGAATGGATAATTGGATAATTGGGATCCCCATGCAAGAATGGGTTCCATTTGGTTAGTAATGGTGATTGGAACACCCACATCGAAATAGAAACACCCATTTCGTAAATAGAAGCAATGGTATCATCAGAAATAGATGCAGTGCTAGTATCCATATTTGACCTATTCAAAGTATGTTCACTTCTTAAGGGAATAGTTCTACCAAGAGGCATCCATTTTCTAGTGGGCATTGTCTTAGCAGATTGAGGGCGAACGATTGATCTTATGGCCAAAAGGTATCCATTGATAACCTATCTTCCTAAATGTTCTTCCTTGTGGGTTTCCACTGTTTTCTAACTTTCTTTCGCTTTTGCCTTTTAGCCTTCTTAGCTTGATTTTTAACATTAACAGTTTTAACTGGGCATTTGACAGCATTAGACAAATCATTCATACCACATTCAAGATTAGCACATTCAAGATTAGACAAAATATTTTATCTACTCAAGTTGATTGGGAAGTGATGATGATCATTTTAGAAAATGTTAATCAAAAGATTGGACCTTTCATTCTTAATCTAACGATTTCAAAGATCTCTTGCCTCCATGTGCTAAACAATTTTTGAATTTTTATGCATATGTTGAGGGGGAGCATTTCTAAAATATCAAAACAATTAAGATACAAAATGCTTTGATTCTATATCACAAGTATCTTGATTGATTTTCAAATGGTTTCAAGGCGGAAGAACTATATCAAAAGACCAACCAACTCTACTTTATGCATGGTGATAAAAGGATGAAAAGGTTAGGTTGAGGTCCCGTGATCCGCCAGAACCGGAGGGATCTACCCAGGGACAATCCACCAGTTAGTGTAGAAGTCCTTAGGTATGATGAAAAAAAGGAGAAAAATGAGAATATGGGAAGAGTGCGGACTGAGACTGAGCTAGCACTGGAATAAACCCAACAAGGTTCTAGTTATGAAGTCTCGGTAAGCACTGAAGGGGTTGAAGAATGAAAAAGAATTGAATGTGAAAAAGGGTGAAAATAAATAGCCCTCCAATAATTCAACCTTAGGGCAGAAACCGGGTTCAATTCATATACTACTGGTGGTTACCAAGGTAACATCGGTATTGAAGACAAGACGTCATGGACCCAAAGGACGCACCGCACTTCAACTTCCCAAACCACTCAAGTTCCTCTTAAAAGGACTTGTTTCATTCTCACGGGGAACCGACATAATCTATCGACGTTCTCTTAGAGATTGTTGATATTGAAGAAGGAGACCCTCTCCCTAGTCTCCGGCATAGGAACCAAATATGCACAATTGAGTCTAGAGCCACGAGATCATCAAATAAATCTCTTTAGGACACTTTCAATGAAGACTCTCTGTTTCACACAATGTGGAAAGAGAGATTATACCTTATGAGTCCTACGCATTATCCTTGCGGTATTGCCAGAACATCTGAGTGATATGCAAACATATTCACAATGAAGATGGAAAGCCTTCTAGAGCCAACATCAAACAAGCTCCTGGTAGGTGGCATGTGAGATCTATTCAATAGATCAACCATGTGACAACCGAATGAAAACAATGGGGCGATTCAATCTTTTGAATCAATCCCGTTTAGGTTATGGATTGACGGATTCCTTTGAAAAATCAGTCGTTGTGCTTAAAAACTCTTTTCTTTAGCACATCGACTGCGTACTTATTTCTCAAAATAAAAGGTGTTTATGATTGATAATTGATTTTCATTAAAACCTTCGTTGTATTGCAAAAAAATTTCTATTGAGCAATACACGATTGTTTTTCAAATCTCTTTTCATCAATCGGTGAATCTCATTTCACGGGTTCACTCACTCCGTGTTGTCTTCTTTGAGACGTTCCGGTTTGAGAACAGCTAGAGCAAAAAAACCCTCGTCAAGGAGATTCTTAGGAATCCTACCGATCACAGCGACTTGTACTGATCAACGGGAACCGTGGGCGGTACCTCAATTCCACAAAAGTGATCAAAGACACTCTTGTGCGCTTTATTGCTAACCGTTTTATGCAGAACACCCGACGCTTGCACTGATCGTAATGGAGCGGTCAATCCATAGCCGCATGCTCACGCAACACATTCAGTTCTAAAGAAATCATGATTAGTGCATCAATGACTCTGATATTTTCACTCCACGCCGCTACGCTGCTGCCAATATCATGAATGAACTAAAGCTTCCGCTACTCTGATAAGAATTTATCATGAACCAGAATGTGAGCATGTCGGCCCAAATGTCACAACATCACATAATACCAACTCCACAATGGATGAGTAAGAGATTAATGTGGCTGATGATCTCAAAAGTGACTCAAAACTCAAGATCACGTGGATCAGTTAAAGACCTCCACTCAGATTATCCAAACATGCAAAAATGAAGAATCAAAGACTATGAGCTACAGAACAAAGAACACGAACAAGAATTCAAGAACTATCTGAATGATATATCTATTTGTATTCTATGTAATTTTAATGTGTGTTTGAGGTGACCTCCCTTAGGAGGAGATTGTTAGGATTTGGAAAATCCAGTAGTTAAAGTGTCGGTCACCTCAAGTATATGTAATCGTTAGAAAGCTCGTAGTCGTAGTTATTTGATGTTAAGTAGTATTTAGTTAAGTAAAACCGTGGAAGACGGACGGGTCTTTACCCACTCGTATGCCCGATCCACGTCCGTCAAAGTGGCGTTTTATGTAAAGTACTATAAATACTCTCTACCTCCCAAGGTAGAGAGTTGGAGCTCATAATAAGATTTTTCTTTCTCTCACTAAAAGTTCCCAAACCTCTAACTTTCTCTCTCTAAAACCCATCTTATACGCCTATTGTGTTTATGCTTTGATGTGTTTATGAAATCCAATATGTTACATATTAAGACACAGTCGATGTGCTAGAGAAAATAGTTTTAAGCACAACGACCGGTTTTTCAAAGGTATCCGTCAATCCATAACCTGAACCAGGATTGATTCAAAAATTTGAATCGCCCCATTGTTTATGTTCAGTTTTCACATGGTTGATCTATTGGATAGATCTCACATGCCACCTACCAAGAGCTTGTTTGATGTTGGCTCTAGAAGGCTTTCCATCATCATTGTGAATATGATAGCATATCACTCAGATGTTCTGGCAAAACCACAAGGATAATGTGTAGGACTCTAAAAGTATATTCTCTCTTTCCACATTGTGTGAAACAGAGAGTCTTCATTGATTGTGTCCTTAATGAGATTTATTGATGATCTCGTGGCTCTAGACTCAATTGTGTACATTTAGTTCCTATACCGGAGACTAGGGAGAGGGTCTCCTTCTTCAATATCAACCATCTCTAAGAGAAAGTCGATAGATAATGTAGGTTCTCCTGTGAGAATGAAACAAGTCCTTTTAAGAGGAACTTGAGTAGTTTGGGAAGATGTAGTGCAGTGCGTCACTGGGTCCATGACGCCTTGTCTTCAATACTAGTGTTACCTTAGTAACCACCAGTAGCATAAGTATTGAACCCGGTTTCTGCCCTAAGGTTGAATTATTGGAGTGCTATTTCTTTTCACCCTTTTCACATTCAATTCTTTTTCATTCTTCAACCCCTTCAGTGCTTACCGAGACTTTATTACTAGAACCTTGTTGGGTTTATTCCAGTTCTAGCTCTGGCTTAGTCCGCACTCTTCCCATATCTCACTTTTCTCCTTTTTTCATCATGCCTATGGACTCTACACTATCTAGTGGATTGTCCCTGGGTAGATCCCTCCGGCTCTGGCGGGATCATGGAAACGCATACCTAACCTAACCACCCTTATAACACCATGCATAAAATAAATTGGTCGGTCTTTTGGTATTGTTCATCAGCCATTGGAACCAATTGAAAACCATTTGAAAATCAATCCAAGTACTTGTGATATATTATCAAAGCATTTTGTACCTGAATTGTTTTTGATATTTTAGAAAACGGCTCCCCCTCAACATGTGCATCATATGTTTGAAATCATTTTGGCACATGGAGGCAAGAGGAAGAATTCACTTCTTTTGATAAATATTTTCTAAAAATATCGACATCACTTTCTTGATCAAAATCAGTGATTCACATACAGTTAAAGATATTTTCGGGAAAGAGTGTGGTTTTCAATAAAATTGCTCCCCCTCAATATGTGCATCGAGATTTGAATGAGTTTTGCACATATTAGGGAAAACCTGCACTTTGGAACAAATTAATCACATTTCAATTCTTTTTGGTTTAAAATAGATTCTCCCCCTTAACATGTGCATGGAAAATTTGAAATCGTTTGGCACATGAATGGAGGAGAGTTTGCTAAACACTTATAAAACCAATTATCGAAGTTATCGTTTAAATCCAATTTAATTCACAAATTCTCCCCCGATCACAATCTTCAAATCATTTGAGATTTGTGATCTTTATAGATTTAAATTGTTTTTGAAAGCTTTTGAGAAGAATTGTGACTTGCTTATGAAAACATTTAACCGATAAGGATCAAGTCTGAGACTTTAAATTCCACGGATTAATCATGCTTTGATTATCTAATGAAACATAACAATAGCCAAGGTCTGGAACCACTTGTATAAAACATTGTTCATTTTGATTATCCAAAAATAGACCTTGCTCGTTTACGTGCCAATTATTTGAAAAATACACTTTTTAATTTGATTGAATCATTCTCCCCCTCAATCAATGACACAAGTTGTTGATTGAGAGATAGAGATTTTGACAGATGATAAGCACAGATGATTTTCAAAAATAATAGAGTACGAGGTATTTTCAAAGCAATTTTGTTTTCATTAGATGACAAATATTTTTCAGAAGAATCATCAGACGGAAAAATATTTGGAAAGAACACATTTGTCTGTTTGGTGACAAACAATTGTTTTAAGAATCAGAGCATGAGATTTGAAAAAAGATTAAGCATGGCTCTGTTCTTTACTATTAAAACTGGTTACTGCCTGAAATGACAATAAACCACCATTTTTCTCCGCCTCATTTTTTTTTATTTATTTTTTATTTTTTTATTTTTTTTATTTTTTTTAGCAATTTATGTACATTCGAAGAGCATCTAAAAACCCGTGACATTCTTTAAATGTCAACACAAAGTCCGTAGATGATATCGAATAACAAAAATAATAAAAATAAAAAACATGACAAAATAACAATATTTTTTTGGTAATTTTCGAAATTTTCTAATTTTTATGGATTTTTGAAAATTTTATATTTTTATATTTTCTTTTGTGGGTTTTGAAATTTTGTATTTTGCTTTTTGAATAAATATATACAAGAGAAAGATGAAGAAAAAGAACCATTTTTACTCCTCGTCTTCCTCTTGAAGTCGTTTGAGTGTTTCCGGTTGTAGGCTCTTTAAACCAAGTCGTGGAAGGATAAACTGAAAACGTTCTATAGGAAGAGTTTTGGTGAAGATGTCTGCTAACTGGTATTCAGACCTCACAAAATAGAGTTCCACCACACCTTTTTCTACTTGTTCTCGAATGAAATGATATCGAATGTCAATGTGCTTTGCTCTTGAATGTTGAATGTTGTTGCAAGAGAGAGCAATGGCACTTTTGTTATCACAATACAAAGGGATTTTGTTGAATTCAAAGCCATAGTCAGATAATTGGGATCTCATCTATAAGATTTGAGACAACAAGATGACATGGCTATGTATTCAGCCTCTGTAGAGGATATAGAAGTGCTCATTTGTTTCTTTGAAGACCAGCTCACAAGCTTATCACCTAAAAATTGAGCACCTCCGACGCATTTCCACGTATCTTGACACCTCGCATGGTCTGATCCATATGCCGTTAGTGACATACCGGTGTCCTTCAAGTACCAAAGACCCATGTTGATGGTTCCTTGGAGATACCGAAAGACCCGTTTAACCGCTTCAAGGTGCTTTTGGTAGGCTTAGCCTGGTATCTAGCACACATGCATACAACGAATGTAATATCGTCTATCGGATGTGAGGTACATCGTGGATCCAATCATACTACGATATTTCGTTTGATCTACCATGATCCCCGAGTGGTCCTCATCCAGTTTGGTACGCTCCACCATGGGAGTGTCAACGGTGTCACAAGTGTCAAATCCAAATTTCTTTAAAATTTCATTTGCATATTTAGATTGATTAATAAAAATGCCTCCGGACTTTGTGAAATTTGTAATCCCAAGAAAAATGACATTTGTCCCATCATAGACATTTGAAATTTGGCCATCTCCTTAGAAAACCAGTCACATTCATTGGGGTCAGTCGAGGCAAAGATAATATCATCAACATAGATTTGAACGTGAATTAAATGTTTGCCCGACTTTCTGGTGAACAATGTCGGATCAATCGCCCTTTGTGAATCCAGAGATAGAAGAAACTTTGATAGCGTATCATACCATGCCCTTGGAGCTTGCTTCAAACCATAAAGAGCCTTCTTCAAGCGATAGACATGAGTAGGATGCTCTAGATTCACAAAACCTTCAGGTTGGCTGACGTATACAACTTCTTTAAGATCTCCGTTAAGGAAAGCCGTCTTTACATCCATCTGATAGACTACCATGTTCTTACTTGCAGCATTAGCCAAGAAGATTCTGATTGCCTCGATACGAGCAACTGGAGAAAATGATTCTTCAAAGTCAATACCCTCCTCTTGACGGTATCCTTTTGCAACCAATCGAGCCTTATTCTTTAAAACATCACCATGCTCATCAAGTTTTACTTTGAAGATCCACTTTAGAGCAATGATCATAACACGCTCGAGCAGTACTAATTCCCATACATCGAGACGATCAAACTCATGAATTTCTTCTTGCATGGCATTGAACCATCTGCTTCATTCATGGCGTTTTAACATCTTTTGGTTTGATCTTAGATAGTACGGAGTTGAAGAAGCACCATAAGGCATCGGTTTCAAGTTGTTTACGAGTGGATACTGGACGAGAGGGATTTCCAATGATGTTGTCCAATGGGTGATCATATGTCCATTTTCTAAGATGTTCGTGTGGTTGTTGTTGAGGAATCAAGTAGCAGAGTCGATTTCTCCCGATGAAGATCGGTTCGATGATGATTCAGGAGCAAATATGTTTTCAAAGGGGCATCTTCAGGAGTAGCAAAGGGATTCTCTCCATCAAGGGTGCCAGAAACAATTCCATGATGTACACTCGATGATTGATGATTTGTTGATGAGACAGAGTGATCAGCAACAGGCGCTTCTTGACTTAATGACATAGAAACTGAAGGGTTAACTTCATTGACAGGGATAGGAGCATCCTCCGTTGATGGAATTGACAGATCATTAGCAATTGGCTCATAGTGTTCATCAAACATTGGATCAAACAGTTTCTTCAAGTCATCTTCTGAAGGAGGTACATAAGGAGTTGCTAGCGAAGAATCGTATACAAGAGTAGAACTGATGGGAATACTTGATGATGTGGGTCCGAATGGTTGTCCAGAGCCATTTGACCGTCACTCATCGAACGTAATGTGAATTGTTTCCATGATATTTTGGGTTCTTTTGTTGTAGATTCGGTATCCTTTTCTGCTTGGTGCATATCCTACAAATACTCCAATGTCCGCTTTAGCTTTAAGTTTGCTTAAGTCTTGGCCCTCATTAGTTGGATAACACAATGCACCAAACACACGAAGGAATGAAAGATTAGGTTTTCGATTGTGGACAAGTTCATATGGAGTTTTTCCATGAGAAGTGTGAATAAGGGATCGATTTTGAGTGTAGCATGCAAAGTGGCAATGGCTTCAGCCCCGAGAAACATTGGAACCTTTGAGTAAATCAGCATTGTTCTTGCGGCTTCCACAAGAGTTCGATTGCGTCTTTCAACTACACCGTTCTGTTGAGGAGTTCGTGGAACACTTCTTTGATGACTGATTCCAACACTTTCATAAAACTCACTAAGTTCTTTTTTAACAAACTCGCCCATTGTTTGTTCGATGATTCTCGACAGCTTTGTTAAGTCGAACCTGCAACTGTTTGATAAGTTTGATGATGATATATGGAGTTTCATCCTTTGTCCTCAAGTACTTAACCCAAGTAAATCGAGAGTAATCATCAACCACAACTAACACATATTTCTTCCCGTAAATGTTCTGCACTCTCATGGGTCCACATAAATCCATGTGAATGGTATGAAGAACTTCCGTAATCGAAGTTTGTAGGTTTGGGTTTGTGGGCATACTTCTTGCTTTTTCCCAATTGGCATGTCGAACAAAGATGATCCTTTTCATACTTTAATCTAGGTAAGCCTATTACTAAGTCCTTTCGAAAGATAATTTATGGTGCCGAAGTTCAGGTGATTTAGACGACGATGCCATAACCATGACTTTGTTTTCAAAGCCTTTGACAACAAGCAGATTGGAGAAGACTTCATCATATCTTCGATAGAGATGGTGTATAGATTTGAACCACGTGTTCCTCTTAAAAGTTCTCTACCATCAAGTTCTCTAACGAAGCAAGTATGTTTTCTGAAGGCCACTTCTAGATCGTAATCACAGAATTGACCGACAGAGAATAAGTTATGACCAAGACCTTCAACGTAATATACCCAGGAGATAACACTATCACCGACAACATAGTCTTCATAACCCATAATTGCACCGAAATGATCATTCCCGAATCTAACAGTCCCGATGAATTTACTCACAAAGTTCATGAGCCGTGAGCGTCTCCAAATCATATGCTTGGAAACCGAGTCCAAAAATACCACGTAACGATTTGAACGATATGCAATTGAACACGCACAAGAATGGATAACTGGATTATTGGGATCCCCATGCAAGAATGGGTTCCATTTGGTTAGTAATAGTGATTGGAACACCCACATCAAAAGTAGAAACAATGGAATCATCAGGGTTAGATGCAATGCTAGTGTCCGTATTTGACCTACTCAAAGTATGTTCACTTCTTAAAGGAATAGTTCTAATTGTAGGCATCCATTTCCTAATGGGCATTGATCTAGATAATTTAGGTCACATCTCATTAAGATTGAATTTGCGGCCAGTAGGTATCCACTGATAACCTATGTTACTAAATTTCCTTCCTGTGGGTTTCCAATGTTTTCTAACCTTCTTTAGCCATTGCTTTCTAGCCTTCTTAGCTTGATTTTTTGTATTCACTATCTTAACAGAGTATTTAACAACATTAATCAACTCATTCACACCACATTCATGATCGGTAACAAAAACCAAACAATCATCATTACATGTTTTGCCAAAAGTAGCAGAATTCGAATTAATTACAGTACGCTTATAGCTAATACTAGAATCAACACGATTCGTTTTATTCAACTCAAACTTAATTTTCCTAGGGTGGTCTTATACTGTCTTCCATTGCACATTCTTACCTTGCGAGGTCCTATCTTGCTTTGTATTGCCTGAAGGCTTTGACCCGCTTGCCTTTGTGTCACTGATTACTCCCGTAGAGGGAATTATGGGAACATTAGTTGGTTGAGCTACCTTTTGCATTCCTGAACTAGACGCGGCAGGGATCTCAACTAATTGAAGGCACTATAGAGTTCACTTTCTTAACATTGGGCATAGAAGTGTTGGGATCTGAGCTGCTCGACGGCATATTAAAATTCACTTTCTTAATGCTAGGCATAGGACAAGGCATCACAGCTTTACCTTTCTCACAAAAATATTTAGGACATGTTGCTCTTAAACATTCTAACAGCTCCTGAGATCGTTTGGCCTGAATGAAAGCAAACCTAATTTCTCTATCAAGTGGCTTATTTATGAAATCCTCTTCTACAATCTCTCGGAGACATTCTAGACTATCCTTAAGGTAAGCGAAATAGTTATGAAACACAAGTTCATTATTTCTAAGATGAGGAGGAATGTATTTAACAGTCACAGTATATTTATAGTCTGCAGATGACTTTGATGCAACATTCTCATTAAAGACAAGTGGCATTTTTCCTTTTACCTGACTCCTCAGATTCTCAATTTCCTTTTGTAAAGACGTTATTATTTCGTTGTTTTTGTCACGAGTGACTTTGATTGAATCATATAACTCTTTAAAGTGTTGTTTCACCTTTTCATTTTCTTCTAGAAAACTCTCATTTTCCTTTTGTAGAACATTAACCAAGTTTTGAAGATGAAAACTGTAAGAACTTTGAGAATCTAAAGGAGGAGGCATTTGGGAGCCTGTCACATTGTTCTTCTCACCCTTTAATTGTGAAATTTGGGTTCTCATTTTTCTGATCGTGTTACAATGAGCTTGAATCTGTTCATCACGTTTGCTGATTTAAAAAACTGCATCAAATTCAGGAGCATCCAAGGATGTCTTGATATTTGAGGTTTTAAAATTTTCTTTTAGATGTTGACATTTTAATTGCAAAGCAAGATGCTCAACTTCCAATTTAGAAAACTCTTTCACCAGGTTATCATGATCATCCAGTTCAAAATTTTCATGCAATTTAGAGTTAGTTTTCTCAAGCTCAATGACACGATCATGGGAGACTTTCAGAGCAACAGATAATTCATGAAATTGAGATGCATTAATTGAACAATTCGTAGCAGTGTAAAACACATCTTGAGTGATACATTCAGAAAATCGATTCTCATTTAAGGTAAGCAAGTTTTTCCTCTCAATCTCATTATATTTTAATTCTCGCTCATAGTCATTGACCTCAACTATCATTGCATCAAATTCCTTTTCCATTTCTTTAATATATGAATCCATCCCCCTTTTTAAGGCTCTCAAATTGACCTTTTAATTGTTTAAAGAAAGGCATGACCTCAGTTAAATAGCATTCTTTAGTTTGCTCAAAACCCCTCTCCCCTTTAGTTATCCCAGTACGTGTGATCCTTTTCTTACATGTCTTCTCAAAATCAACAAATAAATGATAAATGACATACTGACTGATTAAGGTCTTGCTCTTAGTGGGAATAGATCTAGGAACTAAATGCATTGGTGTATTGGGGGATATACAAGGGCAGGAAGCATTCTCCTACATAGGGGATTCTGTTCAACAAACTCATCAGCTTTTTTCATGTCCATATCCTTTTTCCAGAACAATTGTTCAGGGGTCAGCTGTGTTTGAGGTCTAAACTTGTTAAATGCAATCCAATTATCCTTAGCATAGTTGGGTGTTTAATAACTGATTTTCTTTTCTATGCATGAAGGGCTCTTAAGTTTTTCATCCAATTTCTTTCTAGTGACTTCTTCTAACTGCTTATCTTCCTTAGTGTTCTCAGTGCAACTAGGTTTCTGTCTAGGCTTAAGGATTTGATAGCCATCATAAATTACCTTCTGTGCTTCTCTAGCTTTCTTACAGGCCTTAGGGTTTGGTTCATCAACTAATGCAACACTATGTTTGTCACTTAGAACTCTATGTTTAGTGATCATGTGAGCAAATCTGAATGGTGTTTCCTTATACGTACAATTTATTTTCAAGTTTGTTTTTCAAAGTTTTTAGGTTGGAAAATTCATTTAAAAGTTTTGATTCCTTAGCATTAAATTCCTGCTTAAGCACTTTCGCATTTTCTTGAAGTTCTTGTTTTTGCTTAGCCGTTTTATTAAGCTTTTCTTTTAAGGAATCTAGCTCTTGTTTTAGTATTTCTTCCCTAAAGCTACTTTTTCTAATAATTGTACGCATTTGGTCATCCATTTCCTGCTCACGAGTGATTAACTCAAACTTAGCGTGTTGTTCATAAATGGAAACTTGTTCTTTATAGGCATTAAGTTCAGAGATAACAGAATCATCAAGGGCACATGGAGTGAATTCATCAAAAACATAGTCATCATTGACTGTAGAAGATGCATCACTTAGTTCAATCACACTTTCACTTTGGATCACATATTGATCATATGGGACAATATTACTATTACCCATATTAACAATATCTGTTTCACAAGTTTCATGTGATTGCACTTTATCATGTATCTTTTGCTCATCAACTTCATCATATAACTTTAATACCTCTGAGATGATTGATTCTTTGGATGGACCAGCTTGCTTAGGTGATGAGACCTTTGGAGAGACCATTGGAGAAATGCTAGCCATGAAGATTGTCTAGGCAGTAGGTTCATCATCGACATCAAAGTCATATGCATCACAATCGGCAACTTGAAAGGCATTTTGATGATTGTGACCTATTTCCTGAATTGGGTGCTCATCCACATCTGCATCATATGTCTTAGCATTCCCCTCTGCTAGAAATAACAACTCTTCTTCATCCAAAACTGCACCATTGTCCTGAGCTTGCACAAGCAACATCTTGTCTCTAAAGTATTCTGCATTTTGAGGGCGTTTTGGAGATGAGCAGTTCCTTGCAATGTGTCCATCACCACCACAGTTGTAGCACTTGACTGGCTTCACTTGTCCTTGATTGGCATTTCTCCCACGATTCTGATTAGCCACATACCCTCCACCTACTCCACCTCTTCCCTGTTTATACTGCCTTCCTTGAACTGGTTGCACCATAACCTTTCCATCTCTGACAGTAGCTTGATTGTATGGGTTGGATGCTGTTATGAGGTTATTGTTGGTGTGAGGAATGGTATTCAGATTTTGACTAACCATGAGAGACAGTTGATTGATGAAGTTTTCCATGATTGTGTTCGAGTCGGAGGTTTATATGCGGATCGGAATGAGCTTGTAGTTACAATTACCCGTAGGTATGACTTGAGAAGCTTTGGTGGTAATTCCAACATTTGTGTAAAAGGCTGTTGAATCATTTGAAGAACTTGTTTCTCCCTGCTTAGTTTTGAACTGTTCAAGAATCCTTCGTTCAAACATAGCATGTCTCTCATTCTGAAGAAGGAAGGCATACAATTGCTCATAGTTGGTGTTCTTTAATCCTTTGGTTAGCTTCACAGAGGTGACAAATTTGTGCCATTCAGGATTCATGTTGTTCACAAACTTTGAATTCAGCTGAATAATTGGCATGGTCATTTTGATATTCCTCATATCATTCACAAGCTTGTGGAATCTCACGTAATATTCATAGACACTTTCTTCTGGTTTCATCTTAAAGTGCTCAAATTCATCATACAGTTGTGATTCTCTGTCTTCCTTAGTTAATTCAGAGCCCGAGAGAAGCATCTTGACATTATCCCAAACCGCCTTGGCTTCAGTGTTGTGATTGATAAGCTTGTAGATATCTTTAGGAAGACCCTGAAGTATAATGTTTGAAGCCCTGATATCAGCATCGAATCTCTTTTTCTCCTTATCACTGAGCTCATCATACGTCTTTGGTCTGTCCAATCCAAAGATCATAGTTCCATCTGCAGCAGTATCAATTATGTCTCTTGTAGTCTCAATCTGATAAGGTCCTTCATCAATTGATTTGAGAATGTTGACCCCATTTTCCTTTCCCAAATAGTACAACCTGATTCGTTGAGCCCATGAGTCATAATCTGTTCTGTCAAGCATAGGTGGACGAGTATCTAATCCAGCTGCTTGAACGTCCTCAGCAACAGAATAAAAGATAGTAGGCACGTTGTTGGACATGATTACAAGTTCTACGGGATTTTACTATTCTTTGATTAAACCGGGAAATTGATTCTTTCACGGGATTTTACTAAACCAAAAGAACAACCGCAAAAATGTAGCACGAAGAAGTGACAGGACTCAATAGACAAGTAGCTAAACAGTCAACTCCCTTTGGTATCAACTCGCTAAACAGTCAACTCTCTTAAAGGAGAAGTCGCTTAAAACTCAAGTCGCTTAAAGAAACAACTCGCTTAATAGCCAAGTCGCATACAGAGACAACTCGCTTAACCACCGAGTCGCTTAAACAAACTCGCTGACAATACAACTCGCTTGATAGCCAAGACGCTTTAAAACTCAAGTCGCTTATAGAAACAACTCGGTTAATAGCCAAGTCACATATACCAACTCGCTGCTAATACAACTCGCTTAATAGCCAAGTCGCTTAAACCAACTCGCTTCCACTAACAAAGCAACTCGCTTCCAAGAAACTCAACACTGTAGCTCAACTCGCTTGCACAATATTTGAAAACAACAACTTTATCAATCAAAAACAGCTAAACCACAATGATTCAAGCCTTCCAATTCAAAACCTAAACACATATGATGATCCTAAACACAAAAGTACAATCAAAATTCAAACTTTAACACTAGAAATTGTCCAAATGATTCAAACTCTCCTAAACACTTATAACCCCAAAAACCTTATGAAATCCACCAAAACAAAGAGCATGAAATATGAGTGATCAAACCTGGCTCTTGATACCAATTGTAAGATATAGGATTTCACAAACACATCAAACCAAATACATAAGGGGCGTATACAAAATGTTTAGAGAGAGAAAGTTCTAGAGAGAGAAAGGGAAGAGAATTGGGAACTATGTGAAACAAAGAAAAATGGTATTGAAGCTCCAACCCTCTACCTTGGGAGGTAGAACGTATTTATAGTGTCTTACAATAAACGCCTCCTACGGGCTGTGGATCAGGCATACATTGGGTAAAGACCCGTCCGTCCTCTACGGTTTTACTTAACTAACTACTTACTAACATTATATAACTACGACTACGAGCTTTCTAATGATTACATATACTTGAGGTGACCGACACTTTAATGACTGAATTTTCTAATTCCTAACAATTTGAAATAATTTCTTGATCACAATTTTCGTGGAAAAAGCCTTTTGATTTTCATGGTAAATTCTCCCTCTCAATATGTGCATAGGATATTTAAAATCATTTTATCACATAGAGGAAAGAGTTCTTTTGAAGTGTATCCACGATCACAAAAGCCATTGAGAAACCATTAGAAAATCAATCAATGTACTTTATGTTGAAAAATAGAAATCTTTGTACCTTGAAAGTTTATTTTCTTTTTGAAATGCTCCCCCTCAATATGTGCTTTGAGATACGAAAGCTTTTAGCACATATGGGAGAGCAGTATGCATATTTGAATCAAAATGATCACCTTTTATCAAATTTCTTTATTAAATCACAAATTCTCCCCCGATCAAAAATATCAAACCCTTTGAGATTTTGGATCCCAAGTGATTTAATAAGGTTTAGAAAACATGGGAGAAAATGTGCCTGATTTAAAAGATCTTATGGTTTATGGTTAAATGCTCCTCCACAATCATGTGCATTATGTATTTGAAATCGTTTGGCACATGAAGGAAGGAGTGCTTTTAAAACAATCACCCTTTCAAACCGATTTGAGATTTAAATCATGATCTCTCCCCTGATCAAAAATTTCAAACCAATTGAGATTTTGGATCCCGATTGATTTAAATCATTTAGAAAATTTTGGGGAAAGACGTGGCAAAATTTAATTTTGAAGAATGATAGATAAGGAACAGTTGTTCGACATTAAAGATTGTTAGTGTCAGGTAAGATAGTTTTTAAGAGATCTTTAAGTAAAATAAAACAATTTCACAATCAAACAAGAACATAAAAATTTTCATTTTGTAAGATCTTTGAGTTTTAAATAAAATCATACCATGACATAACATTAAATCGTTAGATCACCACTTATTATTGTACAAACCGGACTTTTATGAAGAAATATCGTTTGAATATACTTAAGTTTTAAATCACTCTCCGCCTCAATCGATGACCGTAGTCGTTGATTGAGTGACTTAAGTTTTGATAAAATGAAGTCCGGTGATTTTCAAAATTAAGTCCAAGTTATTTTCAAAACCAATATTTTTCCATTTTTCAAAACAATATTATTCAAAAAATTTTTAAAAAATGGTATCATCACTATTATCTTGCACAAAGATACGTTAGGTGGTGTAGAAGCTGCTTATGTTGTTGTTGTTGTAGGGCTGGTAGAAAACCATCTGCAAATGCAGTGAGACCTCTGAAGTTGCATCTATCATGCCAACTATCCATAGAGAGATCTAACTAAGCTCCGTTTCTTCTTTGTCGACCCAAGAGATAGTTACCCTTTCCTTTCGGCATCTAATCATTTGCTTATGTGGGATCCGGATCGGGAACATTCTTTAATACCATGATATCTGCATACGTTAGTCTACACAAACAGATATATGGTGGTCGACAACACCCAAACAGCAATCGACTAATAAAAGTCAATTCAACATATCAATCAGATCATATAAAGCATGGGAATTATGTTTTCATCAAACTCTAACCATCTAAACCTAACTATCATATCCTAGATTCCTAGTCCTTCAACATAGGTAAACATCTTTTTCAGTTAAGCACATAGGATAATTAGATAAGTCCTTTAGATGATATAGATTTGAAAACATTCTCCCCCTCAATCAATGACTCATTTTTTGAAAAATTTAAAAGCGCTGAAGTCATTGATTGAGTTTGCAAATTTACGAAACTTCTGATTCTGATTGATTTTCAAGCAACTTAATTTCCACCATTTTTTATTACAACAATTATTTTTCTGAAAAATTTTAGACGGAAAAATATTTGTGTAGGAACAGCAGTCCTTCGACATACTTTTCTCATTTTTGATTTAGGATAAGTGCACTAAATTTTTTGAAAATTGGTTAAGTGCAGCACTTTCCTTCTTTTGAAAAGCGGGTTGCTATTTGAAATAATAGCAAACCATAGTTTTAAGCACGGGTTACAGTCTGAAGTAACTGCAAGCCATGTTTTGAGACATGTTTTGGAAAATAATATTTACACCTCCTGCTCGAACTTCATCTATGATCCCGTGCCATTATTGAATGACATTTCTAAGACCGTAGATGTTATCGATACCAGAAAACATGTCTTTGAAAAACAATATTTTTTGGTATTTTTCAAATTTTTTGATTTTTATGGATTTTTGTTGGTTTTATATTTTTCTATTTTCTTTTGTTGGTTTTATATTTTTATATTTTGCTTTTGATAAATATTTACAGAGATAGTTTAGATGATATAGTTTAAGAAGACGATGATACGAGTACCGAGATAAGGATATCGAACAGCCCCGTTGCAGAAGATAGAAATCAACATCTCTTAAACTTTCACCACCAAAGCTTCCTAGGCTCCAGAATAGAAGATAGAACATGAGCCTTTGAGAAAGAGAGACTTTGGCAGCTTCCCCCCAAACCGAAAATCCATTAGATGAGCAGATTTGAAGCTCTATTTCAAGCTTGCCTTAGCCAGGTGCACAGAGAAGCACACCATTATCATAAATCCCACTGCTCCTTTTAAGAACGATAATCGAGATTCTCCGTTTGAGGTTATATCATCCAATAGAATAGAAACGTATCATCCCACGCTTGAATGACTCTTCTCAAATTCCTTTTCCACTAAAGTCTGAAGCGATCCATTCCAAAAGGTGTCAAGAGAACAATTCCACCAAGTAGTTGAATTGATGTAGTCAGTCTCTTTGTAAAATGCTCAAGAACTCTCCCGAATACACATCATGAGGGGAATGAAAACACCTCCCCAATGTTCACATTTTTCTTCCCTGATGATCATGTATGAAGCTCAAGAATCCGAAGTACACACATTCCCAAAGAGAGAATAACTGATAACACCTCCCTCATGTTACACATTTATCTCCCCTGAATATGTCATACTTGTGTACCTCTTTATCTTCAAACTCTCTTACATCACTTCACCCACGTAGTTGGAATAATAACACTAAAAGCCTTGATGAGTAAAACCTTGAGTTTCTTTGCGGTCATGACATTTGTCTTCCCGAGATATCTTCAATCACTTAGAAGTATTAAGTTCACCAAGTTTACTCGCGTTTAGGTGTGTGTCTCCTTCCCCCTTGCTGGTTTTGATACTACAGAATCAGCAACTCATAATATGCCCAAATACTTGAAATCTATTGAGAAGAATACTTAGAAGTCTTTGTGAGAATCAACTTGCTGAAGTAGAATGTGAGAA
Source organism: Chrysanthemum makinoi (assembly GCA_910596185.1). NCBI lineage: Eukaryota > Viridiplantae > Streptophyta > Magnoliopsida > Asterales > Asteraceae > Chrysanthemum > Chrysanthemum makinoi. The sequence continues at coordinate 138,743,340 of OU343217.1, forward strand.
AGTCTAATTAGGGATTAAATCTGACTTATCACTCTCCCCTAATTAGTGCTCTCCCCTAGACCGACAATCTGTTTGATAAATGCCCAGATTAAGAAGAAGTCTTTAGATAATCAAATGCAACTCGTCTTTAGTCTTCTAACATGCAGCAGAAAATGTAGAACAGACTGTAGACTCGACCTTCTTCAAGATTGTCCGTTTGGGGATGAGAAAGTTAACATCTTCAATTCACCAAATGCATTCCCCGTTAACTTACATAAAGCAAATCCCCTTAACTCAAATCCCTCCTAATCAAACAAGAACAGAAAGATGTTCATCAAGGAAATCTGCCTCACAACTAGAAGCACTTTGTCATTAATCATATCAGCTTGTGAAGATGTCAACCAATGGCTCTTAGAAGAAACTCCATGTAAAGATGACCCGATAAGAAGAAGCTCGGTTCTTACATGAGTTAGGAGCCATATGACCATTTATACTCTTAGGTATAACACAACATGTAGATTTATCATACTTCTTCTCCCCTTCAAGAATTACATACGGAGATGCCATTCTTGATTAAACAAGTGAAAATCATCCAAATGTAGTCTATTCACACTTCTCCCCCTCAAAGGCAGCAAATGATGTCGCCATCGTCATTATAATCGAGCAAGTGGAATAAGAGAACAATCATCGGTAGTCTGGTTCACTTGATAACTGAAAGCGCATGGAAAAAGTATGAAGCATGTTGTTGAGAATGGTCATATTTGAGAAGATTTCTCTTTTTTAGAAGATAAAGCGCACTGAAGCGTACACTTTTCTTTTCTTTAGGAACGAGGCTTGAACTGTTGTGTTCAAACGTCATAGCAGATTGAATATCAAGGTTGAGTTACTTGAACCCGTGAGTTATGAGATGTCAATCCATTTGTTATCCATACTTTAAGCCAGTCCTTGTAGTGAAGGATCGAAGTATCTGCAACTGAGTAGGGAATATCTGCACTAACATTACAAACTTGATTGCATATATATTTGTTAGTAACATTAGTATCCAAACCCTTTGGGGTTTCATGGTCAACCTTGATTATGCCATCGGAAAACAGCTTTCCGGTAGATATCCACCTAAGTCCAACATCCTTAAACATTCTACCAGACGGTATCCACTTATGGCAAGGTTTAGGATTGTTGATATTCTTATGCACAGTGGAAGACTTATTGGTATTCCTAGACTCAAAAGATTTAGTAGTTGGGATCCATCTAGGTGGAGTTTTAGGTTTGTTTTACTTCATGACATATTGAACCTTAGCCATGTTAGTAGTCTTAGTGGATTATATCTTAGCATGTGAGTTAGGAAAATGTTTCTTATTCGGAAAAGACTCAGAATTTCTAATTTCATTTTCTACATTCTTAGCATTCTTCTTCATATAACTACTCTTAGATGCAAGCCAACCCCTAGTCTTTTGAGTGTTCCTAGGTAATGGTTTACTACTACTAGCAGTGCCTTGAAATCTAGTGAAATTCATCATCCTAGGTATTGCACCTAAAATTCCGTCTTTTTGAATCTGTGCCTTTTTCCTAGCTTCTTCTAGATAATAGTTCTTCCACAAGTCATTCATATCATATGAATTATGGGTTTTAATGCTTGGTTTTGACATTGTTTTCGAACTAATCCTAGAGGTGCTGGGAGTAGAAGTGGCTACTTTTTGAGGGTTAACGGAGCTAGAAGCATTATTCTTAGGTAACTCAGGTGAAGTGACTGGTTTTGACAAAACTTTTATCGCATCAACTTGGGAGGCAAGCCTAGTCTTTAAAGATTTTGATCTTTCAGATATGAATGCAGTAGGTTGCCTAACAACTGACCGGTCTCTAGTGGGATGAGAAACTGGCTTCCCCAAGGTTGACGGTTTTGTAAACTTAGTGTTCACACTTTTCCCTTTGGTTTTTCTAAGCTCATTCTTTAAGGCAACAATAGCGAAACTCTTTTCCTGAAGTTGAGCTTTGAGATCATCAATTTTTGCTATCAAAGAGTTTTTTTGCTCTATTGACTTAGTTCTAGCTTCTTTGACAGAGTCACTTATTTCTATGTGATGCTTTCTCAAAGACTCATTTTCTTTTAGTAATTTGGCCACACAAACCGCTAATTCATCATTTCTCATTTGAATATCATCAATAGTATTAACATCAGAATTACTTGTAACCAAATTACTTTTCACATGCATATTAGATATATGTTTCTTCAAATTGTTGATAGTTGACTCTTTCTCTTGAAGCTGAGCTTTCAAAGTGTTAATTTCAAAAAGTTCACGGAATTCAGGAAGTTCCGGATTTTTACACGGTTTGTTAAGTTGAAAACTTTCTTCATTACTCAGATCGCAATTTCAAGTTAAATGCAATGTTTTTCAAGATTTGAGAATTTGTTTGAAAGTTCATCAAAAGCCTTTTATCAACCATATCTTTTGTTTTGAAACACTTAATCTCGCACTCATTCTCGCTAGTTAAGAACATTTATCAAAGTCATGTTCAGCATCATGATCTGTTTGTTTAAGTACTTTAGCAGATGCACTATGTTGAACTGTTAAGGGTACCTCATTACATGACACCTGTTTAATTTTAGGTCTGATATCTGCATCCACATCATGTGTAACAAGAGTCACTGGACCTTTGGCTGTGTCAAGCTTATCTATCTCTAAGCCTCAGTATTCAGGTCAACGATCCATCATCTCGGTGCTTTACCCGACTCAACACTACAATCTTTTGATTGTGCCCGACATTCATTCCCCTTTCTCGACATGCATCTACTTCTTGTATGTTAGGAGTAACTGAACAACTAGTTACACCATTATTTGTTGTCTTTGACATTCTGCATTCAACAACACCCGATTCTTCAACTGATACATTACCCAACTCATCACAACTATCTCTCAATTGCACCAGACTTTCATCCACTTTTTCATCTTTCTGAGTAACTTCCTCAATATACTTCTCCACATTATCCATGAGATAGATAAGTGTCTCTATGAACACGCTAATTTCCATTCCAGTGTGTCTCTTGAAAGACATGTCAGTCATGTCTTGATCATAATCTGATGTAAATTCCCCACTGATGAATGACTGAAATTGGTTGTGGATCACTTGAAGTGCATCACTAGAACTATCCTTTTGAACCTTTTATTTATCAAGTTGTAGCTCCAATTGCTCTAAGTTTAACAGCAAAGTCCCTGTTAATGTAGATAAGTCCTTACGGAAAAGGGCAATACATGTTCGTTCCGTTGTTATGGGTAGAAGTAACATGAGGTGAGAGTGAAGTTGTTGATAGGGTATAATGCAACATTCCTTTTGCAGGGCATTCTGTAGCATTATCAGGAGCAATTCATTCTCATTGTACTCAGAACATGAAGATCTCACATCCTCATTGATTAATTCAAACATCTTTAATCGTTCAGTGTAGCATACATTATTATTGTTGTCCACAAAATCATACAATTTAAGAACTTCTGAAATCACTGAATCAGGAGTGTAAGACATGATATTGCTGCGTACACGGGATTTTACAATTCTGTAATTTAAACCGAGAAATAGATTCTTTCGCGGGATTTTACAAAATCAAGAAGAAACCGTTAAGCAATGACCAATAGAACTTGTTAAAATGACTGATGGATCGACACAATGATAGAAAATTGTGTGTTAGGTCTTATGATTGTTTTCAGGATTAGCAGAGATGTTGTTTGGTTGTGATTTGGGTTGGTTGTTGCACGATTTTACGGAGAAATTTAGGTCTAAAAACTTAAAAACCTCAATAACTTCTGTTTGGAGCGGATTTAGGCCTCGAAGGTTGACCCAAATGAACTTTTATGGTTTAGTTCATTCGGCGTGCCATTCTCCTTGTTCTCACGGTCATTTTGATGGGTAGAACGCTAAAAACGGAGTTACGGTTCAAAAGTTATGGCCGTTTGAAGTTTTGTCTGGAAAAGTCAACAAAACGCACTGGAGACAACTCGCTTGAGACAAATCGCTAGTAAGAACAAGTCGCTAGAGGGACAAAAGTCGCTATGAAGACAAATCACTAGAGGGACAAATCACTAGAAAGAACAAGTCGCTAAGAACAAGTCGCTATTGACACAAGTCGCTATGCACCAAGGCGCTAGGTATACAAGTCGCTTCAATGGACAACTCGCTAGAAGAACAAGTCGCTAGTGACACAAGTCGCTATGAAGACAAATCGCTAGTGACAAATCGCTAGACACAGAAGTTGCAGGAATAACAAGTCGCTAGATGGACAAGTCGCTAGAGACAAATCGCTAGACAAAACAACACGACCACTACTTTGTACTATTTGTCGCTTTGTCTCAAAAGACAAATCGCTAGAGCACAAGTCGCTTCCCACAACAAAGTCAAGTCGCTGAAGAACATAGAGACAAGTCGCTACGAAGAAATCTATGCACAAATCGCTTCCCACAACAAAGACAAGTCGCTGAAAACATAGAGACAAGTCGCTACGAAGAACTCAAGTCCGAGACACAAGTCGCTAGATAGAAATATTCAAAAGCAACACTTTTCAATCCAAAAACTAACCCAACCACACTGATTCAAGCCTTCCAAATTAAAACCTAAGCACTTATAATGATTCTAAACACAAAAGTACAATCAAAATTCAAACTTTAACACTAAAAATGGTCCAAATGATACAAATACCACTAAACTTTTTCAACCCCAAGAACCATATAAAACCACTAGAAATCCAAGAACATGTAAGAGAGATGATCAAACTATGGCTCTTGATACCATTTGTAACATATTGGATTTCATAAACACATAACAAACAATAGTATGGATCGAATGAGATAGATAATTTAGAGAGAGAAAGTAGGATGGGAGCCTTTATAGAGAGAGAAAGTGAAAGAAAACATAGAAGGTTAGATTAAGTGAAACCTCTACCTTGGGAGGTAGAGGGTATTTATAGTTACATACTACACGTCCTCCTTCGGACTGTGGATGAGGCATACAGTGGGTAAAGACCCGTCCTTCCTCCACGGTGTTACACTAAACTAAATAACTAACTAAATAACTAGTAAATAATGTAATGTCTACGAGCTAACTTATGCTAGATTATATTTGGGGTGACCGACACTTTACAATGGAATTTATAATTCCTAACAGGTTATCTCACATAATAGTGTGCTTTTTCACTTATAGTTTATTTTTTTTCTTCTTTATTTTCTTCTTAGGAGTCGAGATAACCGCAACTCCAAATAGTTTGCATATTGGCACACACTAGGCACAAATGTTTCCAAAAGGAAAATTTTGAGTCGCTGAATCACCAGCATTCACGGATCACAAGCTTTAACTCGGACGGATCCTCAAGGGAAGGATCCGTGGGATCCGTGAGACAGAAGCTTGTTTTATCTTCTATTTTTCTAAATTTGGATGAAAACTTCAATATTTTTCATCATTTATTTTTTCTTTTGGAGTATGTCCTTTAATGCTTGTGTTCTCATGATCACATGCCTTAAATTCATATCTAATCATTAGATTTTAATCCACATTTTGGGTCAAGCATTCATTACAATGCTTTATTTTTCTATAAATAGGATTCCCAAAATACTTGCATATTCATCTCATCTTCACAAACAAACACCACCATGTCTTCCAAAAGATCTTCCAACTTAGATGAATCACCAAGTGCAAACAATCCCTTTCAAGAAATCCAAACTTTTGTCCTCCCACCTTCCAAAATACCACAATCAAAATCTAGGAAATCCGCACGGATTAGCATCCGACCTTGTTGTTTAGCAAAACCATCATCGAATGGCTCATCACCAACCACTAATTCACCACAAGATGCTTCCATTATAGCACCTCGTTCATTACCAACAAGTACACCAACTTCATCACCCATCAACTCACCACCCAAAGTCACTCTTTTGGAACTCCTTAAGACTCCAACAAGATCTCAACAACTAAAACAAAAAGAACTAGTCTTTTTAACACCTCCCACATCTCCAAACTTAATATTCAAAGACCTTGAAACCTCACCACCCTTAGCTCCCATTTTGTTACAAGAACATCTAGGTTCTTTTCCACCACCACTTCCAACCATTCCGGACTTTGATCCATATTTTTCATCTTTTCCACCACAACTTCCGCAACTCACAAATCAAAGTCACCCGGAAAACTTCCGCACTCATAACCCACATCACTTACATTGTGAACCTTGCCAAACCACTAGGGATATTGCAAAAGAGATTAGGGAAGAAATGCGAGTCATACTCAACCTCATTCTTGATCGCATCAACATCATTACTCATCAAAACCTCCATTCATAACCTTATGCAAGCATGGAAGGAATCATTATTACTATTTTTATTTTTAGTACTTTCCTTTTGAGTCATTTTTAAGAACAAGTCTTGTTCTTTCTTTTACATGTGTGTATAAATACCACTACAAGTTGTTGTTTTATTACAAGGCCTTGTTTACATACCTTGGATCTCAATCTTGATTCTTGTCAATCACAATATTATTTATGCATGTTACTACTAACCCTTTCTTTGTAGGATTTTTTTTATTTTTCTCACTTGACGCCCCAAACTAGGGGGAGCTACCGTCAAGGGGGAGTATGCGATACGTGGACTATTTTTCCACATTTTATTTCTTCGTTGGGTTAACTTTTTGTTTCCACAAAAAGGGGGAGAAGTAGTAAAACTTAGGCTTTCAAAACATACATCTAATCTTAAGTTTTACTCATCATAACATTATGTTTTGTCATCAACAAAAATGGGGAGATTGTTAATACAAATAAACCGTAAAAACGTTTATTAATATTTAGCGATCTCTTTATGTTTTGTTGATAACAAATATAATGTTATCATAAGTAAAATTATAAGGATACATGTTATTTTCGTAAAGCATTTACGTATAGTCATTTAATACAAATTGTTGTAATAAATCATTTGTTGTAATAGTTTATTAGGATGGGTAAAAATCACAACCCATGGAGCATATCCATAACCCATGGTATTGACCCATACCCATTTGACTAGATGCATTGCATCTATTAGATACATTGTATCTAATGAAATACCCATGGACCAACCCATAACCCATGACCCATAACCAAAAACCCATGGGCAAAGAGGAGCGTCCCACGGATCCCTAGGTTTACACTAGACGGATCCCTAAGGGAGGGATCCGTGGGATCCGTGGAACAGTGGCAAGTTTTGCCTATAAATAGAGAGCCATTTCTTTATTTCTCTTCACCCCTCTTCTTTCTAAATCTCTCATATACTCTTACTCTCTTCTAACAAAAGATCACTTGATCTAGAGAGTTGTTCTTCTTTCTTCTATTGTGATTCTCATATAGGTCCTTCTATAAGGTGAGATCACGAGCTCACTACAAGTCATCCAAGCAAAGGGTCCTTGATTGATTTGTTCCTCCACAAGATTTCTGTAGCAAAGATCTTGTACTTGATATTTCACATAGTTGTTGTGTAATACTCGTGTTGGTTTGGTCCTTCGTGTTACGGACTCGGAATTTAGCTTTGTACCGGAAAAAGGTGTAAGCAACGTTATGTAGGCTTCTCCGCCAAGTTGAAGGAGTTTGTTGACATAGTGCTTGAACTCTCGAGTAGGTGACTCGGGGAGCGGAGTAGGGCAAGGAAGGTGTCCTTGTATCCGAACCACTATAAATCGGTTGTGTCATTTCTTTCTCTTGCTTTACTTTATTTACTTTCATTAATCTTAGATCTATACTTTATCCTCATCCATACGATTTCACATAACATCGAATCTAAAGTTTTTAGAAACTAACTTAAAATCGGCAAAACTATTCAAGCCCCCCTTCTAGTTTTCCACAATCAAAACTAATGAAATCACCAAAATCAACAAAGATGAAAAACCCAAGATCTGTAGTAACAAAAAAATCCTTCCACCAACAACTAGTTTTAGATCGAAACAAAATAAGGGCCATCACAAGAGAGGAGCAGTTTTAACAAAAAAAACTAATAATGATGATGGTATCGAATTTCGTGATTGAGGTTTGATTCTAATTGTTGTGGCAGTAAATCACGATCCTTGATTGAAGTTTTTGAATTAGTGATTGAGAGAGGAGGGGCGGCTAGGGTTGAAAGGAAGAAAGAAGATGAATCGAATTCTTAAAACTGAATTAGGGTTTGATTCTAATTGTTTAGATTGGAGAAGAAGATCTGTAAAATAAAAGTGAAAAAATATGAAAACTGTATCTTCCATAATTTTAGCAAAAATTTGAATTATAAGATTAAATGTTGTATATGTTAAATTCCTTTAATGCCCCTGCGAATTGAACATAATAAAATAAAATAAAATGAGTTTACTAAATTATGATTGAATAAGAATAGTTCTCGCAGTTCTCGCACTTAACAGAGTTCTTAAAACTGAGTTAGGGTTTGATTATAATTGTTTAGATTGGAGAAGAAGATCTGTAAAATAAAAGTAAAAAAATATGAAAACCGTATCTTCCATAATTTTAGCAAAAAACTGAATTATAAGATTAAATGTTGTATATGTTAAATTCCTTTAATGCTCCTGCGAATTGAATATAATAAAATAAAATAAAACGAGTTTACTAAATTATGATTGAATAAGAAGAGTTCTCGCAGTTCTCGCACATAACATAGTTCTTAAAACTGAATTAGGGTTTGATTATGAATGTTAAGATTGGAGAAGAAGATCTGTAAAATAAAAGTAAAAAAATATGAAAACCGTATCTTCCATAATTTTAGCAAAAATTTGAATTATAAGATTAAATGTTGTATATGTTAAATTCCTTTAATGCCCCTGCGAATTGAACATAATAAAATAAAATAAAATGAGTTTAGTAAATTATGATTCGATAAGAAGAGTTCTCGCAGTTATCGCACTTAACAGAGTTCTGAAAATAGAACAATTATATATATATATATTTATATATATATATATATATATATATCTTTTATATAATAAAACAAAACCCCTAGTGGGAATTTTTCATTTCAAAAAACTCAAACCATACCTTATTCGGTAATACTTTTTTAATTATTATATATTTTCCCTAAGTATGCTTAACTAAAAAATTAAATATTTCCTTATGAGAAGAGTTATTTTACATACCAAACTTTTCTTACATACCAAGGGACTCATCTCCACCATCCATTTAAAAAGAAATCAATGGCTAAGATTAAAAGTATTTTATTATTTCACCTATTTTTATAATTTAAATAATATCTTTAAACCGTTAATCGTTACAAAATAATTAACCATCGCGGACGAAAGTGTTTAATTATCTTTCTATAGACGCGCACTTTGATATAATTTCGAAAAGAAAAAAAAAAAATTCGTTTTTCTAATGCTGTGATTTTTTCGTTTTTCTTCAAACTGAATTTGCATGAAATATCATATATGATTTAACACTAATTTGAATATCACATGTGATATTATTGTTAAATCACATATGATATGTAATATCATATGTGATACTATTATTAAATCATATATGATAAATCACATATGATATACATCTCATATATGATATAACATTAATATCATATATGATATAACACTAATAGTGTTATATCATATATGATTTTTTTAATGTAATTTTAAGAACGTAAAAAACTAAAAACTTAAAAAAACGTAAAAAATGCTTAAAAAAATTTTGTCGAAAGTATATCAAAGTGCCTATCTATAGAAAGATAATTAAATGTTTATCTAATGATATTTTTTTTTTTCCGCTTAACGATTTACGGTTTGAAAGTTATTAATATTTGAAAAAAGAGGATGAAAGTGGGTTTTTTAAATTGTTGGAATTAATCTCATCCATTAGATCAAATAAAAATACTTGGAGATTGATCCTTAGTATTTAAATAATTCATTCTCAAATCTATCTTAAATCTTTCCTTATTTGTTAAAAAATAAGTTCAAATTTCGTTTTTACAAAGCAAATGTAGAAAACTAAAATACACATGTACTAGAAATTTAATACACATAGTTTTGGGTAAAAATGTAAACTAAAAAAGGAATATCCGAGAAAGAAAAAGAAACCTATCAAAATAAAAACACCCCACCACATGCTTCTTTGTGACAACTCTCAGATTTTCAGATCATTTCTCAAATTTACTATTCATCTCGAATTTACTATTCATCTGGTTATTATTCAAAATTTTACTATTCAAACCATTTTTGAGTCAAAGTAATATTTTGAGAACGTATTTCAAAATTTACTATTCACGAAACACTATTCATTCCCTGAGAAAATTTCTACTCATGCTTCATTATTTCATCGTTTATCGTAAACTAGGTTTACGAGTATCAAATTAACCTTAATGGTTTAATGCGAAATTCATGAACAATCATCAAGGACATTCCATATAGACTAGGTTTAGTCTACATATCATTAGCATTATCATCATCATATTAGTTCATGCATGGTTTTGCATTTTACATTAAACGTATAATTTCATATTAAATAAACGCTTATCGCTAAATAATTATTTTGAACAATTGAACCGATACTTCCAAAAATTATCCCGATATATTTTTATACTCATATTAAGATTATAAAAATAATATTATGAGTTTACCCAGTGTTTTAAATTTATTTTGTATATAAATTGTTATATTTATATAATTACGACGGTTTTCTTAAATATTACACGATAATTATTATTTCACTCAAATTTTTCAAGAAATGTATTTTTATAAATTTTATGACCTTAATATATTTTATCTTGACCCGTTAAAATTTATTTTTAGCTAACGCTACCCTAAATACTCAAATGTGTATACAAGTTACCACATGTCTTCAATTAACTTACATTTAATTATACTTAAACATAATTAAAAAAAAAATTATTAAAGAGATGACTAATACCCCCTTGTCGACACAAGGGGGGGGGGGGGTGAGTCATTGGTCATTTGCTAAATATCTCTTACAAGTATATGTATTATACTCTTATACAAACACATACACACAAAATATCCAAGGTGAAAATCAAAACCTCTCTTCCTCTCCTCTTGCTAGAACTGGCCACACCAAGGGACCAAGAAGGGATCATCAAAATATTTTCTAGACAAGCTTTATCCACTCTAGTTACACTCTTGATTAAGGTTGTGAAATAAAAACCTTGAGTGATTAGGAAAAATCATTTGTTCATAAACCTCATCAAGTTAACTAGTAAGCTTTTCATATTCATGATCATCTTTCATATTCATTTTTATGTTCACTTCATTAAGCTTGAGAAAACATGCAAGTCATATGATGTTTATACCACTTTTTCATTGTTTTAAGAGTTATATATATTTATGTCATCCTATAATTACTCCTTGTAATATATCACTCTTGGTGATGTCTAGGAACCCATGACACCCTAAGAAGGTGTATGGTAGGATTAGAATATCTTCGGAGTTATTTTGAATTGGTTAGAATAGGTTTGGCGCTAGAAAACTCATTTTCGACAAGTTTTCTAAAGGGTCTGTCCTTATTTTCAAATCTGAAAATTCGACAGTAGATAAAATTTTGGCCTAGATATTTAGAAAATACACTTTAAACGAAAAACGGCGCTTGAACGGATTAAACGAGCTATAACGAAGAAGTTATGAATTTTTCAAGTTAAGCTTAGCGAAAACTATAAAATTCTGAAAATTCAGCATGTTACGTCTACTTTGTATGAGTCAAAAATGAGGCTTAGGCGTTATAAATTGTGTCGACTTATCAAAATTATATTAGTATACTTTGATACGAAGCTAAGGACATATAAAACGTAGAAAACGGATTTGTAACGATTAAATTATACACGTTTACAAAAAGTTGTCGTAACTTTATATATATAAGAAAATTAGTAATTTCTAATAGACAAGTAATACGGCAAACAAGCAACATGTTGAAGGTCGTTTATAACATTGATGTAGAACTTTTTATAAAGTGATGTCTTCTAGTAAAAGTAAGTTCGCCAAGTATATTTTCCAAAATGTCCGACCGTTTGTCAAGCGGAGTTGTAATGAATTAAATACTACTTAAACTTGGTCAAAACCACCCTTTAAACTATATTTTGGGACACAAGTACCATACTTAACCTATATTTTTCTTTATGTTCGAGACCCTAGGATGAAATCTTAAACACTAAAACTTTGAGATAATGATACAAGATTCCCAAAACCGTTGAGTTCATTGCTTTCTAACGCCGACGTGCACCATTTACTTAATTAGCTTTTCGAGGCCATTTAGTCACTTTCATGAAAATTTCAACTACATTATTTTACCAAAAAGTTATAATTTCATAATAAATCACTAAAATTATCGCTTGATATCATTTCAACGTAAAACATGTGAAGTAATTTAAAATGGTCAAGACGTTAAGAGATTATTTTCAATTTAGAAATATTATTTTCAAAATTCATGTGGTATAGATATCATCCTAATTGCATACAATATTACATCATAACTTATTATGTATCATATCATTCATAATAGGTCAAGGTTAGAGAGATTCACGCCACATTTCTCGCAGTACTTCCACTTTGTCATCGCATCAATTCATCAAGTGAGTTTTCATAGCCCCATTTATTCAAGCTTTTACTTTTATTTCAAAACCTACTGGGAGAATACATTACACATCATTTTTAATATACAA